>QMIH01000121.1:643395-729024 GCA_003987875.1 Clarias batrachus
CYTYTGCAKGTGTGCRRAGGGACAGGGCCGCCTATGCGGGCCGGCTGGCAGTGATTAACGTTAATAGGATCTTGGGCTTGCTCCGCATTATAAAAGCAAAGCGCGGAGTTTAGTCCGGGGTCCGAGAAGAGCGTAACGCGGTGGAGATCGAGAGTGGCATGGGAGTGGGGAAATGGAACGTGCCCCAGAGACTTAAAAGGACATTGGATTTCCACCCTTTGATCTCAGTCCTCAGCGCGGGAAAGAGCTGCACGAGCTCCCACGGCATCCTTCGTTCCCGCGTCGAGCCTGCCTTCGCGTCCTCGCCACCGAAGAGGAAAAGGCCGCGAGGAGTACAGCGTTAAGGTCGTCGATCCCAGCCGGGAAAGCCGCCCAGCCGAAGGACATCCGAGTGAGACTCTCGCCTGAGGCCGCGCCCACAGAGAGCTGGGAGGGGCCAGGCCGGCCATCGACAGCGTGGAGGAACCAAGAGGGAGCGTGCAGGAGCGCTGCCTCGCGTGCTCCGTTCGGCCACTCCATATATATATGAAACCAATGTTTCAGCACAAGTTATGCAAAAATGTTCTGATAAGTTTATTTAATGTTTGTTTCATTACATACAGGGATAATTTCACCTTTTTTTGCAATGATTATCCTTGGCTTAGACAGACCTCTGAAAAGAAAAAGGTCAAGCAGTGTTGGGTCTAGTTCTATTTAATCTCTAGTTGTTACCTTAAAAGCCATCTTTTAACTAAAAATAAAGGAAAAATATATATTTTTAAAAATGCCTTTGCATCCAAACTTTATGGCTACCCTGTTAATAGTTCAAGTCCTATACTTGGACCTGAGCACCCCTGTCTCAGCAGATACACAAGACAGGTATTTAACTAATATATAAGCTGTGGAAAGAGCAAAGAAATATAGTAGCATTTGTCAGCATAAGGCTCATACTGTAGAGAATAAATTGTAATATAGTATAGCAATGCTTGTTTGGCTGATCATATTAAATTGCAAGCTAAGGCACACTCTATAGTATACGATGCCACATTGTACATTATGTACAACCGAGTGGCTTTATATTCAAACACATAATTTACACTGTAGTTTCTCACAACAGTTTACAGGTTAAATTGATTTAAAAAAAAAAAAAAACCTGGCAAACATTTTGCAAACATTTCCAAATGATACAACTTTTTTTCCCTTACATAGAAACATGACTTATAATACAGATAAAGCAAACATAATAAAACAAACAGCAACTAGCTACTAGATTGAACTGAGAATTGTCCTGAACGTTTGACCTCATACAGTGAGTAACTTGGTCTGCAAGCATTTTTCAAGACGAGTAAAGTAATAAATTTGAACTTGACAAATGAGTGATGTTTTAATATACAATCACTAATGAGCCAATGTACGCAATGTACTCGTACGCACTTCAGGAATCTCGTATAGTCAACATTTGTGCGTGCACATAAAGCAAAAGCAAGTATAACACACACACACACACACACACACACACACACACACACACACACACACACACACACACAGCTTAATATAAACACTGCTCTGACAGGAATCTTTTAAAAGGTAAAGTGAAGGTTAATTAGTTTCATTTTTACTTTACATTTTGTATTAATTTTATATTATTTGAGCATTTTTGGGCTGTGGAACAAATCATTAGAGTTTCCATTATTTCTTACGCAGAAATCCGCTTTGATATACAAGCACGCTTCCAGAACGATTTACTGTATGCCCGCAATCCAAGTTTAACTGTATTTTTAATACTTGATTGGGAACCCTCCCTTCAAGACTCCAAGACTCTCTTATTTATTTTGCTTAGGATAATATGCAAACCAAAAATGTTTGGATACATAGTCACAGATGGGTTTGTCATGGATGCATGTTTTATTAAACTAAGTCTCTTTTGGCTGCTTCCATCAAGCGGTCACCACAGCAGACCCCTTGACATATCTGCACACAGCTGGCACAGTTTTTTTGTTGGATGTCCTTCCTGATGCAGCTCTTCCAATGGCAGGGCTTGAACCCCAGTCTTGATCCTCAGATTCCCCAAATTCCCAAATCAACAACCTAGAGCCTTAGTTGCCTGAGCCACCACTATCCTCCCCAAAACCCCTAACCCTAGTCCCCTGGGATAATTTCTTGGCGTCCACCGAAGCTGTATGGGATTAGCAGTATAGAGAGTGAGTGAATAAGTAAGTTTTTAGAGGATATTCTGAATAAAGTTATTTGTACCCAGATTATTTTGTTGCAAAATATGCTCATGGACATTACAGACCAAAAGTTTGGACACACCTTCTCATTCAAAGAGTGTTCTTTATTGTGTTCTTTMTTRTGTTCTTTAKCCCAAACGCGTCTCTTCTGCTTGTTGTCTGTCCTTAGCAGTGGTTTCCTAGCAGATATTCTACCATGAAGGCCTGATTCACACAGTCTCCTCTTAACAGTTGTTCTAGAGATGTGTCTGCTGCT
The DNA here is from genome assembly GCA_003987875.1 of Clarias batrachus. Classification (NCBI taxonomy): domain Eukaryota; kingdom Metazoa; phylum Chordata; class Actinopteri; order Siluriformes; family Clariidae; genus Clarias; species Clarias batrachus. The sequence goes on from QMIH01000121.1 coordinate 645,865, forward strand.
AGAACTCTGTGTGGCATTGACCTGCTCTCTGATCTGAGCTGCTGTTAACCGCCGATTTCTGAGGCTGGTGACTCGGATGAACTTATCCTCCGCAGCAGAGGTGACTCTTGGTCTTCCTTTCCTGGGGCGGTCCGCATGTCAGCCAGTTTCTTTGTAGCGCTTGATGGTTTTTGTGACTGCACTTGAGGACCCTTTCAAAGTTTTTCAAATTTTTCAAACTGACTTTCTTAAAGTAATGATGTCCACTCGTTTTTTCTTCACTTAGCTGCTTTTCTCTTCCCATAATACAAAATCAACCTGTTTGAATGAGAAAGTGTGTCCAAACTTTTGGTCTGTACTGTATATAACTTTTGTTTGCCTTGTTACATAAAAAAAGGTAAAATTACTATCATGTTAAGTACAGCATTACTTTTCATGAATAACCTAACTCACATCTTCTCATTGGGCGCTGTACACATGCACAAATTTTACCATTTAATTATGTCCAGATGTCTTGGTATCAAAAGTAAAGAAAATTTTGTCTTCATAGTATCATGCCCCATGTAGACAATGCTAGCAGAGAGAGGGCCATCAGACTGCTTCAGCTCAATGCAAGGTGAGCAGATGTCGCCAGGCGGTTTGGGGTTGCCAGAAATACCATTTTCAGGCTATGGAACAGATGAACAACTGGTTCCATTGCTGATCACCCTAGTTCTGTATGCCAAGAGTGACAACGCCAAGACAAGACAGACTAATTTGATCGCATCATTTGAGAAATCATACAGAAATCTCTGCCACCACTTCTGCTGGTATTCCATGGTTACACACAATAAGTCTTCGGAATGACGTTTGGCTGCAACTGGACTTGCTGGACATGCAAGGCGGTGATAGGCTGTAACGTGACCAGTGTTGACTCTAAGTCATTGTCAATTTTGTCTGAATTTTCTGATTGTACTGGTGCTGATGTTCATACAGAGTTTAATATAAAATCAAGCTTTGTTATTTATTTGACAGTATTGAATTTTTGTATGATATTCGTCGGAGTATACAATAATTAACTATGTCTGTCTGCAATATTTGAGGTAATGAAAATAGAACATGTTGTGTGCAGATTCTTCTTTTAGGATTTTTTTTTTTACTCATCACGTGAAGTTGGTTTTTGATGACCCAGTATCACCACCACCCTCATCACCACCCCAGAGCTCTGTTCACTTTGGGGTGTCTCTGGGAATGTGTCTGTACAGTGCAACTCTAGCAGAGTATTTGGCCATCAATTCACAGGTCCTTTAGTAGCCAAGTGGTGAATGCTGATATAAAGCCTCAATGCATAGCCTCCATTAAATGAAAAAGTTGCATAAAAAACATGTAAAAGTCTAAAAGCAGACAGACTCTGCACACAGTTAATATAGTACAATGTCTTGCTGCTTCCTGCAGTTCATGCCTTCTTCGTGCCCTCTTTAACCTGCCTGTAACACAGAGATGTCATACTTCTGGTTGGAAGGCTCATCACTTATAGATCTGCTTAAGATAATTGTGACTACTGAGGATTTATTGACTTTGAACGGTTGGCTTTGCACAGCATTTGATATAAATTGCAATGATACAGTAGCTCATCACTGCGATTGCTATGAAAGTTTGATAATTGGAATGGCCATAACCAGTTTTGTTCCCAAGTTGTTAGCAGTGAACAGTTGTTAACCTCAATACAGTGGCCTTTACATCAACTAAAATAAATTTCCTTGTTATAGAATTGCACTTTTTGACCTTATAGCACACAGTTATGAAAGGGATTTATTTATAGGGATGCTATACAGCAGCATTCAAATGAGCCTGGCTTCTCTCAAGGTTTCTTGCTTATGTCATCCCAGGTCATTTTTCCCTGCCATCACAGATAAACAGACAAATCTTCCTATCCTATCCTATCCTATCCTATCCTATCCTATCCTATCCTATCCTATCCTATCCTATCCTATCCTACCCTACCCTACCCTACCCTACCCTACCCTAAATGTATATTTCTGGTAAGCTGTTTTGTGACAATATTTGAAATCCACTTGACTTGATGATTAGAGTCTCATCTGTCTGTCGTCCTCTTCGAAGGGTTCTCTCTATGCCTTTTATCCATTTTTTTGGGGCTCATGAGACAGCCTAAACAGACCTTGCTACTGTAAACACCTTCAGCTGATTGGATAAGCATGCCTTTCACAAGTATCTGCCCTGGCTAAGACCCAGGCGCCATTTCAAATATTGAACCTCCCCCATGATGTTGCCTTGCTGCAGGGCTGATTTGGCCTGTTTTTCCTGTTTTTTATTGTTTTGCTTCTTTTGGTGCCCCACTCCTAAGAAGGTTCAGTATTTCTTTTTACTGTATCATAGGTCTTAAAGAATTAGAATTAGATTCTTTCTTAGATTAGAATTTAATTTAGTTTGCTGCAGTGTTAATTTTTTTTTTTTGTACATGCATATTATAAGATCCTGTAATAAGTATTACCTCAATTAGAAAGATATTATGGAAGTCCCCTATGGCTTTAACAGGCTAAATTGTAACGAACACTATTGCTGTACAAAAAAAAGCCATTTCTGTGTATTAAAGTATAATATCTTAGCTGCAGTAGTATGCAATGTTTATGCCAGTCACATAAGAGCAATTTCATACCTAGTTTTGTTTGTGCTTATCTCCTTTATGTGTGTACTCATGTACAGCGAAATCAGTTTGGCCCTCAAGCAGAAACTGCTTCTGGTTTTGTTTTGCTTTCTCTCAACAGCATGTTCTACTCTTTTGCTATTCCAATCTTGTTATTTTTAATGGAGGTTATGCTTTGGTAAGCACGTTCAATTGAAGAGAGATGGGGCTTGCGATTTCTGTCATATCTGCAGCAAGGGCTGCTGTCCATGCTGAATAAAAGATGCTCAAGATAGAACAGACACATCGGAGCATATGAGGTTTTATCTCAGCTGGTCGAGAAATCGAGAAATCAGTAGTTAGAGGCCATATATACAAGGAACAGTCTTCACTGTTAAGATGATTATTTTTTCTTTTTTTTTTAATTGCAGCACAAACTGTGGTGACTATCTATCAAAAGAAACTTTTTTTTTTTTTTTGATTCATCCGCGGCAGCGATGTAGGGTAGCATAGTGTACCGATACAACGACACCATAAAACTTTTTTTTTTTTTAGAGAGAATTGAGTTTGATAGTGGAGATAGCGGCTGTAAAAGAAGCACAAAATGCCTCATTGGCTTTGCATTGAGTAAAAAGCACAGTGTACTTCTAGTGAAAAAGCAATGTCAAGGTGACAGGTTTAGGATGAATGTAAAGGGTTTTTATATGTCACTGAATCAAAGCGTGGAATAAAAGGCCAGGAGGAGTGTTCATGATTGATGAGCTGTAGTGCTCCACTGACCTGTGAATACATGCATAGGTCAGCTGTGAATTACTGATGCATACTCAGTATTGCATTTCGTGTATGCTTGGTTTCACTCATTATGTAGTTTGCTTATGGAAGCATCTATTTATTCAGTGTTAGAAGAGGGATGAGATGTGCTGTAAGCTTAGCAAGTCGGTATCTTCATGTACGGGAAATGTGACACTGTTACACCAAGACAAAGTTTTTTGACAGAAAATTATTAATATTCTAAGTTGGTATACTTTGAATTGATTGTATCATTTATTTGTTTTTCAGATAAAAATAAATATATTATGTGAGAAGGTACAAACATGTCATAAATCTCTTTGACACATTGATAAGAATATTCTTAAGGAGAATACATATGTAGTGTATGCAGTGGCGGTTCTAGTGTGAATGGCACCCTGGGCAAACTACCCCATAGCATCTTAACTTTTTTGCTTTAACTTTGCTCTAACATTTTATTCAGACATTTGGAACAACACAGAAAAAGAGAAGAAAAAGACCCCCTTGCATACCTGCAGAAGAAGGGAGCTGCCTACCTCCGGAGAGAGAGTGCGCCTTTTATATATATATCAATCATATAATTCAATCCCTTTATCCCTTCCTCCCTCCTTTTAACCCTTTTTTCATTTTATTTAGCTTTCACATTCGGTTTTACCGAATGTTTGGTATTTTTTGCACTATAGATCCTGTGATTCTAAAATATTTTAATCTAGTTCTTCCGGTGTTTTTTAAATACTCTGTGTCGGGAGGACGCGCAGTTGAGATCGGAGGTAGTCATGCAACTATTGTTCCAATGCAATCAACTCAGTATTGCTCTGTCCAGAGTCACACTGCCTGGAGCGCGGCCCCAAATTTGAGCTGCAGAGAATAAGCAGAGGATGCGAGGATGCAGAACCGGAGCAAAGCACAAAGCAAAGAGGAGGCAATACAGTCCCTTTCTCCCTTCTATTATTTTGGGAAACATAATGTCGCTGAGGAACAAAATGGACAAACTCTGTGCACTGAACGAGACACAGCGGAAATATCATGAATGTAGTGTTATGTGCTTTACCAAGACATGGCTGCATGAGCTAATGCTGGACTCAAACCGCCGGCTTTCAAACAGTATGGGCCAACCGATAGATAGTTCAGGGGGGGATTGCAGCGTTTATTAACAACAGATGGTATAACCCCGGTCATATTACCATAGGCCAGATACACTGTTAGCTGTGAATTTCGTCCATATTATTTGCTGTGAGAGTTTACGTCCGTCATTATTGTTGCTGTTTAAATTTCACCAACCACTGCTGCAGATGTTTTGTGTGATGTCATTCACTCCATCACTGCCAGACTACAAACACAACATCTCAGCCATCTCAGCAGACTTCAACCATGCTTCACCTTCTTTATTTAGCACTACCTACATTTTATAATTTTTTAAACTGTACACCAGAGAAAAAGAAAACTTTGGATTTATTATATGCAGTTGGAAAGACTCTTGGAAGATCCCCGTCCGCTCTTGGAAGATCAGATCTCAAACTGTTTCTTCTCACCTCCACCTACACACCCATCATTCAGCAGCAGCCAGTGACAAAAAGGAATGTGCGAAGGTGGACACAGGATGCTAATGAGACTCTGCAGGGCTGCTTTGAAGCTACAGACTGAAATGCACTGTGAGCCCAATGGAGATGACATTGACTTCACGACAGAGTGCATAACACAATATATTAATTTCTGTGTGGTCTAGATTGTCCCTACCAGGATAGTGAGGTGTTTATCTAATAACAAGCCCTGGATTACCCGCGATCTGATGGAGCATCTCAGGAAGAATAGATCCTTCAGAGATGGGGACAAAAACCTAAAGAAAGAACTGAAAGTGAAACTGAGGGAATGCCCCCCCCCCAGTCTTCACAACTACTTCCCTACAGTATGTGGGAATTTACATCACCTGATTGAGCTTCCCCAGTTGTGGAAGATGAAATGCCTTGTTCCCTTCCCAAAAAAAGTCATTTCCATCCACCCTAAATAACTACAGACCAGTTGTCATTACATGCCTAATAAAGGTTTTGAAGTTTATGGTGATGGCTCATCTGAGACCTCAGTTCAGCACCTTCCTAGACTTTATGCAGTTCATCTACCGCCATCAAGTTGGTTCTGGAACCTTCTTCAGGAAACTCTTTCTCACCTGGATAAAGTGGACAACAGTGTGAGAATCATGTTATTTGATTTATCCAGTGCCTTTAAGACAATTCAACCTGCGCTGCTACAATCACAGATTGAGAAGATGCATGTCAACACCTCCACAACCTCCTGGATCACCAACAGACAGACCACAGTTTGCAAGGCTCTGGGGATGTGTGTCCGAAAAAGTGGTCAGCAGTACTGGAGCACCACAGGAGACAGTGCGCTCTCCTTTCCTTTTCACATTATACACTTCGAACTTCCAGTATAACTCAGAAACTGCATCTGGGATGAATCTGCAGGAAACAGAGTACAGAGACCTAGTGGACAGCTTTGTGAATTGTGGTGTGAGAGGAACCATCTCATCCTGAATGTGACTAAGACCAAAAAGATGGTGGTGGATCTCAGGAGAACCAAGTCGACCCCGAGCACAGTTCACATTCTGGGTGAGGAGGTGAAGGTGGTGAAGAACTATAGATACCTTGGAGTTCATATTGACAAGAGATTGGACTGGAAATCCAAACACGTATGCTGTCTACAGAAAAGGCCAGAGCAGACCCTTCTTGAGGAAACTTCAAAAACTTGAGCACCTTGAAAAAATGTGGCAAGTGCAATATCATTTGCTTCCATCTGCTGGAGGAGCAGCATTAGAATCAGTGACTCATCAACAAACTCATCAGGAAGCCTAGCTCAATACTGGGCACTCCTCTGGAGTGAGCTTGTAGTGGAGAGAAGGATGTTACACAAGCTATTAACCATCATGGAGAACACCTCCTATCACCTCTACAACCTACTGGCTAAATCGAGAATGCTTCAGCTCCACTTTGTCAAAGAAAGCTACAGGAAGTATTTTCTGCCAACTGCAATTAGACTTTACAATAACTCCGCTCTGAGTCAAAAGAGGGAGCTCCTTCTGTGACATCACTATAAATAGGCTCATATACATTCTGTCTTCAATACAATGTGGTCACATCCTTTATCCATTGCATCCTCTCTTTTATTAGTATTTGCTGGTGATATATTTGCTGGTTAAGGAGTATTTTCATATTCATATAATTTGAAAGCATTTTCTACCTCTTTAATGCACCTTAAATTTGACACAATTTCTACATCTTTAATGCACCTTAAATTGTTAAGTGTTTATTTTTCTTCCTCACTGCAATTGTTGCTTGTTGCTTACTTGTTGTATATTATGTGAACTGGCTGCTGGAAAGATACAGTTTCCCTTTGGGATCCATCCATCCCTCCCTTCAATGGTCATCTCAATGAAAGTTTCCCAAATTACTGATGTTAGTTCCATTAGTTATGTTCAAAGCTGTATGTTACAGAGATTATCAAAAGATGCAAAAAATGATGTCTAATAGCTTGCAGAGCCACCTTTTTCAGCAATAACTTGAGGTAGGTATTTTCTTTATTAGTCTAGTCCATTTGGTTTGAGGTCTTCTAGCCATTCTGATTTACTGGTGTGCTTTAAATCATTGTCCTGTTGCATGACCCAGTTTTGACCAAGCTTTAACAGATGGCCTCACAGAGGAGTGCATTGTTGACTTATTTAATGCAAGGTGGCCAGGTCCTGTGGCTGCAAAAACAAACCCAAATCATCACCCCTCTAGTGGGTATGATGTGTTTTTGCTGAAATGCTGTTTGGTTTTCCCTTAATAGAGCTGGTCATTAAGGCCAAACTATTTTTTCTTTGGATTCCTCTGTCTATAGGACAAAGAAGGCTTGTACTGCAGTTTGTGGTGAGTTGGACCTCAGTTGTACTTCAATGTTATTTTTATACAGAAGATGTTTCTCCTGGCAACCCTTCCAAACAAGCCTTACTTGTTCAGTCTTCTTCCAATTGTATGATCATGGATTTTAACATGCTTAGTGGGACCTGACCTGTGGGTGAATATCCTGGAACATGCACTCCTGGGAAGGTTGGCAAGTGTCTTGAATGCTTTCCACTTGTAAATAATCTTTTCTTACTGTAGAATGTTGAACAGACATTTTCTTGGAACCCTTTGTAGATTGTTGTGCAGCAACAATTGCAACCATTGTTTGTCTTTGCCTCTTGTCATTGTGTTAACACGGACTTGAATGCTCCAGACCAGCAAACTGCCAAAACTTTTGCTTTTGGTAAACATTCCAAGCAGTCCCTACCTCTTTGTACTTTCTACAAATTAACAAAATTTATTCCTAATATGGTTCAATGTGACACACCAAAGAACTATAATTATATTGATAAACTGGGTATGTATTTTAGGCCAGTGCTGGAAAATAAAAGACTCCTTTTGCGGTTTCACATGTTCATTTTTGCTTTTTTTTTAATGTAAGCTCATTTTTTCTTTTCACTGCCTTCAACGATTTGTCTTGAAACCCATTACATCATCGAATCTTACGCAACACTGTTATTCTTCCCAGATTGAATGTTAGTCGAGTGCTATTTGGCTTGGGAGGTTACACAGGGCTCTCAGCCTTCAGCAGGATTTGTAGTAGACTGAAGGTCATGGCTAGTCTCTGGATATGAAATCCACTTTCTGTATTTAACAGCATTGTAAAAATCAGGAACGCAACTTATCTTGCAGAACAAAAAAAAAAAAAAAAAAATCCCCATAGCAGTTTACCTCCTTCACATTTTGAATGCCAGCAGCTCTTACTCTACCTTAACATCTTTCGCTCTATTAGTATGCATCAGGAACAACAGTGCCCCTGTGTACCAATTTGTGTTTGAACCTGAAAATTGCCTCAGCAGCATGTTTTGACCCAAAACTGTCTGCACACCTTATGCTTGGACTAAAAGAAATTATGCAGGGCCAAAATAACATTACATGTGCAATCAACCCCAAATGGGCCTATTCAAATTCACAGCATTGCCACTAATTTGACGGAGTGACACCAATATCCAGCAGGCCGTGCTTTTCTGCCTCCCTTTTCGTATTTACTCTTGAATTCCAAAGAATCATTGCTTTTCTTCCCTCAGCATGAGAGGAACATTTTAATGAGATTTCCCCTCCTGTCTCAGACTCCGATGTGGCAGTGAAGACTTATGGATCTGACATTTGCTTGAGAAAAAAGTGAGTTTATCTAGCTGCTTCACATTTACCTCTCAAGACTTGAGCATCTGGCAACAGTAGGTTATATCTTCTTGAGACTCTTAAAGAAAACAAGGACTGTAATGACATTTTTATACATCAACTCCAAAAGTGTAGTTTTTTTTTTTTTGGAAGGAATTCCATATAATCACCACTACAGGCCTACTCTATTGGGACAAATACAGACATTTACAATGTTGTCCAAGGTTTGCATCACAATAAAAAAAACCCAATACATAATAATTAATAATGATAACTTTAATGCTATAATGTGAAATAGAAGAGGCATTCGAGTCAAACTGGGTTTTTTGATTTTGCAGAATAACAGAACACAGTTATGAGAGTCAAAACTCCCTTCATCTCCCTACTGTATGTAATTCTCTACTACACTAATGCACTTGTCCCATTGGTTCACTGGTGCTTACAGTAGAGACCATCAAGGTAGAAAGATTTCAGAGCATGCCAGAGACATGTTTGAACTGCCTGGGTCACTTCTGAATCTCTGGCCTCCCGGGAACTCCTTTAATGACCCAAACATGAGAAAATGGCTTGGACTGGCAATAACTCTCAGACAACAAAATAGAAAATAGATGTTCCTGTAACATGCAAGTGATGTTGGTGAATGATTGTGTGTACAGTTCCTTTTACAAGTCACTAAAAGACTTATCCGTCGATTTTCAAGGATTAGGCTTTCCATGTGCCAAATGTTCATAAGAACATAAACAGTGGGTTCAGAGCCACCTCAGTCAGGATCGTCATTAATGAATGTTTTAAAAATGTTTGCAACATTCAAATGTTTCACTGCAGGTAAGGATCTTTTCATCATACTGTGCTGTACAAGTCTTCTGTAAATGTCAATTGGTTTTTCCTGTATGCTTTCATTCATGAGAAATTAAGTCTCAGTTAGACTTGAACGACCCCTCATGTGTGATGAATAAAGGCTTTTTCTTCAACAATTGATTTTTTTTTAATCATTACCAAAATAATGGGGAGGATCTTGGCCCACTAGGACTCCCAATATGGCATCTTTGGAATATGGTATCTTATAAAGGATAATCTACCCACTCTTATTAAGACAAGATTGGAACTAAGTCTATAAAAAATAATAATTCCAATAAGAATATGTCTCTACTTAGCTAAATAGATAGCTCTAGTAGTAATTAATGAATATAGTGCCATCTGGAATATATTTAAATAAAAATGTCTAAAATGTATTTTAAGCACACTGCTTTAGTTAAGATGTGATAAGTTCATGTGTTTAATGTCAATAAATGCAAGGAATAAATGAAAGAAAAGCTTCACTATTAAGTAAGATGGAAATTCATTTAAATATTCACCTAAGACTTAGTTGCATCCATCACGTTTCACTTGCATATACGGTACAGAAGAAAAAGAATCAGGATTATTGTTGCATGACTTGATGAAGTTACTAATTAAAGACATGCACAACACAAGACATACATGATATGTTATACTGTACATTATACATTGTTATTTTATCATACACAATTTTTGTCTCCCTTCACTCTCATAGGTTTTATCTTCATAGATTTTCTTGAAATTGTAACGATGTTGATGTTTCTTTTCTTTCTTAGTTTTTTGCATTAGCAACTGAGATAACTGAGATTAATGAAGTACGTTATAATTTATATTGCATTAGTATATACAGTACAGATACACTTGATTATATTAGAATTTACACCACTTATTCATCCGAGTACATATTTACTACTATGGATTTTTCATTGCTTACAGTAAAACTACTTAGTCGTGTGTGTGTGTGTGTGTGTGTGTGTGTGTGTGTGTGTGTGTGTGTGTGGGTATAGACGATCTGAGAAAGAGAGAGCATTTCACATTTAAACAGTTCGCGGTTAGATTTAATGTTGCGAAAGTCCATCAGACAAGTTATTTCCTACTTTTATTTAAGTTATAGCCGTGATACACAGTCCCTTTATTAGCCTTTCTCTTTTTGATTTCTTTCTCTCTCATTTGATTAGATCTCATTGATCGCATTCCTTCTTTTTTGGGGGGGCAGGAAATAGAACCAAGTAAATCTGCCAGAATATTTTGCACACTCTCTAAACCTAAACAGAGATCCAAATATGGATATTTGGAGGGTTAAACACATACAGATACAGATGCAGTGCAACTTTTACAGTCATTGACTTTTCTGCACATTTTGGGAGCTGAACCTATTTCTGTGTATTGGTACTTTTTATCTTCATCCCTGATTAAAAAGGCTTCAGGGTACTGAGTGGGTTTGTGTAATCTTAACTGCTGCCTTTTTCCAGAACTGATGTTATAGATCTCTTGAAGTCGAGCAGGTCACAACCAATAATCTTTAACATTCTTACAGTCAGGATGATATGCTATAGGTTCAAGGTTTTTTGTGTGGTTATTGACCCAAAGCTGACATTTATGGTTGATGTGAGGACAGCATCCATAAAATGCTTGAGAACCACAGTGCTTATAAGCTTTACAATTCTTTAGGAGGTACATCTTACACAGTTTGCTTTTACCTGTACTTTTCCTATTTGAATGTTTGACTTTGTATGCAAACTAGTTGTATTGAAAGTTGTGCCATTTTTTTTTACAGTAAAGGGGAGCACAGAGCATTGCAATTCTTCAGTGTTGAAGGATCTGGTGGTTTTCCACACTCTCACATGCTGTTTGCTGTCCATCAGGGAATAAGTGATCCACAAGCAGATGCAGAGACAGACATCTGGGACAGTGTTATTGTAGAAAATGTGGTATTATTGCATTAAATGCATGGCTGAAGTTGACAGATTCCTGTCTTGTGAGCCTGTCCCATCCAAATTCCTATATTTACACCATTATACAGTATGTCGAACCGATAGATGTGTAGGCCAACAGCAGGGTATCCAAACTGCCTATTATATTAAGCACGCCTACCAAATTGTCACCCTGACACATATTAAATGTGTGTTCATTTGTTGGGAGCAGAAAGTAGAGATAGATGCAAATGCAGTTTAAAGCTTGGCAAACAAATCAAAAACCTGTTCAAAACATAATCCAAAAAAAAAAAAAAAAATTGCTGATTTAGCAAACTTCGATACTAGAGCAAAAAGTAAAATCACAAACTATAAAGAGAACTAAAAAAAACACACACTAGCATGGCATAGAGTTTAAGTTTTTGCACTACAGTTAAGTACATACTGAGCATTATTTCACAATGTGAAAATGGAAATTCTATTCTCTTTTCATACATTATTTCCTTTCATTTGTCACTCACTCACTCATCATCTATACCACTTTATCCTGTATTCAGGGTCTCAGGGGGCCTGGAGCCTATCCCAGGAGACTTAGCACATGAAGCAGGGGACACCCTAGATGTGGTGCCAATCCATTGCAAGGCACACACATTCACACACTACAGACAATTTGGGCCTGCCAATTAGCCTAACCTACATTTTTTGGACTGTGGGAGGAAACCGGAGAACCCAGAGGAACCCCACCGAGCACAGGAAGAAATTTCAGGCACACAGAGGCGGGAATTGAACCCATTCCCTGGAGGTGCAAGGCGACAATGCTAACCACTACACCACCGTGCCGCCCTCCTTAATTTCTATTCAATTCATTCACTTATTTATTTTCTGTAGTGTTTATCCTGTACAGGATTGCAAGAGGCCTGGAGCCTATCCCAGGAGAATTTGGGCATGCATCAGATGGCACACAAGCACACACACTCTCAAACACTCATTCGCACACTATGGGTAATTTGGGGATGGAGAACATCCAAACTCCACGCATATATAACCGAGGCAGGAATTGAACCCTCACCCTTGGATGTGCAATGGCGCAGTGCTAACCACTACACCACCATTCTGCCCTTTGGTAATGGTATGAGAATAAAATAAATTAATCAATAAATAAAAACACACAAGTCATTACTTTGAAATGCACAAAATCCCTGGACTTTTTATAAACCCGGAGGAGAGGAGAATTTTAGAATTATTGCAAGTACATATAAATGTTATGCCTGTTTCAGACAGATATTTCAAGCAAAAACCTATCCCAAATGCTTTTCTGGCTTTTATGATCTTGAAGTGCCTATTTACTTGTCACATGAACATCATAAGTCACTTTAATGCTGGTGTTGGACATGGGAATGTCTGTGTGTGAGGTTAAAATCTAGAGTAGAGTTGTCTGAGATCGCTGACAGTGAAGCAAGGTGCACATTCTCATGCCTGGAAAGGCTCTTTCATTTTTATAACCAGTGCTTCCATGAACACTGTTCAAGGCTGAGGCTGGGTTGATGTCTAATAAGTAATTTATAGCTTTTGGGAAGAGAATGATTACGCAAGGAACGCAGTGTCTCAGCTCTCAGCACTGTTGCCTCACACTTCCAGGGTTAAGGGATCGAATCTCACCTGCAGTCTGTGTGTGATGATGTTTGCATGTTCTCCCTGTGCTTTATGGATTTTGTGAAGTACCTGGTCTCTCCCCACAGTCTATGCACTGTAAGTTAATTGGTGTGTCCAAATTGCCTAGTATTACAGTCTATTACATTGCCTAGTAGTATACCATTTGACTGGAAGAGTAGATGTGTGTGTGCACCTGTGCCATGTGATAGGTTGGCAGCCCTGCCTTATACCCTGAGCTCCCTTGGATTGGTTCCAGGCTCCAGTGACCCAACTCAGATTAAGTGGTATGCAAAATGAATGATTGATAACCCTAGTTAAGGTCTCACATATGTCCTTGGCCACACGTCAAACACCCTATTTCTGCAACCATGGTCTTATTTACAATACTTCATGATAAAGCTATGTGATCTGAACAATGATAAAATACTTTTTCCTTAAAAATTATCCCACAGTTGAAATGAACAATATATCATGAAAACTAATTAATGGCATAATAACAATATCGGGGAAAATATGACCAGATTAGTTTTGTTCTTTGCCTTTTCAGTTGTTGTTGATAGTGTTAGTTATGTTTAAGCAATGATGGCAGAAGTTCATCCGTGGCCAAAAGTTTTGAGCTTGAACAATTATTACACAAATTATTACACAAATATTAATTTTCACAGTCTGCTGATTCAGTGTTTTTGCATCTTTTTGTCAGATGCTACTGTGGTATAATTACAAGCATCTCGTGAGTGTCAAAGGCTTTTATTGACAAGTACATTAAATTTGTGCAAAGATTTGAGTTGACTCGTCATTTTCAAGACCTCGGCAATTTGCTCTGGCGTGGTGGCAATCAACTTCTGGGCCACATCCTGACTGATGACTGAAGCCCATTTTTGCATAATAAATGCTTGGAGTTTGTCAGAATTTGTTTGTTTTTGTTTGTCCATCCACCTCTTGTGGATTGACCACAAGTTCTACATGGGATTAAGGTCTGGGGAGTTTTTCTGGCCATGGACCCAACATTTCAATGTTTTGTTGCCCATTTATTTAAAGCAAAATAAAAGGCATTGATCATCACCAAACTGTTTTTGGACAGTTGGGAGAAGTTAACCTCGTAGGATGTTTTTGCGATTGATTAAGCCCACTGAGAAGACTGATGGTAGAGCTCATCTTTTCTTCTCCGGACAAGCTTTTTCCGGATGCCCCAAATAATCAAAAAGGGGAATAATATGATCCGATATAATTCAATATGGTTAAAGGACACACCAAAACTTGTTATGAAATATAAAAAAAGTCAGTGTTATTGGTATGAAACACAAACCAAATGCATAAGAGTTCACAACCCCTATGGTCAGTATGTTAACTAGATAGCTAGATTTCTTCTAATCTTCCCTTGATAAGTGCACCCATGCAAGACCAAGTGGGCAGGACCCATTGCTCAGGTAACCGTCAATCACTTTGGTGGACAAATTAGTCTGCATTTTCAATTTACAATTGTTTTGTTCCTGTCCCTCCCACATGGGGTGAGGCTCAGTCGCAATATGATGTAAGTCACGGCGTAAACACTTTTTGTTTAGGTTAGGAAATCAAAAGACTTTTGTGTGATTGTCTGCTAATGGAGTCTCTATTAAAATATAGGGAGTAAAAGTACAGGTTTTTCATCAAAAAAAAGTTGTAGGGAGTACACATAGAATGCATTACATATGGACATGAAAAAGAAAAATAGTTAAGTACAATAATAGAGCAGTTGTTCTTTGGAACTTGCCAAAAATTATCATGTTAACACCTGATGCGGCAAGTCCCTAATAGGCTGAAGTAGGCAGGATAGCTTTTTCATAACATTATGTATAATTTTACTTATCGCCACTGGGGGTGCTGTTGTACAGTAATCCTATACAAGTCTAAACAATTTCTGTTGAAACAATTATAAACAGCAAATAATTTGATGTGGAGTGCTAAAAACATAACCGGATAATACTGATGGCTGTTTTCACCCAGGACGTGTATACCAGCTGGCCAGCTCTACTTAAAGATGAAATGATTTCATTTACTAGATGATATGAAGAGAGCTCAATTCAGTGTCATGACTATATTATAATAACTGTGGTAGAGAAAATACAGTAACTGTATAATACAGTAACTGTGGTAGAGAAAATGTAGTGATTTATGCAGATAATTTCAAAGCAACACAAGTCCCTTGCTTTTGGGGGGAAAAAAAAAGTGTTTGTTTATGGTATGTGGGATACATGAATTATAGTGTGCCACTGTGTGAAGTCCCTCTACACAACATAGAAACACATCTATTTGCTCGTTATCTTTAAATTGCTTTCAGATCCTGTTGTTTGCAAACACACAGCCAAAAGGTGGCACTGCACGCTTATCCGACCATCTGGTTGCACCCCGAGCCTCTTAACTGTAATGAATTGTGCTCTCTGCATACTAAACACTGCTCCGCTTTGAGAAAATAGCAGCAAGCTGTCCGCTAGCAGCAGGGTCCGCTGAGCAAACACTCAAATGAGCTGCTGTCTGTGTGGCGCACTCAGACCCTCAAGGGCTCGACACGAGCAAACGTCCAGGTGTGGACCTCTCACGCTGCTCTACGCTGTCTCACGGTGGATAATCTATTAGAAGAAAGGTTAAAGACAAGGACAAGACAGGCAGGGGCAGCTGTATGAGTTCTCATTATGAGGGGGGGGGGCAACATCAACTCCGCTTACCCCTCATGTTTATGCACAGATGTGAACATGCACATACACACAATCGCCCAGTGGAACTTTTTTTTTTTTTGTTGTGCTTATATTGCTCAGTTCTCTGTCAGGGCGTACAACATACTGGCACATGGTTAGTCCAAACTCCATCAATTGTTGCCCTCCGGAAACTGCCAATCACTTGACTGCCTTTGATCCAATCCGGGTTTATGCCGTCCGCCAGTGCTGCTGAGAACATGAAAAGACACGGCTTCTCACTTGTCTGCAGGTGCCTATCACCTATACGTCACCTCCCCGCAAAACAAGGTCACAGGTAATAATTTCTTTTATGGCAGGGGAACACGGCACCTTCAAAAAAAAAAAAATCATTCCTTATTTATTATTTCACATACGGCTGTGCTGCAAGGGCAAATTAAAACTGATTTAAATTCATTGTTATGCTTATAACCTATGTTTTCTCAGAATTTTGAAAAAAAAAAAAGACAAGCATAGAAATTCTACCATCATTTTTTTCCCCCTTTGTTTGTTTGATTTAACCTGTTTACTCTGAGCCCTTAGTGCTTGCATGCATTTGAAATGAGCATAAAACGAGGATTATAAAATGCTGTCAAATAATTTTGAATGTTTCACCTCAAGCCGTACTGTGTTATAATTATTACGCTTCCGTGCCAATGTGAGCTGCCTCGGTAAGCTCTCTGTTGCTCCACTGAGGCAAAAACCAATTACATGAAAAAGCAAGCATATGAGCAGCATAATTCAGATGAGGATGGATGAAAAGCAAGCATATGAGTAGTACTTCTGCTTAAGAAATTTCTCTACTATTATAATCGCTAATACTTTTTTTTTTTTTTAACAGAAAACTATTTTGTATATTAAAGCCAAAAAACATAGATGGAAAATCAGCATAGATCTCTTTCTGATTTAGAAAATGTCAAAAGGAGAAAGGGATGAATGTCTCTAATAGGACAATTATGCATTGCGCAGTGTTTGATTACCTTTCACAAATAAAACATCAGAACAGGGGAAAACAGTGTGATGTCAGTAATTGGTTGTAGTTGAACACGGCACCATTTAAAAAAAAAATCATTCCTTATTTATTATTTCACATACTGCTTAATCCTCCTCTCTACACTCAATTTTTTTACCTTAGGAGCTTTTTTTAAGGGCTAAGATGTTTCGTCAATAATTTTTATCTTTATCTTTATCTTCATTTTCTTAGAATGTCCTTTTAAAATTAGGACATTCTAAGAAAATGTCATAATTCTAAGAATTTTCTTAGAATTCCGTCACTAGGAGCAACTTTTAGGCTTTGTGAATTGGATGGTATGTACAGTAATCAACAATCCAAGAGAGATGGAAGAAGGAAATCAACAACAACAACAATAAAAACAAAACAAGTTGGACAGAAGAGCAGCGTTTCCTTTTTTAGCTATAGTTCAGTGTTTGGAGAATATTTCTGCTTTCCACCATTCCACCATTTTGTCCTCTGCTATAGAAGCTATCCTAAGCCTCTTAAAAGTCCTCCTCTCTTCTCTTAACATTTTTTTTTTACCTTAGGACCTGTTTTAAGGGCTAAGATGTTTCATGAATAATTTTTAACTTAACTAAGATTTAGTCTTAAATTTAAGGGCAAATTCTAAAAAAAATGTCATAAGTTCAAAAGAGTCAAAATAATTTTTCTTACAATTTATTTATCTATTTTTTAACTATTTTTAAAATTTAAGTACTGACAGAAAAGATAGGCATCATTTAGACATCATTTGGACAGTTTGCAGGTCGAGAGTTTGGACATCTACTTCCCGGTGCCAGAACAGGAAAAAAAAAAAAAAAACCTTGAATAGCGGACTCTAAACTAAACACTGCATTATGCGGCATTATAAGCACCGTGTCATGTTTACACTCATCACATTTCCTATATTGCAATATCTTGTTTTGCACTCTACTCCTCTTGGTACTTTGTACTTTTTGGTGCTGTACTGTCCTTAACAGTACCCATCATCTTGCACATTTACTTGTTTTGTATATTGTCTTGCAGCATTTGGACATGCTTACACTTGTGTTTAGTTTAGGGTTCATTAGCCTAATTGCTTTTTTTATTGATTTGCATAGTCTTGTGTAGTTTTGTGTTGTGTTATGTAGCACCATTGTCCTGGAAAACTCTTGTCTTATGTCATTATGTTCCTACTTACTATGTTAAAGTCAAACATGCTTTGATTGGCATTTTCACCATATGCTGATGAAAATGACAATCAAAGCATGTTTGACTTTAAAGTTTACACAAAATGGTTTGAAAAGCGCAGAAAAGCATTGCAGTGAATTGCAGCTCAGTGGTTGGATAAACCTTTTCCTGAGTAGTCAGACAGTTTCAAGCAGACCGGAATGCTACAGAAACATTGCCAACTGTATTGAGCAGAAAACCATTCAGCAACCTTCAGGTAGATGGGTTACAACAGCAGATGATGATGATATTGGGCTCCACCAGAATCTCAAGATTGGAATCTAAGAGTGGGCACAGGAGCACCAAAATCTGGTGAGCTGAAGATTGGAATAATGCCATCTGGTCCTTAAAAATATATATTCCTTTTCCTGTGCATAATTTTGATTTAGTCACAGTGGACAATAATTAAACTTTCCCAGGAAAACAACTAGGGGGAGCGAATTTGCTGCTTTGTGAGAGGTCACACTTTTTTCTTTTATCATAGTGCATAATGTTAAAAGCTATGCAGTGTAAGAGTTTTGCCCTCTTTGATAGAAACACATGATTGAAAGCAACATTCAGGAAAAAGTGAAAAAAAATATATATATGTATTTTTTTGTGGATTGCACTGTGTCAAACTTTGCATGCCAGGTGAAAGATGGAAATTCATTTGAAGTGCCAATAGCTCTAGCTAGCGAAAAACAGGGTAGAGAACAAAGTTATAATATTTAGGTGCTTATGTTGCATGCATTTTCTTACCCATGAAGTTTTCTCCCTGTATCTCACTTTTTTTATTACTTTCTTTTCCCTGTCAAAACATTAATCAAGACTTTGAGAGCGTGTTTACCATTACAACTTCACCATAATTAAGTGGTTTCTTTAATTGACTGTGGATTTCTATGTCAGAACCAAACCTCCAGATGGTAACTGTAATCGTTATCATCAGTATACCTAATGTTTATATTTTGCAACTTGATTTTTTTATCCAAAAAAAAAAAAAAATCGATAAAGCATGCAGCGACTTCTAATCCTGGGATTGACTCTTTGCTCTCCTGTGGGTGCCTGCCTGTCGTGAAATTACAGGAGGGCACATGATAGTGCAGGAGGTATCTGTTCAATAACGGGAGCACTGTTCATCAAACCACTCAACTGTTGCATGTTCCTGGATGAATTGTAAGCGCTTTCATTATTGAATGCAGCAATAGGCATACTTTACAGGCTGGGGGATGTTTGGGGTGATTCCTGCCTTGGGTCTCTCTGGGTGCTCTGGTTTCCTGCCACAGGCCAAAGACATGCAGGGTAAGCTAATTGGCATTTTCAAATTGCCTGTTGTGTGTGTGTATGCTTGTGTCCTGCAATGGATTGCTGTACCCTGCCTGTGGCCTGATTCTCCTGGGATATGCTAGATGCCCACGTTCTATAGAGAATAAGGGAGGGAGTGGGTGAGTGAGTAAAACAATAATACGATCGATAATGAATTGAGACACATGTGGATGAATCCGAAATGGTACCCAACATTTGCATTAAACATAGATATTAATTATTTGTGTCTTGGAATAATGGCTTTTACACAATTTGTATATCAACTCGGGAGCCATTTTAAATTAGCTATGCATTTAATTTCCATGGTGTCTTGTTTACAACTATGGGACAATAACACAAGTTATTAAAACCCATACTTTGTGTGATGGGATTTTAAATGGCTTGTGAAAATGCCGATTTATTTACTTATTTTCTGTCCTGTCAAACTGAAGAAACTGTCCCGGGATTGACATGAAGTTATGAATTCACATAAAAGGAAATGAATATACAAGAACAATATAAAACAACATGAAGACCATGCAGAGTGACACACTTGTCAGTAATGCACATTCTTTCTACTGTATCAACTCGTTTTTCACCTTCATTAAAATTATTCCCATATAATAAGACTATACGGACTATCTGTAATATCTTGTACAGAAAATGGAACAATTTCTTGTTATTGGTGTTGGAATATATCATAGCAGGGAAGGCACAATTTTCAGAACCGTTCTATAAAAGAAGGCAATAAAGGCAATGATCACAACGTATAATAGATGGAGAGTTATATAAAAAGCCTTTCTCTGGCCAAAATGCCTGGTTTAAGGATGAGAGTTTTTCTCCTGGAAATTTAAGACACTGAAAAAAGCCAAATTTGCTTCCTCCATTTACAGCCTTCTGCTCATTTATGTCTTAAAGAGTAACAGCGCAATTTTAAATAAATTAATAACAAGAGTAATTCAAGGTCGAAATGCTACTTTTATGAGCACTATCATAGTTTCTTGTTTTTAGGTCATATAACTTTCAAAATATAACTCACTTTCATTTATTCTCATTATTTTGATTACCGAAGCAATGTACTTTCTCAACCTCAGTGAATGCTGCAACACCTTGGAGAGGTAAATGTACAGTGAAAGTTTTTAATGGAGAGTGATGGAAATGTTTGGAAGGAGATTAATGCAAATTTCGATCCTGAAATTCAGGTCATTCATTTTTATATAAAAGGTATAATTCATAAATTAGCCAGAAAAAAAAAAAAAAAACTTCTTGTTCTTCTTTTTCTTATCACTCACTCACTCACCCACTATATCACTCACTCATTCGGTCATTCACTAACTAACTTACTAACTAAATACACGCGCACACACACACACACTATGGCCAATTTTGGAAATGACAATCAGCCTAATCAGCATGTTTGTGGACTGTGGAAGAAAACCAGAGATATGGTTATTATTATTATTATTATTATTATTATTATTATTATTATTATATTTTTCTGGGGGTATTATCTGGGGCTGAATGTAATCATACTGGCCACTAAAATATATTAATGAATAAACTACTGAATAATTGTAAAAAAACAAACAAAAAATGTCTTGCATTTCAGAGCAACATGCAGAAAACATACCACATTCAAAAAGAAAGCCTTTCAAATGCATTCATGAAACTTGATCTTTTCAGAAACGTAAAAACATTTCGGGATAAAAACATTCTTTCCTGAAAAGCGCTGCATCTTATTTCACTCTATAATTCTTTTATAGACAAAAATGTAATCACACAAGTAAAAATATGCAAGATGCTGTATATATTGAAAGATTCTTTCAATCATCTTCTATACTGCTTATCCCTTAAACGATCACATGGGCCTGAAGCCTATTCCAGGGGACTTTTGGCTCGAGGTGACGCTCACACACGCACACACACACACGCACACACACACACACACGCGCGCGCACACACACGGCAATTTTGGGAACAAAAATTTAACGCGCATACAGTAGGACCAAGGCAGGAATCGAACCCCTGTCCCTGGAGGTGCAAGAGCACAGTCTTAACTACTACACCACTGTGACAAGAGCTATTTCATGCAGTATAAGATTGAAAAGGAAAAACTACAACTGAATTTCCTCTTGCACTGCATTCTACTCTAATCATTTTTTTGCAGTCATATCACACTGAAGTACATCACAGAAACACTATTGCTAAAGTCTCAGGCCTCGTTTATTAAGCCAAAGGTGAATTTATTCATTTGTAAATTGTTTATATGGACTGGAATGAATTTTGTACTTTAAATCTAGAAATTAAAATATTTTTATTGCCATACTGAGTATACTCTTGCCTTACTTTACCATTGACCACTCTATGCAAATTAATACATGACAAATGGTAAATGTGACCTAGTGTTTGTTTATTTCTACTGCATTAATCATTACATTCTTATTCATCAGCTAACAGTAGGACCTAAGAGTTATTTTATAAAATTTCCTAGACTTCTTCAAAATGTGCGAGATGTGTAATCATGATTGACAGTGATACGTTTGGATTTTTTTTAATTTTAGCTCACTGCCAATTTTTGCTTTGATCCCTTTGGCCAGATTCAAAATGCACTCTAGCTCACTGGGACCTCATAGAGGAGATTAGGGACCTCACAGGAGCTTAGGCTAGGCTCATGCATTAACTCATTGCTTATGCAGGCTAGGGCCCCCCCCACAGACACTGCAGATTTAAGGCTACATTCAGAGAAGCATTAAACCATCACAAGCATCTTACCTGTGCTAAAGAGCAAAAGAACCTACACATTTTTTTAGTGGACCAAGTCCTCAGTTGAGATGAAAGTAAACTTTATTTGGAGTTTCTGAAATAACTTTCCTTAACCCTAACCCAACGTCCCATGTCAAGATGCCAACATACTGTATATATTAAACAGGTATTATAGTTCTCCCTGTATGCAAAACAAGTGATGCAACTAATTAGTTTGAGCATTCCTCTGGCTGAAGAGTTGTGCTAATTAGAATCAGCTGGTTTAGTTAATGATAGAAGAAGTACTATATGTAGCAGACTATATATATATTGCCAAAAGTATTCACTCGACTGCCTTTAAATGCATATGACCTTTAATATCATATTAACCCCGCCCCCTTTGCAGCTAGAACAACTTCAACTCTCCTTGGAAGACTTTCCACAAGGTTTAGGAGTGTGTTTATGGGACCTTTTTGACCGTTCTTCCA
Source organism: Clarias batrachus (assembly GCA_003987875.1). Classification (NCBI taxonomy): domain Eukaryota; kingdom Metazoa; phylum Chordata; class Actinopteri; order Siluriformes; family Clariidae; genus Clarias; species Clarias batrachus. Next base: position 668,300 of record QMIH01000121.1, read on the forward strand.
AAAGTGCATTTTTGAGGTCAGACACTGATGTTGGATGAGAAAGCCTGGCTTCCAGTCTCCACTCTAATTCATCCCAAAAATGTTCTATCAGGTTAAAATCAGTCAGTAAGTACGTTCTTCCACACACACACACACAGTATATATATATATATATACAGTACAGACCAAAAGTTTGGACACACCTTCTCATTCAGCGAGTTTTCTTTATTGTGTTTTTTATTGTGTTTTTTAGCCCAAACGCGTCTCTTCTGCTTGTTGCCTGTCCTTAGCAGTGGTTTCCTAGCAGATATTCTAGCATGAAGGCCTGATTCACACTGTCTCCTCTTAACAGTTGTTCTAGAGATGTGTCTGCTGCTAGAACTCTGTGTGGCATTGACCTGCTCTCTGATCTGAGCTGCTGTTAACCTGCGATTTCTGAGGCTGGTGACTCGGATGAACTTCTCCTCCGCAGCAGAGGTGACTCTTGGTCTTCCTTTCCTGGGGCGGTCCGCATGTCAGCCAGTTTCTTTGTAGCGCTTGATGGTTTTTTACTGCACGTGTAGTACACTTTCAAAGTTTTCCCAATTTTTTCGGACTGACTGACCTTCATTTCTTAAAGTAATGATGGCCACTCGTTTTTCTTTACTGAGCTGCTTTTTTCTTGCCATAATACAAATTTAAACTCTTTGAAGGTTTGTCCAAACTTTTGGTCTGTACTGTGTGTGTGTATATATATATATACAATATATAATATACGGATACTCAAATTCAAATTGTATTTGTCACATGCACAGCCATACAGAGTACGATATGCAGTAAAATGCTTATTCTCCCCACTCTGGAGATAAATTCATCATTTTGCTCGCAGTTCCTAAAGAGGTCAGGTTGCCAGCTCGATGCCCAATTGTCATTCACACACTACGGGCAATTTGATGAACTAGGATTAGCCTAACCTGCATGTCTTTGTAATGTGGGAGGAAACTGGAGTATCCGAAGGAAACCCACCAAGCATGGGGAGAAAAACTCCACTACTACTCATAGTATACTCCTACTAGTACTACTACTAATAATAATATCTTGTGCAATTATTGTGTAATGGATGTTAAGACATTTTTCCATCTTTTTTTTTAAATGCTTGATAAAAATAGATTCTGGTCATATTATCATCTTTTATTATATAACAATTAACTAACATTATTATTATTATTATTATTATTATTATTATTATTATTATTTATGCATTCATTCCTTCATTCATGTAAAAATAACAATGATATTTACTCAGGCAAACATGGTTGTATATTTTAGTGAGCTTGGCATATAATGAACATAGCAAATCTGAGAACAGTGTGTGAAACCTACCAAAAATCACAAAAAGATTTATAGGGGATTACTAGGGCATTCAGCTTTAGGAATTACAAGCAGAACTCAAGGCCAAAAGCCCTGACAAGGCTAGTCTTCTCAGATGTTGGACTTTTCAAAAACTAATCTGTTCATCTGTTGATTGCAATGATAAATCCATGTAAGTCATACAAACATTCAACCCCTAATTCTTAGGATATTGCACTAATGAGGATGTTGGAGAGATACACAGTCAAAGGGATGAATGGACACACTAGCAGAAAGGCGACTTATGCAGAAACTATTATTATTATTATTCTTATTATTATATTGTTGCTGTTTAGAAACAGTTCCATTTTTACATAATCCTTCCCAAAGGGAGGACAAATTTTTTTTTCTTTTTTTTTTAATAGAGAAATTTTGAGATTTAGATTTAGAGATTAGATCACAGCTATAATATTAAAACCCAAAACATTAAGCTCAAGTTTACATAGTTCCCCCTTGTGGCACTGGGGCAGATCTTGACCCCGTGCAGCAAGACTTTAGACACCTTTAAAGGTGTGCTGTGTTTAACGCCTGGACATTAGCAGCACATCGTTCAAGTTCTGTAGGTTGCAGGGTGATGTCTCCATGGATCACCCTTCTTTGTACAGCACATCCCATCAACGCTCAATTAGATCTGGAAAATTTGGAGGCAAGATTAACAACCTTGAACTATTTTCCCATTAAGCCCCATAAACAGCAAGCTGAAATGCACTGAGCATTCTGATACCTTTCTATCATAGCCAGCATAAATGTATTTTCAATTTATTAATATATTTGTTGTGTGTTTACATAATACCTGGAAATTATTCTGATTAGAGTTTTTTTTATTTTATTTTACCTTAAGGGGAAATTGATACATAAACATTTGACCACCTGCTAATGCTAAAACCAGAGCTATAAAGATAAAATGTACTTTAAGTGAGATGGTTTTAGGAAGGACATGTTTGAAATAAGAATGCAAATGAGTTGGTAATTGCTGGTTCCTCAAATTGGCTGACATGGGCATCCATCTGCTGCAAGTGTGTGGTGAGCACACACCAAGTGCTTGCTAATTAAAATGTTTGAACGTCACTTTAGGAGATTGGAATTATTAAATGTTAATTTCTACAATTCGAACACACTTGGTGAAAGGGGAATAAAAATGACGTGTTTTATTATTTAGCTCAATTGTGGATAAAAAAAGAGGAGAGAGGTAGATCCTTTATGCTTTTTGCTCAAGTCAATGATCGGGCATAAGTATTAATGGTGTTATTTTAAATTTAGTGGATATTCCATAATGACCATTACTTGTGGTATAACAGAGAAAAATATCAGACAGAATAACAACATAACTTTAAATTGCACACCCTAAAAAACACTGGATTAAAACAGTTTGGGTTGTTTTTAACCCAGCTGCTGGATAAATATTGGACCAACTACATGCTGGGTTAAAATATATTAAATATTCAGTCCAAATGCTAGGTCATATTTAACTATAATGCTGGGTTAATTCTACCACATAAATTGGTCAAATGTTCTACCCAGAACTATTCTACTCTACCCTTTATATTAACTGGAATGTTGGGTTAATTCTACCTCACAAATAGGTTATTATTATTTTTATGTTTTACATGACTATGGGTTAAACAGTTAAATTACTTTGATATACTGGTCTATTACAACAACAACAACAAAAAACTTTTTGCAAACCATACAAGTTTTGCAAACCATACATCCAATATGCAGTAAACACCCAATTACATGTACAAATCATAGAAATAATACAAAACAAGTTCAACAGAATCATTACGATACTATTACTCAGAAGCACTAATTCCAGAGAGCAGTGCTGGTCATTATCTCCCAATATCAGGATGTAGGGATACAGCCTTGACACTTCAGCCTGCTGGAGATATTCCACGGTGTTGGTTCCAACCTTAGACAGAAAGAAATTAAAAGTATATGGAAAATTCAAGAGGGTTGGCTAGTATCCATATGTGTAAGAGGATTAGTGTTTTGTAACATCTCAGCTTTTTATTGTCTCAAACACTGAGATTAATAAAGTCCTAACGTTAATGTATTTGCTAACGTCAGCAACCTAGCTAAATGCTAGCATCATGCTGGCACTACAGTTAACAGAACTTTCATTCATCACTTCACCATCTTCATACACCCTGCAAAGAAAACAAAGAAATCTAAAAAGCTCAGCCATTTTGCAGTTTCTTTCATACACAGGTGAGGTTCTTTGCTTTGGCTAGCTAGCAGCCATTGTCAGATAAACTAGCATGCTATAGCACAGACCAGGCTGAATGTTTGAGTGTAATGTTAACACGGTAACAGTAATAAATGTTAATGTTAGTGAACAAATTCAGTCATAGGTGAGTGAAAGTGTGTATACAGACCTTGTATTTAACGTTTACATTTCCTCTCAAATACACAAGGAGGAAGCACCCTCATCAGCAGCTCCAACCCCCCCCCCCCCCCCAAAAAAAAAAAAAAAAACACAGCCACTTAATACACTGGTGAACTTCGGGGGAGGGGCGGTCTTGTCTGTGCTGTCAGCTGTCACTAGCTAACCCAACTCCAACCCAGTGGGTTAAACAAAAAGTACCCAATTCCCTGTAAATAACCCAGAAAAATGACCCAACAGAGGCAACCCAGCGTTTGGGTAGTAAAAAGAACCCAGCATGCAGTGTGCAGTGATCATAAAAAGGTAAATTTCTGTAAAAACTAAATTATTTTAAATGAATAGGACTGAAACTTTTAAAATAAATCAATTGGTAACAATTCATTTTAATTTAATACAACATATCTTCTGATGATCTAATCCATTGATAGTCACCCCGTGGAAAAAAAAAAAAAATTTCATTAATTTCAATAATTTCCTTTGACTAATTTATTGAAACATAAAACATTTAAAAGCACACACACATGCACACACTCGCGCACACACACGCACGCGCGCGCACACACACACACACACACACACACACACACACACACTAAAGAAGTATTCCAAAACACCTCTAATTATGTTCCCAGGAAAACATTTTAAATGATTTCCTCCATCTGGACCACATGCTGAGTATAGATGCTCTTCAGCATTTTTTTCATCATCAGAAAATCAGGATGTGATTTTGAAAAACTGCAACTGAATGCCTTAGTATTCAGACAAAACATTTCAAATTAACCTAGAACAAAATAAACAATCTAAACATTTTTTTTGCAATATTAACATACTGCATGTATTTGTTTAGAAAGTGGCATTCACTCACTCACTCATTGTCTATACCACTTTATATATAATACAGGGTCCAGGGGGCCTGAACCTGAATCTCAGGAACCTTAGAGCACGAGGCGGGTACACCCTGAATGGGGTGTGAATCCATCACAGTGCACAATAATAAAAACACTTTCACACCACTCATTCCCATGCAAACTGCACACAGACCCGAGGCGAGAGTCGAACCCGGACCCTGGAGGAGGCGGTGTTAAGCGAAGTGGCATTCGGGGTTGGCATTTATTTTTTAGTGTCTAGTGAATAGTGAATGTTATACATTTCAAGAGTAGTCTTTTGCATAATGTAAAACATTTGTTTAGTGATTGTGTGTGTGTGTGTATGTATGTGTATATATATATATATATATATATATATATATATATATATCCCCCACACAGTTACAACTGGTAAATCGATCTGCCTAAAGGCAAAATATCACAACTTTCTCAGTTTCAAACGAGGGGTACAGTATATTATTTCAGACCTCACATATTTTTCATTCTCACATAGGTTCAGTGTTCCTGTTTTTAACAAGCTCTCTGGACCAGCAAACACAGACAATCCTGATGTGATGGCTTTGAGATACTGTATGAAATTTATCATTCGAATAGGCCATTATACATCTGCCACATTGTGATTACAGTGAGATAAAAACCCGTTGCATGATTTACCTCACTGACATAGCCCATTGGATTTTAGTTTGTGGAAAATTAGCATAGAGTTCAGAGCATAGGGACTGCAAAGGACAAGGCTTGGCCACTTATAAAGTAGAGTCATAAAACATGCTTTAGAGGACTGCACATCGACAATAAACCCTCGCACAGGTTTTTACAATCGCAGCAAAAAAAAAAAAAAAAAACCCTAAGACCTTGTCCCCCTTTTAGGAAGGAATCAAAGGCAAAGAAAGCTCTGAAAATTCTAATATTTATTAATTTTTCTTTAAAAATAATAGGAGGCAAGGAGGCAGAGTAACAACGTCTTTTCCGTATAATATAAGAGCATTTTTAATCTAATAACTGTATTTTTGCATTTCTAGTTAATTAGGTCTTCTTGGATTTTTTTTTTTACATGTTTCAAACAAAATAACTGGATCCCAACCACACAGAAACCTTGCCTAGAGGAGAATTCTTTGCATATTCCTTGCACATGAATGACATGTGACACTTATCGTCTGTACTGCTTTATCCTGTATACAGGGTTGTGGGGTGCATGGACCCTATCCCAGGACACTTAAGGCACGAGGCGGTGTAGTGTACGCCCTGAATGTGGTGCTGATCCATGGCAGGACACACATACTGACACTTACATGCTCATTCACACACTACAGGCAATTTGGAACATGAATGAGGCTTTGAATGAGATTGACTTCACTGTTAAGATTTGACTGACTTACGAATCACCTACAGTTGAACTCAAAGTCATGTTGAACTGTCAGCAAACTGACATGATTTTTTTTTGCCTACTAGCTATTACAATGTACCTACTAAAGTTCACAATTTACTATGACTTGTTGAGAATTGTCAAGGACTGATACAATCTTAAACCCACTATAGTTTTTCAGGACCTGCTATTATAATTTAGTCATGTTCCATATAAAAGCCAGCCCATTTTCTGCATTTTTCATTTGTGTGCTGTCAGCCCAACTGTTAACAATAACATGGTTAAACAATAACCATGTTTGGGATAGCTGGAACTACAGAAGTTATGATTCTCTCAAGAGCTTCTATGATAACTATCCCCATACGCAATCTTCCAACAATTTTATATGACCTTAAGATCCTTGTGGTTTGGTTTCAAATTCAGACATCTGAATGACACACACACAAAAAAAAAATAGTTCACCATGGTCATTAGTCATGAAAGTTTATCCTTCCCAGTTGGTACAGTAGCTAGTGTGTGTGATAGAGGAGAGTTATTACACCCAAATTGGGAACAAGAAAAAAAAAATAAACCCACGAATAAAAACATTCAGTTGGACTACCAGATTTCATGCCCAGGATATTTATTTTTATTGTGGTTGCCAGTGGACAAGTAAGTTCATCAATCATTAAAATAAATTCCTTATTTAAGTTTAGACTTAACATCAATTAGTTTTAGAGCAATATAAACTGATAGTAGCTATAAAGCACGCTTCTGAATTAATGCAATTTTCTCTGGAGTGCTTTGTTTCTTTTATTCTGTATTACACTTGACTACCTATCAAGCTGACCATATGTTATTACTTTTTAATATAAAAAGCCACAACCTTTCTCCTCCCAACTGCCAGATTGTCTCCATCGATTTTGAATCCCGTCTGTTGTTTGTCTCATTTCCTTTTGAAGAGATTTGTAAGCACATGGACTTGAAAGTCTTACAGTTTGCCAGCCAATCATGTGTGCTCTAAGCCATGATTTCTTGGATTCATTCATTGTGTATGACTTTGCCTCACCTTGACTTAGTTTTGCCATCTCCAAGCCCCTTTGTCTTGATGCACATCTAATTTTTTGGTATTTTGACCATGCCTTACCTTATGACTGTCTTTTGATATTTCATGGTTTCCTGTCTATATTTGTTTACCTTCTTCTGACCTTCTTTGTTGAGTTTGGTATAAATGAAGTATGTGCATACAATATGATTCATAATCCTGTCTAACAAATTACTGTATTATAATTTAATTGTTATTCTGTGCAACCACAATCATGGGACTTGCCAACACGCTGGAGCTTGTACATGCCATGTGAGCTAGGTAATAAATGTATCATTTGGTTCACGTGAGGTTACTTTCTGTCAATTTTGTTGTCAAGGCACCGCAGCACTTCCACTTCCTGTGGAGACTGGCAGAACCCAAACTCCCCCGTCCCTTCCTCACTGCCTTCTTTAGAGGAATAATACATAATGACCACCACCAGACTTCACAACAGCTTCTTCCTTGAGGCAATCAGATTACTCAATACCCTGCTGCCTCCAAACGCTCACCCGAGCCATTTAAACACTTAACCGATTACGACTCATTAACACTGCACACCTGCACATAACAAAGCTGAGATATACATATTTTTTTATATTATTTATCATGCTATTTTTGTTACCAGCATTTCTGATACTATACTATGCAAGTTTAAAGTCCATTGTACAATAGTACAATAGCTTTTACATGCAGCACTGGTGTGTCTTTGGACAGAGCGAGGAAACATATGCAAGGCAACAGTGCTAACCACTATGCCACCACCATATTTATTTATTTGCTTATTTTTTCTTTTGAGGCTTTCTGGACTCTCAAAGATCTGATATTGTAATGCTGTGTACCGCCTCCCTTTCCACATAATGGTGATGATGTGTTGTAGATTACCGAGTGAATGCTAAACACCATACTTGGTAAGAAAAGAAACCAAAAAAAAAAACAACAACAAAAAAACAGATCCTGTATACCAGCATTAAAGTTTCAAAGCCTGCGATATAACACTGTTATATAGTTTTAACAATGACAATGATTACATTGTAAAAGCCATATTTTCTCTGTCCTTTCAGAGATGTGAATTTAATTAGACTATTTTAACTTTTATGAACATGGTATCACTAAAGGTTGTACAGCTTCGTTTAGATGCTTAAATAAAATGAATTTAAATGTACTGTTTTTTTTTTTTTGCACTGTTATGCCACCAATATGGGTCATGTAGTATTTTCTCTTGTCCTCTTGTTGAAAGATCTCCATTTTTTGACCTACCTTTGACTTTCCCTGAAGCCCCAATCCAGTACAACAGCGTTTGACTGATGGTACTTATATTGTAGTTAGTAAACTAGTAACCATGTCATGATCTATCCATTGATTTCAAAGGTTTTTTTTTTTTCTAGATTGCTCTGAATAAGAGTGTCTGCCAAATGGTCCAAGCCAGAGGGACAGACTCTTTCCATAACCATATGATCCTTGATAGGAGATGGAAGTAGTTTTAAATACTTACTGGTACTATGTAACCAAAAGGTCAAGAGAACCAGAGAAAAGTGGTGGACAGTCCTGTAAGTCTCCAAAGTTTTACTTTATTTCTCCAGTCATTCCACTCCAAAGTTCTGGGGTTGAATCCCCAATAGCATAAAATGGAGAGCTAGTGCACAGTGTATGGTGTACAATCCCTTGTTCCACGCACCAAGTACTGCCCTGAACCATGGGTTATGGATGGATTTGGAATTCAGCTTTCTGTTAGAAGCTAGTTCACTTTGTAGCTTGGAATTGGCGGTGAACAGAACAACACAGACACATTAGAAGCATTTTTTACTGACTTAAAAGTAATTACTAAGGTGAAGAAATGTTATTTAAGATGACAAAGTGATTAGATTATTTTATTTGCTGAAAGTGCTTAAAGTATGTGACTGGTTTTGAATGGTTTGGGCAGGCAGCTGCTCTATCCAGTATTCTATCCAGTATTGGGTACACCACTAAATCTTTTAGTGGTATGCAGTACTGGACCGTACCGGCCTCCTTTCACCCCTGCACATGATTTGAATAACTGTACATAAGGTAGTAGAGCTGCTATTTGTTTTAATCTTTAAGCATTTGTTTAATCTTTAAGCATGTGCACACACACATACACACACGCACAAAATGGACAATTTGGAAACACCAATTAGCCTAATCTGTCTCTGTACTGTGGGAGGAAACCCACCAAGTATGAAGAGACCATGCAAACATACAGATCCACATACATACCTGAACATGAGATTCTAACACTACACCCTGAAGGGTCGAGGCCATGGAGCGAACCACTATGTCTCCATGCTGCCCTCATTTATTTGTTTGTTAGTTAGTTTTAAATCCTGTCTTGTTATGCCACTTTTGGAAGTTCTAGAGGGAACAAAAAGCACATTTGTCTAGCTGAAGCACACCAGCTTTGAAGCTCAGAGCTTTGTAATGAAATCTACTGTAGATGGCTATTTTGGTGACAGTGAAATGGCATATTTAGGGAGAAATGACGGTTTTAGAAGCACTTGTGAAAACTGATGACAAAATATCAACTTATTTTGCAAAGAAGCTAAAACAGTAGCGTAATAGCTTTTGCCTGTGTGAAAGAATATTGGGTTTGGTCATAATGCGAGTTTACATGAATCAGCAGTCCTTGGAAGCTTCTCTGTGATCCCTGTGACAGGAACTGCATGAAAAATGGATTTTACAGATAAATGAAAAAGGATGCACACAATTTTCTTAAAGTGAGTAAAAGTTAAAATTTATAAACTTAAAAAAGAAAAAAAAAGAAAAAGAAAAATGTATAAACACAAGCCTCATCACTCATACTCATTTAAATATACTTCATCAGGTATAATACATGCATTTATGCATTTTTGAAAAATTGGCAATGTCTTAAATTGTGTCTCTCTTGTCTTGTGTGCGTGTGCAATTACATAATCTAGATATATTCCTTCAAGCCTGTATTACAGGTGTACACTACTGTGAAAATGTCTCGAACAACCCCCTCTCCCCTTTCATATTTTACAGCTTATTATTATGTTGGAAGCAAGTTTTTGTCTCTTGTTTTAAGTCCAGTCGTTGTACCTGACCAGTTTCAAAGGATTGTTTTTTGTTTGTTAAGCCACGCAGTAACCCATGAATCACTCAAGCATAAAAAAAAACAAACATTTAATGTAAGGCATGAATCAGTGAGAAACAGGTGCAGATGATGATAGATGATCAGGCCAGCTGCTGAGGTTATTAGGAAAAAAAAAATACAACATTTTTTAAAAATAACATCTTCAGGCACTTTGATTCCTGCCACTGTAAAACATTTGATCCTATTTCGCACATTTAATCTACATTATTTAATTTGATTTATCATGAGGAAATGAGAGGTAGCTAAATACTTTTTCACCTTATTGTACAGTATATGCAGGAGTGTTTAGACAGGGAACAATTGAGTGAACCTTAATTCAAACACCATGTGATTTATTATTATGTATTCAGTGAATTTATCACTTACACTCCCAGTCTAAGGCTTCGAATTCAATGGTCTTTCCTGTTTTGTATTTCTTTCTACATTTGAAAATGATGCAGAAGACGTCCTAAATATGTAATAATCACCATAGAACAGATGATGTTTCTGCTATGTATGCTCTATAAAACCTTCACAACGGATTTAGTTTGAGGTGTTGTTTGTTATTTGGTGATTTTCCGAGGTTATTAACTCTTTAATAAGGTAAATTTTTAGTTTAGTTAAACGTTTTGGTCTTGCTTTCCTGGGATATTCTTCATTGCCAGATCTACTTAAATCATTTTGCTTGATGGGTTTTGCAAATGCACTTGACAATACTGTTACTGTTAATACTAAAGATACAGATGGCCTTTGTATCTTAAAATAATAAGAACAATTGAGTGTGGTAAAATACACACTCTGGTCAGAAGTTGTAGATTAATACTCTGTAACAGCAACTTAGGAAGGAGAAATTTCAGTCACAACTATATATTATCCATATATGTCCAATGGACAGTATACAATAAACTTAAGCTAATAATAAAGTGATTTAAAAATATATTGTGATTCAACATAGAGAAAACTGTTAATATTTTAGCTGTTGATTACCATTAACATAAGAAAGCAAGCTAAATTGTCAAGTCTTTAAAATGACTTTGCTAATTTCTGTTTCTTTGTACCATGGCAAGTGAAATTCTCTTTCTTTCTTTGTTTGTCTGTTTGTTTGTTTTGTCTCATAAACAGATACAAAGAGAAGCTGAAGAGGAAATGGCTGTTTGCAGCTATTTTATCCAGAATTCACAAGCACTTAGTATGCTCTCAAAGGACTATTTTTATTTTCTTCTTTGATAGAGACCATCAAAGTCAATAGCAGGTTTTAACGCCATTGTGATAAGACTGGGTGAGCAATAAAACAAGACAATGCAGAGGACAATTAGCAGGCTTCATCTTCTACGTTGTCGAAAGCAGCAGATGTAACGGTGAGACCTGTGACTTCACAGCCTGACAGAGTAAGGGCACTGAACCCAGACTGAGAAGCTTGTCAGGGCTTCAGTGGATCTACGGGGAGTCGTTTTAGACAGTGATGTCGGCAGACTTTTTTTTTTTTTTTTTTGCCAAGACCTGAATAAATCATGTTTCTTTCTTGACTGGCTGAACTACAAGAAAGGACATGGAGTCACACATCACATTTTTATACGAGATTTGTATTCTGACTTGCCCACGCTGTTGATGTTAGTTGTGAACATAAAAACATCCCCTGCACCTTTTATCACCCAGACCTGGTGTTTACTGTATATTGCTTTACAGGTGACATTATTCCTCAAAATGAAAATGTGAAAACAGACACATTCATTATGTACAGTATTTAGTAATGCACTATAACAAGACTTAAAACTTTTTCTCTTTCACATTTATAAGTAAAATGAGTTTTCTGTGCTTCATTATTTTTTAGATCATTGTATTTGTATGCCTTTTTCATTCTGAAGTGATTTGTTATCAGCCATGCACTAGTCCTGTATTGTTTTCCAGAAGCACAGAAACTCTTTCAAGGTTTTGAAGTGAAGTGACTAAGGTTTTTACCCTAATGTGGCACACATCAGATTTTTTAGGGTTGTCTGGATACACAAATCTGATGTTTTTCAGATTAGATTTTAGTCACTTTCTTAGATTGGATATCTATTCAATACAGGTATTCCCCGACTTACAAACGAGTTCCATTCAAGGAGCATTTTCATAAGTCTGATTTGCTCTTAAGTCCGACAAAGTGAGTCTTATATGCCTTTGACAAATATACAATGTAAAGTATATAACCAAGCCACTTGAGTAACTCTGTCCCCTTTTCCCAACTGCCATCATGTGGTCATGTGACCAATTTCACAGTGAAATGTTGTATGTGCGCCTTTAAATCGCGAGGGGAATCCTGGGTGCCATTTTGGCCTGTGGGAAGAATCTTCTCCTCACTCTCTCTATGTTGGCCTTCAGGGAGCAGAATAGCTTTCCTGAACGCAACAGGGAGAACAGTCCATTGCTGGGGTGGCTGGGTTCTTTCACGATATTTCTGGCCTTGGTCCAACATTGCTTGTAAAATGAGTACAGGTCTGGAAGATTGGTACAGATTATTTGTTCAGCTGACCGCACCACCTTTTGTAGAGCTCATCTGTCCTGCATGGTGCTGTTCCCAAACCAGGTTGTGATGTTTCCCGTTCTCTATGGTGCAGGAGTAAAAGTTCCTTAGCAACGTAGAGGGCTGTCTGAAGTCTCTCAAGCATCTAAGGTTGTAGATACGCTGTCAGGCCTTTTTCACCATGGTGTTGATGTGACAGGACCATGTTAGTTTATCTCCTGCTTTGTACTTAATTCCACTATCAGCTCCTTTGACTTGCTGACGGTAAGAAGGAGGTTGTTTCTCTGGCACCAGTTCTCTAGATTTCTAACATCTTCAGAAAACTTGATGATGGTGGTGGAGATAGTAGTGGCCATGACATCATGTATGTACAACGAATACAGCAGGGGGCTCAGAACACAACCCTGGTGGGCTAGAGTGCTGAGGGTGATGGAGGCTGAGACATGTCTGCCCATCCTTACTGCCTGTGGTCTGCCACTGGCACAGAGATGAACTGAGTCTGAGGTGTTTCAGCTTGGTGGAGAGTGTGGAGGGAATTATAGTGATAAATGCTGAACTTTGGTCGACAAAGTGCATAATTCGCTCCCCTGCAGCTGGTTGGAAATCTTGTCCCGTGTGATCTGCCTGGGATGCGTGTGTTGACTGGGGACAGTTCCACTTTACCATGAAGATGGTCCTGGCCTTGGCTGATGCTGACAGCGGTTCTCTGAGGACTTGTGACTGCAGTCATTCAATAGTTCAGGACTGGAGTTTCCTACAGTCTACCTGAGCCTCCAATAACAAACTGGACTCTATATTAACTTAAACATATCTCTTGTTTTACTGAACCTCCAGCCTCCTAACACAGAGTATGACTGCAGATCAATCCCTGTTATCCGTTATCACCCAAATGAAGATGGGTTCCCTGTTGAGTCAAGTTCCACTCAAGATTTCTTCCTACTGCCATCTCAGGGAGTTTTTCCTTGCCACTGTCGTCGTTGTCCTCAGGTTGCTCATCAGGGACAATCTTATCATTTTGATTCATACACATTAACATTTCATACAAATTTAAATAATTCTTTTGATTGTGTAAAGCTGCTTTGCGACAATGTCAATTGTTTAAAGTGCTACACAAATAGAATAGAAATGAATTTAATTGAATAGTGTCCAGGTGAGTGACGAAGTGATGTATGAAAAAGATCAGAGATGACAAACTGGCTAGTTTGAAGGGCTACCAAAAGTGTTCCTGGATGAGTGTGAGAGTGCGGGCTTTGCCAAGGTGACAGGCCAAATGTAGGTCATTCTAGGACTTTGGGGCATGCTAAAGATGAACTGACAAGAGAGGGCATCGGGAGTGTTGTTTCTCTATAAAGTTCGATCTTTACGCTCTCTAACAAACCAATTTGTTTTCCAATTTGCCTCACTAGTCAATGATTTTCTTTTTTGTTGATTTCTTTTATTGTGATCAGGGACATTCTTTTTTCAAACCCTTTTATGCTAGATCTTCATGGTTCAGTACGTTCCTTCCAAATTTTAATCATGCATTGTAGAGTTCTTAAACACAGTTTCAGTCATTTTAATGTTTTTGTTGCTTTCATGAGATTAGTGGTTGTCACCGATGTTTTAAATTCAGCAAGAATAAATAAAAAAAAATCAGGAGACTGTTGTTGATCTTCAGACTCTTATGCTGTATATTGCATGCTTAAATATTATTTCCAAAAATTTTTACCAACAGGAACATTGTAAAGGGTCAACCAGAAAAGAAAGGAAAAAAGCCTGTTATGTCTATGCTGAAATTGCAACTTCTCTTCCCAGAATACAGCATGGCCTACAAACATGGCTGCCATTTTCTGCTTCGCTCTTACTCTGCATATCCCTGTTGATCATTTGACCTTTGCATGTTTTGTGACTATGACTCTGAACTTTGATTTTGCATTGTCTGCTAAGTTATATAAACCTCTGCTGACCTCCACTTGTGCCCTTATTTACATCCCTGGCACAGGCTTAATCCCATCTGTCTTTGTTAGTCCTATTAGCTCGGATTTTGATATGCTCAGTAATAGTCACACATCATACCAAAGCATATAAACCAGTCATGCTTAGTATGACACATTGTTCATAAATGAACATAAACCTCAGCTAATGATTATAAAATCAACTCATGAGAAGCAAGTAATATAAAGACTTCTTCATATCTGTCATGTATGCTGGTAGTCATAAACATTTTGGAGCAATATGCACCTTAAAAAATTTGGAAACACCAAACAGCTTAATCTGCATGTCTTTGGACTGTGGGAGGAAACCAGAGTATCCAGAGGAAACCCACCAAGCATGGGGAGAACATGCAAACTCCATGGACATAGACCCAAGGTGGGAATACACCCCTGGACGTGCGAGGCCATTGTGCTGACGGCTATATGACTCATTTTAATTATTGCAAATTAAAATGTACCAATTATTAAAAAGACGTTAATATTGAAAATCTTTATGAATGTAGCGTGTTTAACTTTTCGTTCCGGAACCATGCTTGTACTGTATATTAAAGCACTTGTATATCAAAGCGAATTTCTCCCTAAGAAATAATGGAAACTCTGACGATTCATTTCACAACCCAAAAATATTTATGTAAAAACAATTAATACAAAAATAAAAAATAACAATTAAACACATTAACCTGCACTGTACATTTGAAAAGAATCCCGACAGAGGAATGTTTCTTTTAGTTTCTGTGTGTTTGTGTTTGTGCACACGTGCTTGTGTATCAATGTGTGTATGCGCTTGTGCAAGATAAGAGGACAGGAGGAGGGAAAGGAACTGATGATGATTACTCATAACTCTGTAGCTGAAGAATCATTGGCTCAGTTGTGATCATGTGACATTCGGCAGACAAATAGATATTTCTTCTACATTTAATTTTATATTTTATCCATGTTTCTGTGTATAGTCTGTGATGTAAGATTTGTTTCTGATGCAAAATATGGATATTTTATTATATTTGAGTATTTAAACATGAAATTATGAATTGACTTGATTTTGGGTAATTAAGGAGTGAAATTCTGTGTGTTTGTGTTTGTGCACACGTGCTTGTGGATCAATGTGTGTATGCGCTTGTGGAAGATAAGAGGACAGGAGGAGGGAAAGGAACTGATGATGATTACTCATAACTCTGTAGTTGAAGAATCATTGGCTCAGTTGTGCTCATGTGACATTCGGCAAACAAAGCGCATGCATACTATTTCATATATAAAGACCTCGCAAGTTTATTAAGTATACAATGTATTAAAAAATGTTGCTCATCTTGCAAAACGCTCACAGACCAAGATATCCAAAGTTTATTCAATAATACACTCTTGTTCTGTAAAGATTAGGTGTCAGAATTACATGCTGCTCAGGTGTACGCAGATCTTGTCAAACCCTGCTTTAGCTTTAATGCTCCCTTCACATGAAATAGCATGCACTACTCCCTAAAAACCAATACTGCTAATTTAATTTGTTGATTTAGAATCTAAAATGTATAACTCCGATCTTTTTAAATGATGGTTGTACTTGTTTTCACTTAATCTTTCAGCTCTAAACCTCAAAAACTTTTAGTTATTAAAGATATTTCTTCTACATTTAATTTTATATTTTATCCATGTTTCTGTGTATAGTCTATGATGTAAGATTTGTTTCTGATGCAAAATATGGATATTTGATTATATTTGACTATTTAAACATGAAATTATGAATTGACTTGATTTTGAGTAATTAAGGAGTGAAATTAAACATTTAATTGAAGTGCCTAGACACAAACAGCCTAATATACATACACAATATATATATAATACAGGCAATACTACTACTACTACAAAATAAATATAATAATAATAATAATAATAATAATAATAATAATAATAATAATGTATATTTATAATATTATTATTATTATTATTATTACTACAAATCTCTTGACTTTGCTTCACAGACCTTTTGTGCTCCCTGACTCCCACAACCATATGCAGCTATATGTTTTTTAAGGAAAGTGCAAGGGTCATGTCATTTGTGCACAACAAATTTACGGACACAGAAGACTATTATCCTTACCTCTGAACTCTGTCTCAGGAGATAAAGTGAAGGCTTGCTCCCATAGTGCCAGACGTCTGAATAATTTACACGAGTCAGGGGTACACCTGCTGTCCCGCCTTGCACAGCTGGGGATTCTTTAATTGCAGTTTGGGGCAAAAAAGCAGCCATTTTCTTTGATGGAGAAGACAAGTGAAAGAGAATAGAAGAGAAAGAGCTTGACAGAATAGAGAGAGTGAGTGAGTGAGTGAGTGAGTGAGAGAGAGAGAGAGAGAGAGAGAGAGAGAGAGAGAGAGAGAGAGCGTTAAATCCTAGTATTATCTTTGAGCACCTTATGATTCATTACAAGCAGTGCTCATAATGAAAAGTGTCATTGAACTCAGTTCATTAAGTCCTCCTTGTTAAGGTCAGCCAAACCAGTATGAGCTCATACAATTTGCACAAAATGTTACAAACATTAACCAATTTAGTTATTCACCTTAAAGAATATTATTTAGTAAGTATAATACATTGTATAATTGAATAATAATAGCTTTGGCACCTTAATGACTTATTTTATATGAAATTATACCATATTCTATTCACTCATATGTCTTACTAAGATATGGTGACATCGTGGCTTAGTGGATAGCAATTGACACATCACACCTGACACAATGGTGGGTTTGAATCTCACCTCCGGTCCAGTGGGCATGTAATTTGCATGTTCTCTCTGTGCATGGTGGGTTTCCTTCAGGCGTCCCAAATTTCTTCCATAGTTCAAAGACATCTATTCTAGGCTGATTGACATTTCCAAATTGACTGTAGTCTAGGTGTGCGAGTGTGTGCTTGTGCTCTGTGATGGATTGGCACCCCACCGTGTACACTTCCTTGTGCCCAAAGTTCCTTGGAGTATGTTGCAGGACCCATGTGACCCTACAGAGATAAAGATACTGGATATGTGAATGGATGGATGTATATTTCATTTTATAATATTCAACAATTTATGAGGGAGATGTACTATTTATGAATAGGGAAAATGTAAGATTCTAAGGCCAAAATGGAGATGTACTGTACATATTATTGTGACATAAAAGAATGATAATTCTCATGAGACCAATCCGGTTTGCAGGGCTCAGCTTCCACAAAGCATTCTGATTATTTGGGGGGAAAGGGCAGAAAGCTAGCATAGAAGGTAGCACTGTTGCCTCACAGCTCCATTGTTCCTGGTGTGCTCTTGATCTAAGGTCACTGACTGTATTGAGTTTCTCATGTTGTCCTCATGTCCACACAGGCTCTCTTTTTTTCCCAGAGGCTTTTTTGTTGTTGTTTGTTTTCATCTCCCAAAACGTTGCAAGCAGGTGGACTGGCTGAATAAATTAGCCCTAAGTATAAAGGACCTGATACATTTTTGGGAATAGTGATCTGCAAGAGTCTTGGATTATGAGCATCATTTGTTCCGGAAGTGGGCTTGTATTCTAAAACACTCGTAAACCAAATTTAATTTTCATATAAGAAATAATGAAAACTCAAATTATTCGTTCCACAGCCCAGAAAAATAAATACATAAAAATATCTAATAGAATATATGAAGTAAAAATAAAACAAATTAACCTGCACTTTACCTTTTGAAAAAAGTAAAAATAAATCCTGACAGATAAGTATTTTCGTTTATGTGCACAGGCGCTGTCTGTGTGTGTGTGCGTGTGTGCGTGTGTGCGTGTGTGTGTGTGTGTTGGTGTGTGTGGGGCACGGTGTCGAATTACGTGCGTGCACACACATAACATCTAAGGACAGGCTGAAACAATGGAAATGGAATTTTTATCCTCTTATGAGACTTTCTTTTGCTTTATATGCGTGCACACGTGTGTTATAATAAACAGTACACACACGCTGTACATACACGCTTACAAACACAAAATAAACTATGTTTTATGCGTGTACACATGGTCACAGTGTTGTAGTAATCAGTACACGTGTGCACGGATGTTGATTATACCAGTAAGAAACGAGTATTAAGACCGAGCAGGTGGGACGATTACCCACAATTCCACAGTGCAAGATAGAGAAAAATCTTTGACTCAGTTGTGATCACGTGCCGCTCGGCATTAAAAACAAGAAGATCGTGCGTGATACATGATACTCAGTACTCGTAAACCAAGACTTTTTTCAAGTCAAAATTTATTAAAAATAACAAACCGTGTTACTCGCAATCCGAGGTTCAACTGTATACACACATACACCCACAAACATGAAAAAAGCATTCTATGCTCACTGCAAGATTGTACACTAATGGCAAGATCCCACTAGTAGCAGCATGGATTTTTGGGTGTTCTGCAAAAATTAAGAAAGATGCAGAAACTTTTGTTCGCGCATGTGCAGTGAGCATATTGTAGAGCGGATTCAAAGATACAATGAGTTTATAGAACAGTGGCTGAAGACCTGATTGGTCAAACGGAGTCATGTGATCATTGTTGTTTCGTCTGATTGGTGAAACAGTCAGGTGGTAGATCCACCTGACTGTGTAGAATAAATGGTTAGAAAAGTAACGAGTTACTGTGGAGACGAATGTAGCGGAGTAAGAGAGAAGTAAAAGTAAAAAGTTTGGTACAGTAAAACTACTGTGGCGACGGGCTCATAGCCAACGTGCACGGTACCGGAACAGCCTTAACCTCATCCAGTAAAAAAGGGAAAAGACGCAGGTTCAGCACCACGGACAGCGCCAGAGGCATAATTAAAGAGGCGGAGCACCGCCACTCACCGGCATTACCGGCAGCAAATCCTCCACCGTCTGCCTGTCGGTCGCTCCCTATAAAAAGACCAAGACGGCACCTGCCGGTGAGTAGGAAAGAATGTACGCAGGTTACTCACGTTACTCTCACCTATTGCTAAGTGTGTGTTTTGCCGCCTAGCACCTGTGCACTTATAAACACACCGCACTGTTTGCACCGCAGTTCTGTGTCTCTGTGTCCGTGATTTCCTGAGCCCCTACAGCGCGCTAAACTATTCATAGTACAGTTTTTTAAAAAAAGGTTACTTAAGTAAATGTAATGGAGTAAATGTAACTTGTTACTACCCACCTCTGCCCCTTGCATGTATAACTCTATCAGACACAGAAATTGGCCTAGGCCCATTGCGCATGTTCCTCAGTTTTTTCCCAGGCTTTGTCTTAAAAGTTTTTAAGGGTAGAAGAAGCTGCTGAAAATATGGCGATGATATTTGCCTTTTGATAACATAATAGCCATATTATATAGCGTGTATCTCATTTGTACAAAAACTATAGCATACATCACTTTTACAAAATGTACAAGGTTGTAAAGTTGTCTATGTTTTCAAAATTGACACACTACCAGTTTACCACTAGCTAAATGTTTTTCTTGATTATTTCAGACAAACCAGGAGTACCATAATAACTATTACCGCTACCTACTGTATTGTAGCAGAGCCAGACACACTTCAATATATAAATAAATTCCTCTGCAGTGATTGTATAATGAGATAAGAACAGTGCCCTTCTGTACCCTAATTAAATCCCCTAGTCTTAACCGTGCATATAAACATAGTGACAGACTGTTGTATAAAGTGTTAAATCCCTCAACATGAAACACACCTGAGAATCAGCAACCAGTAAGATGAATTAATTAATGTCTAAAGGCAGCTCACAAATGTGTGATTTATTCAGACTAATCTAAGAATCAAAATCAATCTGTGGGTGGGCTCAAATCACATGCAGAACACATAACCAAAGGGAATTTACATTTATAAATAATTAAAAAGATAAGTAGGGGTCAAAACCAGGAATTCTAACTTGAAATAATAGAAAGGGAACAAGGACAACATCAGTTGAAAACACGCTTCCATCTCTGGAATGAGCCAAAGAAACAGAAGGGTATAATCAGACAAACTAATTAAGCGATAAACTTAGAACACCTGAACACAAGCAAGAAACACAATAATGACAAGACAGACACGAGACCAGATTTAGAGCCTTCATTTTATAGCCTGTCATTTAGTGAATATACAATATATGGACAGTATGTATAAGAGGTCAGGCACTAATAGTGGATAATAAGCTTGCAAGCTTGCTTTGTGCACTGAGGCACGGTCATTTTGGAATAGAAAAGGGTCTTCCCCAAACTGTTGCCACAATGTTGGAAGCATAGCATTGTCCAAGATGTCTTGGTACAGTAGGCTGAAGCATTAAGATTGCCCTTCACTGGGGATAAGGGGCCTGGCCGAAACACCTGAATTCAATACTTTGAATTGATTTAACCAAATATATATATATATATTTTATCTATGTAGACTATGTATGAATGATTAAACTTACAGTCAAGGCTTGAACACTCAACTCTGTTATGTATTGTAATTTATTTAAAATGAAAAATGGGAGGTAAGAATAATTTCAGCCCTCTACTGAATATTCTTAATGATCGCCACTGCTTATTGCTAACTTTAACCTTTATAACTTTTCATTAGACTTGCAAATTATTATGTATTTACAACTGTGAGGACGTGTTGGGAAAACAAGTGAAATGTCACTTGGCTGGATAAGTTGTTAGGGGAGGGAATTCGAGCTCTCCACTTGAAGAGCCATCAGAGTGAGTCTTGAGAGTGTGAGCACCATTCAGCAGAGTACTGCTCAGAATTTTGAAGAGTCCTGGCAAACTGCTACTATTCTCAGCACTGTAGTGTGACGACTTCCTCCTCAGCACAGCGCATGTCATTTTGACACTCGCCCAGAAGCAGCTTAGAAGATGACAAGATTCAATGCAGCTGAACTTCTGCTGCATACAAGAAATGATTCAGTGGAATCATAACTCATTGTAATTTTACCAATAGATAAAAAAAAAATGAAACAGTATTTTGCTTATGCATAAAAAAAATACCTGCCTCAATTATCAAATTATCAAACAATTATCAAAAATATTTTTAAAATATGAGTAAGACCAGTAAAATATTTGTATCTTGTAGACAAAGTAATTAGGGTTGCTATGAAGATTTTAGGCACCAAAATATAATAGAGTTTTGACAAATTCAATTCAATTCAATTCAATTTTATTTGTATAGCGCTTTTAACAATTGACATTGCTGCAAAGCAACTTTACAAAATCAAAAGAATTATTTAATTTTGTATGAAATTTGAATTTGTATGAATCAAAATGATAAGATAAGATTGTCCCTGATGTGCAAGTTGAGGATGGCGGCGACAGCGGCAATGAAAAACTCCCTGAGATGGCAGTAGGAAGAAACCTTGAGAGGAAMCAGACTCAACAGGGAACCCATCCTCATCTGGGTGATTACAGATAGCAGGGATTCATCAGCAGTCATATTGTGTGTATTGTGTGGCGCCTGGAAGTGTTTAAGTTAATATAGAGTCCAGTTTGTTATTGGATGATCAGGTAGACTGTAGGAGACTCCGGTCCTGAACTATCGAGTAACTGCAGTCACAAGTCCTCAGAGAACAGCTGTCAGCATCAGCCGTAAAAAAATACATTTATTTGAGAAATATGAACAATCCAAAGAATGCTATAAGTACATCATTAACATACACATTTCATCCCTATAATCATGAATTGAACTTCTTCATTTTTTCAAACAGGTACAAATGATGACTCAGGTTTTTCTGGTCTACAATAACTTTGTGGTGTAACAAGCTGCCTGCCAAAACCGACATTCAAAAGCACTTTCAGCAAGAAAAGCACTTTCAGCAAGAAAACACATCTGATTCATTTCACATTATTTGGGAGGATTCAACTCAAGAACATCTAGTTAGCTGATTCAACATGCCAGTAAGAATTTAAAAGTATGATCACCTCTGTTCCTGATTAAGTCTGGGCTAGTATACAAGCATAGTGCTAAGTTTTGGTGAAAATTAAGTTTTCCAGCTTTTCAAAGCTTCCAGCTTTTCAACTTTGTCTGAATAGACAGGACCAAGGTTTGTTTTGAAAATGGGCTCCTGAACATTTTAGTGTAGTTCATCCATTTTTTTTTTCCTTCTCACTTTTATTTGTCTTTGGTATCAGCACTAAATTCGTGAAACCCAACACTGTGTGGATGCATGCCACTGTTTGTTCATTGTACCTGCAAATGCATTCTTTTGTATGAAGGGTTTTAGTCTTGCAGTCCAACAGTGTTAAATTAACACCCTATAGTGTTTATGTATGTAGAATTTGGCTCAATGAGCTCTGAAAGTGCTAAATAAACCCTGGGGATTTTACTATGAAGTTGGACCTGTTTAATCGCTCATCATGTAGCATAAGAGTATCTAAGACTATTACTGTCAAGAGGACTCGCGATAACTTCTCTGGACTACTTTTCAAGAAAATGACTTTCATGCAAAAAGCAGGAACACAGATTTGTTAAGGGTTATATATAATGTTAGAGTTGATGTAGGGATCATGTTGGTTTAAAGGGAAGTTTACTTATTATATCTGTGTAACATACAGTAGCTTGTATAACATTTATAACATTAATTGTATAACATTTTGCCTTTAAATCATCCTGTTACATTACCTAGGCTCGAAGCGCTCCAAACCTCATTTACTTTGTGTTTTTCTCCATTTTAGACTAATTTAATGCACGGCCTGATTGTGATAGGTCAGCTAATATTACAATAAAAGATGGTAGTGCTGGTGGAAAAGAGGGCTTAATGAAATCCCACCTGAGCACAGCAGCCGTTGCAGACATTAAGTGTAGATGTCTGTCTCAACACTGGTTCAGACTGTGCACATTGTGAAATGTTAGAGCTTGTTACAGCAGCTTTGTTCTTACAAGAAGTAGGACTCAATCAATTCAAAGGGCACAGGAATAGGAAAAGGAGTAGGACTCAATCAATTGAAAGTGGACAGTGACATATGGAGCGTTTGCACCATTGGGCTAGAATGAACTAATGAGCAGCATTTTGGTGGCAAGTTGGAGATATAATTACTGCATTCCACCTCTGCTGCTCAATGAGCCTTGTCTCTCTTGAGAGGAGCCATTTCCAGCAGGTAATGGGCAGCAGGGCCAGGGCTAGCTAATCAAATTGTCCTCACAATGCCAGATTTTTTTGCTTTCCTGATCGCTTTGAAAGACATAAAGATCTGACCTGGGATCTGAGCGCTTTTTTTTTTCTAGCTCCCTTTGTGCTACTGAACAGCAAATTTAAAAGAAAAACGTTCTCCCTAGACACACTGTTTGTCCGGAAGCCTTCTCTAGCGTTTGATTTATGTGGAGTGTTGAAAGAGGATAGCATAATAAAATTCTCAGAAGCGTGGAAGTTTTCAGCTGGAAAAAGTCGACGTGTGTCGCATAAAATGCATACATAACTGGTCCATCATTACCCCAGCATGTAATAACATGGATAATGGGATGTGGGCGGAATAGCATAGGAAATCTGTATAGCACTGAAATGTTTCATAGAGTTTTTTTAATTTATTTTTTTTTACCACTGTAAGCAAGTCTTGGATGTTCTACATAGCAAACTTGAATATTTAAGAGCTGCAAATGGACTAAACATAAATGGACATAAGACATAAGTGCATATGGATTAATTCAGAATGAAGTTATTTTGAATTCAGCCATTCATAGTTCCAAACAGTTGCACATGGTGTGAAATTAGCTAAAACTGTCTCAGGTATATTTCTGCTCTCGAACATAAGCCCATTTGTGCTTTTGCTTTTCCCTACGCCACAAAAAACAAGAAAAAAAAGCATTTTTGAAATTTTGCAATACAAGAACGCAATGATCAAGCAAAAAAAAAAAAAAAATCAATTATTCAATTGTAATCTTGTTCTTGAATAGACTGCATATGTAATTTTAAATTCTGTTTGAATATCATATGTGCATTTCTTCAGGATGTCAGAAGAACATTTCACCTACAAGACCAACCATGGAGTTTATTGCTCAAACAAACCAGTTTTTCTATACAGTAAGTGGCACTTCTCTCAGATAGATAATATATTGCATTTAAAGGTATTTACATGTTCCACAGCAGTGGCTATATGAATTAGAGGCTAGCAGTGCAGAAATACTTGCAAGTACAAGTACTTAACTAAAAATGTGCTCAACTACTCCACAAGCAGAAGTACCGCTTCTTTAGATACAAAAGCAGAAGTATTCTACAACAAAGCTGTTTTTTTTCCCTGAATATCGATCGGACTGAGTTACTCATCAACAGTATTTTGAATTATTTTAAACACTTGGTTGAAGTTGATGCTGTTGAGAACATGAATGTGCAAGTCTAGCAGAGATTGATAGCAGCAATATTTGGCATTGATTAAATGAACGGTGGGTATTTTGTTGGCCTCGTTCATTATTTTTGTAGCTACCCCATTGCTACCCCATATAATAGAAGTAGTCTATGCAATTAAACATGGGCATACTGCAAGCATACAGAATACAGAATGGTTAAAGGACACACCAAATTATTATAATTATCAGCTTGTTTAAATCAAAACACACATACATACACACACACACACACACACACACTAGCCCATTCTTTTGTCAGTATGGTGGTTAGCTAGTAAGTGTGCATCATCCATTATCCAGATTGTTGCCATGTTCTAAACAAACCTGCAAGTTTGTCATTTACAGTCCTCATATACTGAGTTACAGTTAATCTTTAGATTAGATCATCACTGCATGCTTGTGTGAACATCTGTAAGTAATGAGTCTTTGTTTAAAATGTAGGGAGTAAAAGTGCATGCTTTTTATCAAACATATAGTGAGTACAAGTAGAAATACATCACATATGTAAAAACACTCAAGTTAAGTACAGATACAATAAATAAATAATTATTAATTAAATATTTATTACTAAATAAGTATTTATATAATAAATACTTGTACTACTGAGTAGTTGTATTTGTTACTTCCCAGTGACTATGAGTTTTTTTCTTTAGCTTATCATCTGTTCACATTTAAAGCAATATACTTTATAGAATATAAGAAAGACGATGTAGAGAAGATGTTTATCTACCTTAAAAATGATATCTGTTATATTAGGTTTCCTACAAGTGAAACTGTAGGATCCCTGTTATGTTTAGTCAAATTATTAGGGGTCTTAACAGCAAAGGTGCACAAACCCTATTATGTTTCTTTGAATTATTATTATTATTATTATTATTATTATTATTATTAGTAGTAGTAGTAGTAGTAGTAGTAGTAGTAGTAGTAATTAATTAATTAACAATTTTTTTCCTTTTACAGTATATGTGCAGAATATTAAATTTGGCACACTGATGCCCTATGCTTCCTACTCCACAGGTAAAAAAAAAATACAGTCTGGCCTCATGCTGGAGCTGTTTCATAGGGTTTTTTATGCTTTGGATTGTATATACTGTAATTAATCATTTAAACAAGGAAAGAAAATTCTTCATTCCTTAGTGTGGATAATCTTTATACCCTCCTAGAATTTTTTTTTTTTTTTTATCAATATCACATGAAAGGGAGTACTGTTGTACTGAATATCAGCATGGCTGTAAGCCAAGTGTTAAAAATTCTGCAACTGGTAATCGGAATGACTTAAGTGATTAATCTGGAGACTAAGTGTTGTGTAGGATGATGCTCTCAACATGATCAATGTTATCAGAGCTGTCTTCTGGCTGAAAGTGCTTCTGTGACAGTTTTTTTATTTTAATTTTTTTAAATATAGGTTTTTACAGGTAGCTGCTCTCTTCTCTTTCCAGTATTGCATACTGTAGTGTGTACAGTTAGTGTAACTATCAGTTGTTAGAATGCCTAATGTGTAATACAGTACATATAATTAAACATGCCAGTGCTGTTGCCAATGCTCTACAGTATAGCACCACTTGTGGAATGCTTCTAATCTAATCAGGTTACTTGAGTAGAACTAACTGTTGTATAAATATACTGTATACAAATCACTGTCTGCAGCTCTACACAGTAAGTATACTGTAGCATTTCTCACTTTTGTAAAAATAAAAAATACATCTGCTGGATAAAGTGCTATTTTACAAGCCTTAAAGTGGAGAATAATTCTAAAAATATATGTTCCATTACCTGATGCTCATTTGAAGGCATCTTCTTTTTCTCATTAATTAAATTGTATTTTTTATTGTTGTTTTTTTATGTTGCATGTCAACATAACATCAACATTTCTTTATTCTTTTTTTTAATATAATTTTAAATTTTATTTATAAAATATAAATATGAAAATCTGAATATAAATATATTTTATATTTTTATTTATTTATTTATTTTATTTAATATTTCATTATTTATATTTTATTACCACTAATTTCAGGCCTAAATGTGTTCACTTTCATTTAAAAGTTGTCCAATGTTTCAACCTCATACAAATCTGGCAAACACAGAAGTTTGAACCACACACACACACACACACACACACATACACATTTAATTTTAATAATCTAAATGAGGAGCACCCAAATTTTTCTTATCCACTGAAATAAGTCAACCCTATTCATGTAAATTATGGACTGTTAAGCTTTTCCTTAAATGGCATACACATGACAAATGGTGCAAATGGTGGCCCACTCATGTCCTTAAAGACAAAACAGCTGTCCTAAAAGAATGGACATTCTTGTCTCCATCATTACAACAGTGGGGATTTCTTTATCTTTTTTAACCAGAATAACATTTCCCAATAATTAAAGTTTATCTGTGCATGACCAGGCCTGCACAGCAAGTTTGTTAAAACATCCCAGTAGATTGTTTGCTTCGTCACTGATAATCTATCAATGCTGCAAATCTTGAATCCCTTTTTCCACTGTTATCAAGAGCATGTGAAGATCAACCAATCCATTCTGCAATGACCTTTTTGAGCAGACACGATAGGGTGAGGGAATGGATCCTGCCTCTGCATGAGATTGCCTCCTAATCCCTGTAGAAATGATTCTTATTATCAAGATTTTCCTGCTTCTGTGGAGCTATGGATTCTTCTAGTGTCATCCCATTACTAAGATCTTACACAAAAAAGCATGATTACTGTTCAATGCTTTACGTGTATCACAAACCACAGGTTCTTCTTTGTGGCCAGATTCGCCTCATCATTAAAATCTATCTTAATCAAGCTTATTGATGTGTTTGAATGCTTTGAAAATTTGAGGCATGGATAAAACATGGATAATTTCCCTTACACGAGTTTTGAACGCACATAATGACATTTTGTTGAATGAGTAATTGATTACAAATATATTACAATATTTCACAGTACATTTATGCTGTTTGATTTACCAGTAAGCGGCATGGTTACTTAGTGGTTAGCACTGCCACCGTGCACCTCTACGTAGGTCCTGGATTTGATTCCCGCATCGGGATCGTGTACAGTACATGGAGTTTGCTTGTTCACCCCGTGCTTGGTGTGTTTCCTCCAGGTTCTCTGTTTTCCTCCTACAGTCCAAAGACATGCATATTAGGCTAATTGGCATCCACAAATTGCCTTGGTCCCTGTGTGAATATGTTTGTGAATGTTGACTGGGGCCTTCTGACCGTCTTATGAATGGGAATAAATACAATGGTCATCCTTGGCCTCCACAGTCCCTAGTTAGACTACAGAGGTTCCTAGATGGATGGATTTAACAATGAGGTATCAGGGTTGTGCCCCTAGAGACATCTTAAAGTAATTCATACACAGGCTTCATAGAAAAGGAAAACATATTAGATTGGGTTTAGCCTTTTTAGCTTTTTCTTGTATAAAATTGAAATATTCTTTTTTCAATTTCTGAATAATCGCTGAATGTCTGTAAGAAATAGTCAAAACATTAAATAAAAACACAAACAATAACATAGCAATATAAATTTAAAATGAAAAGTGTAAAACATATAAAACATTTATTGTTGCATAAAAATAAGTTTTGTTAATTATTCATTCATTCATATCATCTCTACTGCTTATCCCGTGTACAGGGTAGCAGATGCCTATTCCTAAATTCACAAGGCAGGGTACACTCTGGACAGGGTGCAAATCCATTGCCGGGGCCTGACAAATTGTATTTCAAATAATTTCATAACATCATCTAGTTCTAGCCTTTTTCATATTTCATTAACAAAACTTTTATTTTTATGCAACAATAAATCTTTTTATATGTTTTACACTTTTCATTTTAAATTTAAATTGCTATGTTATTGTTTGTGTTTTAATTTAATGTTTTGACAATTTCTTACAGCTGCATTTAAAATTTATGAAACATACAATGAACAACAATCAATTTGCTATTAGTATGTATGACTTCCACATGATTTTCTCCAGTTTTCTCCACTTACCATAACACAATCAGTGATCAAGGATTGACAATGAGTGTGTGAATGGTCATGATATGCAGTTGCCTCATGCATACAGTTGTACAAAATGTTCTAAAGGTTTATGGAAACCTGACCATCACATTTATATGCGCCTTTTGATCATCTCATTACAGAATTTGTCTCTTTTTACTGTTATAATAACCTCATTCTTCAGGGAAGGCTTTCCACTAGTTTTTAGAGTGGCTGGGAAGACCTGAGAAGATTACTACTGTGGTCAGGCACAATTGGTGGCTATGGAGGCTTGTAAACACTCATTATTTTTTGAAAATTACAGAGTTGATCAGTGGGGTTGTGGTCAAGGGTTTAATTCACCCAATCCAAGCCTTGATAAACCTTGTCTTTATTGACCTCACTTTGTAATGCTACAGGGGAAAAAAGACAATCGATCTAACTGCGTGCTTCTGAGATGGAGGCAGTGTTGGGAAATCCCACATATGGGTGTGATGATGAGCTTTACATATAGAGTAGAAGGTGTTCTCATAATGTGTCCCTAATAAGACCCTAGTCAACATGCAAAAAGATTTGACTAGCCTCTAATGTATAATATTTCCTATACCAAGAAACCTTGATTTTTCAATTCCGGCCAAAGAATAAAAAATAGAAAGATAATTCATAATATCATTAGTAACATGCTTTCTGGTTTTGCTTGGTTGTTGATTTGTAGTGAGCTCAGAGGTGACACGTAAGGGTGACAGAAAGGTGAATGTTTTCATCCAGCTTGGCTGCCTGTGGCACCCCATCGGCCCAGATGAGTATCCGGTGAATATCTCCATGGCTGGGCTGGTGTGAGTTCAGGAGCTGCTGTCGCACACCATTCATCATACACCCCATGTTGTCGGGAAGAAATATGCCGCTGGAAGTGCCATCTTTCATGGGAGTCACCGTCTGCAGCCCCCATTTGTTTTGTGGACATAAAGTTCCTCTAATTCTGCTGAAAGAGTCATCGCACAGAGAGGCCTTTGGTTAAATATGTTAACCATGATAAAAATGAATCGCCGGAATATACCATGGATTGTGATCTCTGTGAGAAGCACACTGGAGTAATCTAGTGCTTCCTAATAGAGGATGAACTGTTTTGATTAAAAGTAAAGTTCATTTCAGAGTGTTGTTTGCTCATCGACAAGTATGTATGCCTTAATCACTGGAGGCAGTGACCCAGATCAGTTGAAATGGACGGGTCTGTGTGTTCGTTTATATGAGAGAGGGAGAAAGAGAGGAAGGGGAATGTGCATGCTCAAACATACATTCGACTCCAGTCAGTTAAAAGAAATTAAAAATGCAATCTTACACAGAATGCATGAGGCATACGAGTGGAATAAATCCAGGCTTAATGCTGTTATCCATCTTGATTCCCATCAATGAGATTTAAAGCTGGTATAAACACACACATACAAAGCAATACTTGTTTTTTTTTTTTTTTTACCATATGCTGCATGTGCTGATTTTGATTTAGAGTTTGGTGACTCATCAATCCATACAAGAATATACGCCTTTATGTAACCTATACGTTACGGTTTCCTATTTTGTTCTTGTCATTATCAGCATATAGGGAAATAAAAAGTGGACACAGGAAATAAAATTTAAAAAAGGAAGTTACTAAACAAACTTACACTCTACGTGTTGCTTTATGTAGACCACTAACCATGTCAGAACAAAGCCCCACAATCTACTCTTTAAAAAAAAAAAACAACAAGCAGGAAACAAATCACAGTAGAGTCGGACAAAACAACATATAAAGAAAACAGAGCATGGGTAGAAACTACAATCTCAAAACTCCCACAAAAATTCAAAGGGTGACAAACCATCAAGAACAAAGGAAAAAGAAGAAAAAAGAAGACCCCTCTCCTGCATCACTTCCAAGTCCTTATACTAGGCTAAGGATGTCTTGTTGGAAAAGGGAATTGCGGTTACATTAGTAGATTGGAGATTGATAGGGATGATGTCCAATGATGTCCAATCCCAATTTACTAGCAAATATATATATATATATTCAGTGGAACCTCGGTTTACGAGTAACCTGGTTTGCAAGCGTTCCACAAGACGAGTAAAATTTTTAAATAAATTTTGACTCGAAAAACAAGCAAATTTTGGTTTACGAATACCGAGGATCATGTAGCACGTATGCGCTTCTTGTTTTGATGCTGAGCGTCACATGATCACAACTGAGCCAATGGGTTCTCTGTCGTATGCTTCGAAAATGTGGATAATCTTCTCCCCTGCTCTCTCCTCTCTCGCTCGTATAATCAAGATCCGTGCATGCGTTCTGTTTACACTCTGACCATGTGTGTGCATGTAAAGCCTTTTTATTTTGTGTTTGTATGCGTGTGTGTACAGCACGCATGTACTGTTTAATATCACACACGTGTGCACTCGTGTAAAGCAAAAGCAAGTCTCATTAGAGAGGTTAAAGATCCATTTTCTCTCTCTCTCTCTCTCTGTGTCATCGGAAACACTGCTATTTTCAAAGGTAGAGTTCAGGTTAATTTGTTTTAGTTGTACTTTACAGCAGTGTTTCTGTTATTGTGCACTCACTCATCTCATTAGTGTCATTAGAGAGATTTATTGTTTTTTTTCTTGTTGAAATCATATCTTTTATTTCAATATATAATTTCATGTTTTGCTTCCAAAAAGACAAACTTTCTTGTACTGTATTTTCAGGCTTCTTAAAGAACTTTTTTTGGCTTTCATTTTCAGTTCAGTCCCATGTTTTATGTTTGTTTTGTTTAAAGCACACATTTTTTTCAATTTATATAGCGCTTTTAACAATGGTCATTATCTCAAAGCAGCTTTACAAAATGAAAAGAAAATTATGGAAATGTGTAGGAGCAAGTAAAAATTTGTATAGATCATAGTTGTCTTGTCCCTGATGAACAAGCCAAGCACGAGGGTGACGGTGGCACGGAAAAACTCCCTGAGATGGCAATAGGAAGAAACCTTGAGAGGACCCAGACTCAACAGGGAACCCATCCTCATTTGGGTCATAACAGATAGCAGAAATTTTATGACATTCTGTATATTAGGCAACTTGAAGTTCAATATAAAAGATGATGTCTAAGTTAACATAGTGTCCAGTTAAGTTCTGCACCAGGATGAGTCAGACAGGTGCAGAGGGGGTCTGGATTGCTGGAAGCTTGGGAGCAGCGTATGTAACTCCAAACCATCATGAAGCAGAAACCAGCTGGAGGTGGTCCTTCTCTGGATGCCTCCCAATCCTTGTAGAGTTGGCCTCTACTGGCCTGTCTACTGGAGTTGGCACAATCTCCAGATGCCTTGGGATGGGTAGAAAAACAGGTGGAGATGACGACAGATGATCAGACGGGTGATTATTATACTACTGACGCTGAATGCTGAGTGGTTGGACAAGACGAGAGTGGAAATGAGGTTGCTGCTGAGGTTGTTGCATGAACAACCAATTTTTAAATTGAATCTTTAGGCGCATTTCAGCCTGCCACAGTGAAACATTCTTCCCATTTTTTCATTTAATCTACACCATTTCATTTCATTTAACATCAAGAAATGGAGGTATCTACATCCTAGGTATGCAGGTCTAGACAAGTAATAATAAACAGCGATGAGTATTATAAAAGACTTATAATTACAGTGGTGATCCTTGATCCTGTACAGAATCCAGATATGATGGTTTTCAGCATGCACTGTTTTTAAGAAGTGCACCTCTTTAGTAAATAGAACCACAGTAGCAAAAGGTGAGTCACAAATCTCTACATAGAAGTAGAGCATCAGGATGAATCAGACAGGTCTGGAGGGCAAGAGGAGACACAGCGGTAGAAGTGTGTCAAGAATCAGCAGGCATCAGATAAAGATTAGCAGGAATACTCATACGCATCGACAGAACTATATCTTCTGATTAGTCTTAGTTTGCTGAGATGTTTCACCTTTCTCTATTAATCAGTTTGTGTAAACATTTCTATTTGGCTTTAGCTGCCTTAAGTTATCCTACCATGTACCATATGCTTTAAAGAGGAGTAAATTTAATTCTTAGTAATACATTCATGACCAAATTCATGCATGAATTTAAAACATTTATGGCCATAAGAGCATTACAATTAGCGTAATCTGCATGTCTATGGATAGTGTGAGAAAACCAACGAACCCTGAGGTAACCAAGCACGGGGAGAACACGGACGAACCTGGACCCTGGAGGTGCAAGGCAACAGTGCTAACCACTAAGCCACTGCCGCCTGCTGCTAAAATCCTGCAAGGATCAAGGGGTCAGAGCTCTTTTGGTGGCACAAGGGAACCTAAAACATAGAAGTTTTTAATGGTAATGGTTTTGATTACCAATTTATTATTTCTTTCATTTAATCAATGTGACTGAGTTAAATTTTTATCACTGAATAAGAGACAAAATGTTTTATTGTTATATTGGAACATATTACATATTTTGGATGTTTGTAGTCAGCAAGACTATAAACATCTGGTTCTCTATTTATTAGGGAAATAAGACAGACACTACATAGAAGATCTGCATATTTTATACAAACTATGGAGCAGCATTGTAATCGCAAAGCAACTATCAATCACAAGGAGACTCAGCTCAAGTGTTACAGATATGTGGGCTAGCATTTTCATTCTATATTCATTAGTTTTCACGAGTCCATGTCATGGTAGCGCATACATTATAATCTGATGTGGCCATATCCACACTTGACCGTTATTCTCAACCACATCATGTCTAACACCTCTGACAATTTGAATGACTCAATTTTGTACATTTTTACAGCTGTACTTGATGTTGTCGTCTTGGTTCATACCCGACAAATATAACCATTACATCAGAATGAGGACAAACACTTTTTTTTTGCACCTCATCATGGAGGTCTGAGACGCTTGCCCTCCAGACGACTCTCCAAACAGAAAACAATCATCTTTCATTTTGTGTGGTGTCAGTGCCTGAACCAACGTAGATGATTTTAGACTCAAGCATTTTCTCTCTGTAGACTCTGCCGCATCTGCTGACAGCCTAGTGGTCACATCCTCATCTTTTATTCAATTAAATTTTACATTATTTGTGCAGAGCCTTTAACAATAGGCATACCCACAATGCAGCTTTACAGAAATCCAGATGTAGCTTTGATCCCTAATGAGTCAGCCATATGGAACAGGGGCAAGAAAAAACTCCCTGAGATGTCATGAGTAAGAAACCATGACAGGAATCAGACTCTAGGGGAAACCCTTCATATTCTGGGTGACAGTGGAGAGTGGGAGGTGGTATCCAGGTGTAGAAAACTAAAGGGAAAAGCTACAGTACTATCTTTGCAGTTAAAAGATGTTCAGTATGGTATGAGCATATTGTGAAAAAGAGCCATGGGACGAATACACTCAATCACTCATCATCTATATTGCTTAATTCTGTATTCAGGGTCTTAGGGGGCCTGGAACCTATCCCAGGAGACTTAGGGCACAAGGCAGGGTACCACAGCGTGCCAGTCCTTCACAGGGCACACAAACTCATTCACACACTACAGCCAATTTGGGACTGCCAATTAACCTAACCTACATGTCTTTGTATTGTAGGAGGAAACCCACCAAGCATGGGGAGAACATGCAAACTCCATGCACACAGAGATGTGCATCGAATCGAACCTGGCCGGGAATCACATACGGACCATGGAGACAGTGCTAACCACTACACCACCATGCCGCCCGGGATTAATACAGTATAGTTGTTATTATTACACCAGTAGTTCTTTAAGGAAACAAATCTAAACTTTAATTTAAAAGTGAGACTGGAATGAACACATTTTGCGTGGTCTAATCCTTGGGGAATCCATGTGGGACTACAGTATTCACACCATCAGAACCTGTCAAAAGTGCAGTAAACTCCAAGAAAGATGTGCCACATTCTGTAAATTATATTCTTTTTATTTCCTCAGTCTTTGTCCCTGCTCGTACTTCTAGAATACACTTAGTCCCATGTGTGTCTCACCCCAATCCTTACTCTTCTGAATGTCTTTGGCTCAATACTTTCCTCTAAGTGAGGCTTAGCTCCTGTCACCAAACATTTATTTGAGTATATGTTCAGAGTATCTAGTTTTGACCTCTGTCTGTCTCTTTGGATTATGAGAATAATTTATCATTGCTAACAGAGTGTGCTAGTACCTTGACCTCTAGAGGAAACTATGACTTTTGAAGATCTCTAAATTAAATGACTGCCAACCACTTCTGGCAGGAATGTGATACTCTATATACTTTGCAAAAGTAGGACAATCAGTCAGTCCTCTTGTGCTAATAAAAAAATTAAAAATGTAATCATGCAGTATATCACAGGTTCCTTTACATCAGAGAAAACACACATGAGAATTTGGGCACTTTCCCAGAACCAGACTTTCATATGGTAACTTGGATTTCAGGCACATATGAGTGGTGGAGGTAAATGTCAGTTAGGGTTTTTGACAAATTATTACATACTGTAGGACACGTTACCGTGAATAACATACACATTGGATTTTAATATAGCCTTCAATGCATGCATTCACCTTTCATATATTGCTGAAGTAGTTGTATCTACTTTTGGTAGAACCAAATGAAATCTTGACTTTCCTGGCCCATGAATGGAAGTATTACACAGAGCCTACAGAATACCAAACCAGCCTTAGTGTATTTAGAATTCACATTCTGTATGGGTATAAAATAAATATCTGTCTTTCCAGTGCAAAGAAAGTATATTATAATGCAGACTGTCGATTCAGACTGCATAATGTGAAATGCATTCTACATCATCTAACATGAACAAAGAACTCAAAACACAACAAATCCACCATATGAGCTCAAAGACTGATAACACCGAGAGATGGAAATATAATCAGCCCGCAAAAAGCAAACATTTCCTGCAGTGGAGTCTAAGCAGATATGGTTTATTTTCTAAATCTCCAGGGATCTCATTCTCTTAGAGGGAATGTTTTACAGGTATTAGAAGCAAGCATCACTCCCCTGGGTTTGCAGTGCAGACGCAAATTACCCTGGCTTATCCACTGTTCTGGCATAAAGAAGGGAAAAAAATATATAAAGGGCTTGATAGATATGATGTTCCACTTTCTGCAGAAATGGCAAGGGATTTTACTGTTTATGCAGAACTTTTATTGTACAATAGCAAGGTATGCTCTTTATATAGGCATTAGATGGATTAGGTTAGTGATGTCTGAGCAAAGAAAGTTGTTCATCTCTCCATTCTGATTGGTCAGGGCTCTGGTAGTTGTCCGAATGCAAGAGTAATTCAATTAAATTTTATTTATATAGCCATTTACCAATCCAGCTTTACAGATATCCATATAAAGGTGTAGATTTAGTTTGATATCTAAAGAGCAAACGAAGTTGTCGATTACAAAGAAGAACTTGTGGTGTTCCATTCTCTCAAGGGAACCCATCCTCATCTGTTTGACCCTGGATTGTAAATAATTTCCGCACCATAGTCACCATACATATACTTTGTACGCATATACAAATGTATTTTATACACATATACAAAAACAAAAGTTTTTAAATTTTAAACCTGATTTCCTAGGTGTTGTGATAACCTTGTG
Source organism: Clarias batrachus (assembly GCA_003987875.1). Taxonomy (NCBI): domain Eukaryota; kingdom Metazoa; phylum Chordata; class Actinopteri; order Siluriformes; family Clariidae; genus Clarias; species Clarias batrachus. The sequence continues at coordinate 704,816 of QMIH01000121.1, forward strand.
TTAACAAATCTGATGTTAATTGCACTTCAGAAGCATTCTTTTAAATGATCTGTATGTTGTATTCTTTTCCTGGCACACTATGAGCTTCACATGTGTCCAGAGATAAAATCAAGTTGGGCTAGATCTGAGGTTCTTGGAGGCCACTGGTGTTATGGTGACCAATTTAAGAAAACCAAAAACCGGTGATCCAACCATACCCTACACCCCATATCATGTCAGGTGAAATCTTCCAGTGTTCATAAATTCAGATTTGAGAATAGCAAAAGCCTTAAAACCCAAGCAGTACAGATACGTGCCGGCAACTCAGAATAGGTCAATAATGATTTTTCATTTATGTGCTTATATAGATGCCTTTCTGGTGTGTGTTAATGGGGAGGCTTGATACATCAAACTGTGTATTTGGGTTTTTGAATAAGTCAGTCAGAACAACAGTTATCAGTACTTTTATATAGGGTGAATTGACCCGCAACCAGAATATGGGAAAGAGGTTGCAAAAATGTAGAACTCTCAAACTATTTTGAGACCATATTTTTATTGTTTGGTCATAGAAACAACCAAAAATAACCATACAAACACAAGATCATGTGCATCTCTGCTTTTTCTTTACTTATGTGACACAGTTTCACGTTTTTTTTTTTTTTTGCTTAGGCATGTTTGCAAAGTTGGTTAAAACAAACTAAAATTTTGTTCTTTATATTGCCTATTTCGTGCTGAAAAAATGATATTACATTCTATACTGCAAAATCAGTGCACAAAAAAACTCACAGCAAAACAAATAAAAAATGTTAAAATGCTCTGAGCTCTAAGAACTACCACATGCTGGTTTCATATGGTTTCTATAGTAACAACTCATCTGCAGATATGCCATATAAATGAAATAAACAATGCGTCTAATGGATTATAAAAGTCTTTAAAGAAGATTACACAGCAAAAATAATTGCTGTTTTTACCCTCATAACTGTTTTCTTATCACAATCAACAGTTCCGGTTAGACTTGATCCTCTTGCATTTTGCCCCTATTTTAGTAGCATGCCATGCTGCTGAACTTTTTTTTTTAATTAAAAATTTTGTAAATATAATGTATATATTGTTGTAGGTATAATCTATAATGTATACAGACAGACAGACACAGTAGATAGATAGATAGATAGATAGATAGATAGATAGATAGATAGATAGATAGATAGATAGATAGATAGATAGATAGATAGATAATGTAGATACAGTACTGTAGATAGAAGCTTTCTACTGTAGCAGGATCACATCATTTTTAGATCAGATTCTGCCCTTCATTTCCTGCTCCATAATGTGGCCCTGGAAATAAATGGAGGCCCTCAGGGGATTTTGTTCTTTGAACTTCAGGAACAAAACACTTTGTACTGAACTGCTAAATTTCCTTGACTAAAGAAAAGCACCCTATTTGACAAGTGCAATAATGTTAAAATCTGATTAATTCCCAGTAATATTTTCATAAGTCTCACTGGAATAGAGCATGGTTCAAGCTCTATTTATAACGTAGGCTACCATCGTGTGGGAAAGACTTGGCCAGCTAAGCCTCGAGGGAGAAATTCATGTGGCCGTGTGTTTTTAGGAGACAGTGATGAATGAAGCCCTCCGAGAATGGAGAATCGTTTTGTTTGTCCACAGGGCATTTGGTGACATTTTGGGTAGCATAAAATTTGAATGAGTTCATGAAGCATTTAAGTAAAAACCAAAACAATTTGGCCGTAAAGTTCCAGGAAAATAAGCAGTTGAATGATCGAACATAGCTCGACATCAAGAGGATTTATTATTGCCACCATGAAGTTCATTATTTTTCTTATACACTTACCAAAATGATAAATTATTTAGTATTTTCTTTAAATACCACACATATTGCAATATCCACTGCATTATGTGTGGTATACACATACACACACACACTCACTGTATATACACTGTACTATATACTATTTCTCTATATAATCCCCTGATACACAAATGCTATCCCAGTGCCCATGTATCTCATACATGTGGAAAAGACATGGAACAAAGTCAGGACTGTACATGGGAGGTGGCAATAACTCATAGTCGAGTTCATGTAATGTTCAAGTGGTGCTCATGAATGATCGTATATACAGTTCCAACGCACTGCAGCATCTCTTGCACGAGTTGGCGACAAGTTATTCTTTCATTTTCAAGGATTATGTGTTTCACTCACAGAATGTTCATGGGAACAGCTGCAGTGGGCTCTGAGCGATGGGCTCAGCAATCACAGGCATAGAGCCTTCTTTAAAATGTCTGGGAGAGAAAGACTGTAGTTTTTTGTGGCTACAAGTTATTATATATGATGAATGGTTAAATTACATTAACATGATTTACTTACTCGCTCACTCACTCATCGTCTATACCGCTTAATCCTGTATTTAGGGTACCGGGGGGCCTGAAGCCTATCCTAGGACACTTAGGGTACGAGGGGGGTACACCCTGGACATGGCACCAATCCATCGCTGTAATATAACTAAACTCTATACTAAAATAATTATTTATTTTTTAATAACACCACTGTACAATAAAAATCAGTACACTTTGGTTTTCACAGTACACAGTGGTTTTCATTACAGAATCCTGATCTGACCAAACTGAGCACATATAATAAATTCTTTGACAATATCTGAAGAAACTAATCTTCTAGTCAATGTTGGAATGTTCCTTCTTTAGAACAAAGTTATTCACACACTAAGGCTTTATTTTAATAGCATGGCTTCTTTCCGAGCTTTTGAATGCTGATTGGATGATGCAGTCATTCGCTTCCTTTTATTTCACAAAGCCTCAGTAGATTAGTGACCAATGTAGATTTACTGCTGTAATTGCAAAGAATGATCAAAGGTGTGTGTCAAGTCATTGTGCTGGGTGCTCAACCACTTTCCTTTGACTTTTTCAACAACCATTGCACCTACTGTGATAATTAACCAGACAGCCACACTTCTTTTGGATAACAACATGTTAATCTTGGAACTAACATTTGTACTTTTTGGATGATGATTTTCTCAAAAAAGATTTAAGCGGCTGTCATTTCATTCTCCATTATTTCTCCAAATAGTACTATAATGCAAATTACGGTGACATTTTATACATATAGCATATGATAAATAAATTGACTAGCTTTTGAAAAAAACGTCATTCTTTTTATATGGCTTCATTACTTCCTTGTGTCACAAGCCATATCATGATGCTTTATCATTACTTCATCTTGCTACTGCAATGCACAGATCTACTTACTATGTTACAAGAAATGTTATATTTTCTGTCTAGAAATAATGATGTTAGCAATGTCTATATTCATCTAGCATTTGTAATAGGAGCAATCACTCTTTACTGAAGAAATACACATGGGATAGGACTCTCTCTGTGTACTACCTCGCTCGCCTGAAACCCAGACATCTCATCCATCTTCCAAACAATAGAATTCTCTTTGCTGTTTGTTGCTTGTCCCAGATGCATATCTGACTGATTGACTACCTATTGTATAAGTATAAAAGTTTATGTCCTCATGTAAGCAAAGCATAAATATAAACACTGATCATTTGGTTATTTAAGTTGTACAGATATTTTAGGAAAACAGATTAAGGGTCAAACTTGTTAAGCAGTACATGAACAGTAACATGTACGTACTGTATGTACAGTATATGCCCTCTAAATAGATGCAAAGAAAGATCAATATTAAGTGCATTTCAACTTCTCTTACTGAGATCCAACCCTATTTCTGTCATATTTCTGCACACACACACACACACACACACAAAAAAAAAAAATCACAAAAGAGGTTTGTTTACTCTTCCATTAAGCCATAATAGACCACCTGCAGTGATGCTTTTTGTCATATTTCGTATTATCAAATTTAAGCTTTACTAGAAAATCTTATTTATAATAATAATAATAATAATAATAATAATAAAATTTGGCTTAAAATTGTTCAATTCCTATGTGTCTATTAAACTATTATTGGCTATAAGGGATAGTTGTCTGATTTTGTTGTTCTGTCTAGTGTTATCTAGCTTACTCCTTTATATTAGATTAAAAAAAAAAAACTTGTTCCACAGGGCATCCAGTTGAGTCTTGTGATCAGTGTCGTAGTGCTTATAAAACACTGGACCACATCACACCTTTCTGAGTCACATGTTTACTGCATGCACCATGTTACATAACTACAAGCACCTTAATTAATCAAATTCTTAATTAAAATAGGTTCTGATGTCACACAATGTATATAGCAGATCTCCTGTTTGATTTTTCATTATCACCTACATTTTTTAATTTTGTTCATGTTGTCATTAAACCTTGTTATTTTTGGTTCATGTTTTATAGTCTTCATGTGTTGTCTGTTTCACTGTAAATAATGTTGTTCCTAAATTTGCATCAGTCTTTATCTATCATCCTGACATCATGAACTCGAGTGATGTAGCAGAGGTTGAGAAACTGTAATAGTTCATAAGTTAAATTAATTAAAAAATAATAATTTCACTGATAACTATATTTTATATCTGAATACAATGAGCATGATTAAAAACAGATCTTGCAATTACGACATACACCTCTATTCAATTTAGTACACTTTCTATAACAGCCTAAATACTGTACCTCGTTTTTGACAAAAATTAAACAAACTAACCAACAAACAACACAAAGACTATTGATTATGAATATAAAAAAAATACTAGGAAAAACATTGTATCTCAAATATAATGAGTTGATAATTAACATAAATTATAACCATTTATAATACATTATATATATGATATCCCATAATTATATTATATAATATATTATTATATAATATATNATATATATATATAGCTTAATTATTTTTCAGTTAAGCTTATGCATTTGTTTTCTGTGCTGGAAAATCTCACCCTGATTACAGATATTTTTCTCGTTTAAACTCCATTGTATAAGATCAAAAACCTCTGAAAAAAATTCTAATAAAAATACAGAATGACAGCATGAGATCATTGAAAAGTTACAGAAAACACACAGTACAAAAGCAATTTATCTCTAGTCAAACTTAAATTATAAACTTTTCTTTGATTCTATGTTGGTGTAAAGGTGTACAGTGAGCTGAGAGTTTGGTCTAAGACAGGGAAATGTTTTTTTCTTTACATATTGACGAACTTTTGCATAATTTGATATAGAATTTGATGTAAATAAATGTTGACTCATTGTAAACTTTATTAAGAACACCTGTACACTCGTATATTCATGCAGTTATTTAATCAACCAACCATGTGGCAGAGGCACAATGCATAAAACCGTGCTTATGTAGATCAAGAGCAATAAAAGTCCACATCAAACATCAGAATGAGGAAATAATGCAATGTTTATACCTTTAATCATGGCATGGTTGTTGGTGCCAGATGGGCTAGTTTGAATATTTCAGGATCTGAAGATTTCCTGAAAGTTTCATGCAAAACAGTCGCTACAGTAAATGTTACACAAGACAAAAGAAGACTAAATTTTAAAAAGAGTGAGTGACGGTTGTGTGGCTGACAAGGCCTTGTTGAGTAGAAAATCATCACTGCATGCACAAAACATTAAACCTTAGGGTGTTCAAGAACAGAAATCCCAGACTATCATGTGCACAGGCATCAATCCTGGATAGCTGAAGATTATGAATAAATAAATATATATTTTCCCATTTTCAACTGTGTCAGTGTCAGCGAGTCCATGACAGCTTTAGATTTTGCTCACAGGCATGGAACCTGTGGTCCTCTGCTGTTGTAACCCATCCTCCTTAATATTTGATTGATTTTTTTCTTGATTGCTAAGATTTGATTTGTTTTATAAAATGCCTATTTATACACCATGGTTAAAAAGAGTACTTGTTTGAATTATAGTAATTGTGGGAAAGTCCTGAGCCACAACCTCATTTCTTAATTTGGTTCCAAGTGACAGACTTTCTTGCATTTCTAATGTAGTCTTGAGGAATCCTTCAGGCTTCCTAAAAGACTTTTTGGGTCCCATTTTTGGGCAGTTTCAGACTTCATTTACATCATTTGGGACAGCCACATCAATCAAGAGACATTTCTTATTAGATCTGTCTTGTAGGGTGATATCCAGTTAGCTGGCTCTAATGGTGCTCACAGTATTCACAACAATATCGTACATGATAATAAATTAATTTTTTTATATACCTTTAAATCATGGCACGGTGCCGGATAATAATGTTGTTGGTCTCAATGACTTTTTCAAGAATGTTTAGATCCAGATTTTTAGCATCAACCAGAGCAGGGGACTGGCTATCTGTTGTGCTGATGAGTATACTTTTTGGTACTAATATAAATTAGCCAGTGACTATATGGTTTATATATTCCTTCTATAGTAAGTCCATGCCTAAACTAGTGACCCATTGTAAGGATCTATCTAGTGGTGTAAACTTCACTTAGGCTCTGCCAAATGCCCACCACATTCCTGAAGCAATTTTTTGGTTGTTTTGGGGTTGATTATCAGTTGATTATTCAAAAATTATATTGCAGTACTGGCACAACAAGCCTCCTATATTTCTTTTTTCAATTTAGTTTGGTGCCAAGGATGAGCCTGGCATGACAGTATTAATATTTTTTTCTGGATTTTTCTTTTTACGTCTTACCCTGCTGAATACGGTCACCTTGATCTGCTCCTATTTGCATAACTCTTCCTTGAACACAAGCTTTGATGATTTCTTGATGGTGACTTTTGAACATTTGTCCAGTATAAAATCGATGAGGATATAATTACTAAACTTTTTCTTGAAGTAGTTGATTGCCCTCTTTTGCAAAGATTTTCAGGTCACCTTTGTATAGAAGACTCTTTGCTCCTTGTGGAATATATAGCCTAAATTGTCACCATTGAGCATATTAGTGACATGTATTAGTACAATGCAAAACAGCAATGGTAACAGGGAATCCCTCTGAAAGATTTCTCTTTCTAATGGCTATTCTCTTAGTTTTGAGAGTGCATTTCTTTCTTTGCATCTTCTTTAACCACCTCATCTACTTGAAGTTGGTTGGTCTACTTATCTCCTTCTGCTGTCTGAGTGATGTTGTTGGCCAAAACGTGAAAGTACTGTACTTTCACTCAAAGAACAGGGCAAATACCTTGCACCCAGTTGGGAGGCAAGTGACTGGATGGTAATTCTTTGGGCCTGTTGGGAGTCTTTGAGAGCAAAAAAGTCATTCCACTTGTAACCCAGCCTGGTAGTTTATTTGCGTTTCTGAAGGTTTCGAAAACGTCCTCCATAAATGACATCAAAATTTTTCAACCAGAAGTTACAGACCTTATTGGGACCAGGAGCCTTCCAGTTTGGAGGTCTTTAACAATATTCTTGACATCTTCAGCAGTGAAGTCTTTCCATGCAGCCTCTGTGTTGGAGGATTTACCATCCACCAGAATGTTTTTCCGAAGGCTTTAGTATCTACTTGAGAAGGAGGCTCTGTTGCTGTTTTTTTGGTTCAGTTCCCTGTAAAACTTCTTTGTGTTCTCCAATCTATTCTGATGGTATCGATCAGACCATTCAGTAAACCTTCTTAACCTTTAGGCTTTGGCTTGAAACTTCATTTTGAGGGTTCTTGAAAGCTCCAAATCTTATATTTGAGAATGCATACTGCCTTTTAATGTGACCGACTTTGTTGTGTAAAGCTCTTGAGGCAACTCTTGTGCTCAACTCTGCCAGGATTGATATATCGCTGCGGAGGTGGGCAATTTTTTTCTTCATCCTCATCTTCCATTTAGGTACTTCACAGGGTATCGACTTCCATGGTGGTTTATGGTAGGTTTATTTCACCTGATACTACTGCAGCTGTTGCATATATAAGTTGATTATGTTCTGTTAGGCCTTATGTTGATTATGTTTTGTTCCGTTAGGTGTTTTTTCCGACAGATGCTGGCAAAAAAATTGTGAATTCCTCTTTGCTGTTTTGGTAGATTGCAGTTCAAGCAGCTTGAGCTTGATTCATTGGACAATGTTGTCACTAGTAGACTAAGTATTCTACAGCAGATCAGGTTTTTCAGTTTCTACGAGTAGTTCTTCTGATACTAAGTTCTCCTGTGCATTTTGTGTAGAGTTAGTAACTTGGTTTCCTGATTAACCTCGTAAACAATTTTTTTCACTTAAGTTCATTGTGCCACTGTTTCTTTTCATTGTTACGCTTGCAAACATTGAGAATAATTATTTAATTTTATATTTTAGGGGAGTTACAGTGGTAGTAGTGGCTCAGAGGCCTAAGGCACTGAGTTACTGATCGGAAGATCGGCGGTTCGATTCCCAGCTCAGCCAGGTTGCCATTGTTGGGCCCTTGACCAAGGACCTTAACCCTATCTGCTCCAGGGGCGCTGTACCATGGCTGACCCTGCGCTCTGACCCCAGTTACACTGGGACATGCGAAGAAGGAATTTCACTGTGCTGTAATGTATATGTGACAAATAAAGGCTTTACTTTACAAAAACAGATAAGGGTCTGGACACAAATGAGTATTCATTGGCAAACAGACAAATACAAAAGCCAGAAACACACACATACACACAAAAAAAGAAAAACGGAGGAAAAAAAAGGGTTCAGGGCTAGACAAAGCAAAATCAATAAGTTTGATTGTTTAGATACTTAGTAAAGGTCAATTCTAGATCAAAGGTCAATTTTTTGGTGTGCACAAAAAATAAAGACATGCTAATATCACTAAATGTGCCCAACTCTCACTCACTCACTCACTCACTCACTCATCATCTATACCGCTTAATCCTGTATTCAGGGTCACGGGGGGCCTGGAGCCTATCCCAGGAGACTTAGGGCACATGGCAGGGTACACCCTGGACAGGGTGCCAATCCATCGCAGGGCACAGACACACACACATACACTCACTCATTCACACACTACGGGCAATTTGGAAACACCAATTAGCCTAACCTATATGTCTTTGGACGGACTGTGGGAGGAAACCGAAGTAGCCGGAGGAAACCAACCAAGCACGGGGAGAACATGCAAACTCCGTGCACACAGAGATTGAACCTGGACCCTGACGGTGCAAGGCGACAGTGCTAACCAGTACACCACCGTACCGCCATGCCCAATTCTGTGAAATAAAAAAAAAGAGGTCTGTATGTATGTACAGAGCCAATGAATCAAGTGTATGGAGAAAGACAAATATATTGGCTTATATGTCATATCAGTAGTATCAAGGGATTCAGGAAATAAATTTGTGCCCAAGTTCGATGACAGGATTACATTGTGATGATATTTCTGAATTTATTCTATGCTAGTTAATTCCAGTTGAACAAAAGTATTTGGTGATTGTGGCGTCAGGCTCACGGCCAACGCGTACGGTACCAGAACCGCTTTAACCTCGTCCAAGAAAAAGGAAAAAAGGCACAGGTGCAGCACCGTGGACAGCGCCAGAGAGGCGGGGCGTCGCCACTCACCGGCATTACCGGCAACGAATCCCCTACCGTCTGCCTGTCGGTCGCTCTCTATAAAAGGACCGAAACCGCGCCTGCCGGTGAGTAGGAAAGAATGGACGCAGATTACTCACGTTGCTCTCCTCTACCCACAGACTCGGACTCACAGGACCCCTCGTCTGTGTATCCGCCGGCTGGCAACCCCTTCGCGCCAGCGGCACCCCCGACACTCACACCGACACGCTCATCAAACCCAGACGACTCGTTCGACCGCGGGCACGGAGCGCCCGACCTTCTTCACGCCGTGGCACCAAGTGTCCACCGTACCCAACGTTAAGTGTCTGTTTTGCCACACAGCACCTGCGCACTAATAAAACGCACCGTTCTGTTTGCACCGCATTTCTGTGTCTCTGTGTCCGTGATTTTTTCCAGAGCCCCTACTGCGCGCTACAGTGAAGTAAGTGCTAAATGCCACCAAACTACCTTTTTTTTTTTTTTTTGCCTGAACTGAATGGTGGCTCAGGTAGCTACTGGGCTTGGTTGTTGTTTTGGGGTTTTAAGATCCGGGTTCAAGCCCTCACTGTCACTGTCAGCCTGGATCAAATGAGAGGGTTGTGCCAAAATTGTGTGTGGATCGGATGGTCCACTGTGGCAACCGTTTGACGAGAGCAGCCAAAAGTAAGTTGCTCTTTTGTTGTAATGGTCAAGTAATTTTAAAACTTTTTTTGCTGTTTAAGAGTGAACAGAATGTGCATTTATGATATAAGTAACTATAATCTATAATAAACATATTAAATACTCATTATTAAATACGACTTAATCTTATCTTGCCATGCATCACTCACCTTTTAATGCATTAAGCCTTGAAGAAGGTTGAGTGCACAAAGGCTTCCTTTCTTTTGTTGTTTATCCATTGTATTCAGTCAAATGTTATATGAGGACTGGTTCTGCACACTCCATTGACATATTGTAGTCTATGTAGAAGAGCAAAAAGTAATAGTGGAATGTGCACAAACTGCAACTTTTTTTATTTCTTTTTCTCTGAAATCTGTGCTGCTAGATATAATGTAAAATAAAAAAATAGACCAATAATCATGACTTGTGTATGGAAACAAATGCACTGTGGACCCATGCTGTGGAACCATCACTCACTCACTCCTACACTCACGTCTAGCATTAGTAACAATCTGTAAGGAGTGGTTCACGTTGGCAGGGAGATGCTGCTGTTATTCAATATAAAATCTGACGCACACAGTTCACATAGGAAGAAGATAGAGTATGTTTCTAACTTTTGCCAGAGGCTTTGGCACTCATGAAAGACACTTTTTAAAATTATTTTATAGTCACTGTATATAGATTAAAGGTATTAAAATATTCAAAAGCATGTATATGTTGATTAAATGTACTAGATAAAAAAAAAATCCTATGAAGATTCATCATCAGAATCATTTGTTCAGGTTGTGTGCATTAAAATACATATTTATATCCAGAGACTATTACAGTATAGAGGTTATGAAATTTCCTGATTATTAGAAACAGTATTAGAAATACCAAAGTGCATTGCAAGTTTTAAATTCGTTGTAATGTCTATGAAATTTGTAGTGATTTAAATTAAAAAGGCGAAGAAGAGGCATTTGCATTTTTTCCCCTTTTGTGCCCAGTTATTTCTTCTCCATTTGGAAGATTTATATACCAACAGGGAACTGTTAACACATGTTTCCCACATCAATACATTTTAAATACCAAAAATGATTTGGAGCACTTAGGGGGAAAAATCTATCTGATGACAACATTAAGGGGTACAATTATATGAATTGATTACTAATACTTCATTTCTGTGGAAAGGAAATGCCATTTTAAAAATCCCTGGTTTTCAGTGAAGGATGGTAGTCTCGCCACATGGAAAAAAAGCACTCTCTGTCAATGAAAAATGGAAATAGTTGAAAGCCATTACTTCCAAGCCATTAGAGAAAGCAGACTGCAATCTCTTGCAATCATCTGTGCTATTTCTTCTGGTATGCTGGGTGCAGGTCACAGAGGAGTATCTGTGAGTGTGATGCTGATGCAGACTCTCTTCTTTAACTTCAATGCAGCTTCTTTAACTTCGGTTTCGGATGCTCTCTGGTCAGAGATGATTCTGAATGTTTTGAATTCTAATTGAGCTTCGAGCCTAAATTCATTACTTGAAAAAAAAAAAAAGTCAGCAGAAAGTTTCACAATGGCACTTTTAAGAAACGTCTATAATGATTTTTTCCCCAAAATTTATAAATAAAAAACTACAGTGCACCCCTCTGAAGTGTTATTTGTGATATTTTTAGCCCCATGCTACTAATTTTTACTATAATGTTGGTTGTGAACAGGCATCCTCAAGCCACTAATGAGATGTCTTGTAAGTCCGGTATATAGGTAGGTTGAAAAAAATATATATGTTTGTAATGTCAGTTAGTCAAATGTATGTTCTAGAATATGGTATATACTTTACCCTTTCAGTTCACTTAAATTCAATACAATTTCTTTTTTTTTGAGGCGGCATGGTGATTGTGGTTAGCCCTGTCGCCCTCCACCTCAAGGGTCCAGGTTCGATTCTCAGCCAGCCTTGATTGTGTGCATGGAATTTGCATGTTCTCCCCATACTCCGGTTTCCCCTGTAGTGTCTGTGCCCTGCAATGGATTGGCACCCTGCCCAGGGTTTACCCAGCCTTGTGTCCCATGTCTCCTGGGATAGGCTCCATGCCCCCCACGACCCTGAATACAGGATTAAGCAGTATAGAAGATAAGCGAATGAGTAAATTTTATTTGTATAATTCTTTTAACAGTGCTCATTGTTGCAGAGCAGCTTTACAGAACCCAAAGAAAATTATGGAATGTGCATGAATCAAAAATTAAAAAAACAAACAAACAAAACAAAAAATTCTCACCCAAATTCTTCTTTTATTTCACTCTTAATTGTTTTCCTTTCATTTGCCACATTACAAATACATTCATTAGATTTCACATTTGGAGAGATGGTTGCAAAGCCAATTTAAATACCAATTCAAATACCAAAGTCAAATTTAAACCTAAAGCATGTGTTATCTATCAGTTGAATGTTTTTAACTCAGGCACTGCCTGTATGAAAATACAATGTGATTTTCATGTCTTGACAGAGGTTCAATTCAATTAAATAAATATTTTCAGTTAACATTGCAAAGTAGTTTAACCCTTATAAGTCTAAGGGTGTTTTGGGGCCCTAGCGAAGTTCTGACATGTCCTGACATTTATGTATTTTTCAGTTACTTATAAACATATAAATAGCTAAAATCTGACTACACTGTAAATGCTAAAAGAAAATAATTTCAGGACAAAAAAAAACAAAACATTTTTTTGGTTGTAGTTTATTTAAAAACATTTTATTTTTAAATAAACTAATATTTAAAGAATATTGTTAACTGACAAACAAAATAACTCACTCTTACTACTACTTACTTACATAGTGCAAAAAAAATGTCCAGGATTGAGTGGAGAGGGACACAGATCATCTTATATATAGAAGATAAATTTATGGCATATATATGACCATGCAGAATATAATGAAAAAAAAAGGTGTTAGGTTAGTAAAAGCCCACTCTTACACCCTTTATGCCACTTTCAAAAAGCAGTTCCTGTTTAACTGAAGACATAAGTGAACATTACATACCTGGCATTTCCATGGTGTTTTTTAGCTTCTTACCATAAACTGCTTTACCTGATACTAGCGGGAGCAACAAGTCTGTAACCTGAGGTCAGTCCATGTGCTGGTTGCACACAGTCACAGGTACAGACAGATATTTATTGTGTGTCCATCCAGTTTAAAATTACAAGAGATCCATCCGAATCCAGACCCCTTGGTTTCTATCAAACAGGTGCCGGATTATAAAAAAAAAAAAAAAAAAAAAAAACATGACCATGATAACACAATAAAATAAACTACTGTACATCATCATCAATCACTAATGACCATGCATAAAAACTATTATACATACTGCATAAAAGCTTTTGTAATGTCATACAACAAATAAAAAAAGAGGCGGGGGGGGGGTATTCTTATATCTGAACATCAATAAGCTACATGTGGCAGTATTTTAGCCGGGGGTCAAGGTTTTGTGCTAAATAACATTATAGATAGCAGTGTCATAAGCTAACCAAAAACTGAACCAAATAGCTACCATAAGCTAAAGGTATCCAAAACGGGGTAAAATATATTGGAATATTTACACCACATTAGATTTGACATTTAGCATTAGCTTCACTCACCGGGAGCTAGCATGTTTGTGCTAAGCTACAGAAGGCAGTATGGTAGCATGAATAGCAGTGTTTTCTACATGCTACCCTAAACTATGTATGTAACATTGAAAGACAATGTTACATATAAAATAGTCAAAGCTAGCCAAAAATGAGAAAAATAAACATGAGATTTATATTATCAGAATAAGGATTATATGAGATTTACTAACTCACCCATGGTAACAGCTTGCTGGATTCTCCTCCTCCGGTGGAGCAAATAAATCTTTAAAACACACCCGCTCTCTGTCGGAGTTTCATTGCTGTTGTGAAGAAAAGATAAACTCCTCCCACTGTCCAGAACATTCTGTAGAGCTTCAGAGAACTGTATAGCGCGTCACCTCTTCCACACGTGCAGGAAACCTACTGAATGTGTGTGTGTGTGTGTGTGTGTGTGTGCGCGCGTGCGTGCAGGGGGCGTGGTCTTGTATGTAGCGTGCTTCTACAGCTGTTTTCCCTGTGAATAGCATGTGGGCGTGTCCTGCCTCCGGTTCTTATCAGATAATGGAGTGCGAAGGAAAAGACTCTTCTCTCCGGATTACATAAAAATGAGAATAGTTATTTTTTTATTTAACTTGCTTTATTTGTATTTAATTATGCTTTATATAGATATATTTCTCATGTCGGTGTGTGACGTATTCGCGGAGTTTTAGTTAATTTTAGTGACGGGTACAGGAAAGATACAAAGAGACTGAGAAGGCTGAAAGCGCACACTGTTTATTTTCTTTATATTACAAAAGCAGAATGTTTTGTTCATATAGTGAGTATACATAAATAAAAGTATAAAATTTACAGATTCAAATGATGTACTGCACTTATAGCATTTTAAGTCCTTTTTATGGTCACCAGAAAATAATGCACTTGGATCCGCCGGCGGGTCCCTCGACTCCTAAAGGGAAATAGAAAATTGCAGATATGAATTATAAAATACTATTAAAATAAAATAATAATAATAATAAAAAGATTATAGCCAGCAGTTTGTCCCTGATGAACAAACCAGGGGTGATAGTGGCAAGGAAAAACTTCCTCAGATGCCAATATGAAGAAATCTTGAAAGGGACCAGACAACAGGGAACATTCACTATCCTATTTGGGTGATACCAGATAGAGCGACCATAAATCAATCAAGCTCAATTATATAACAGGAAAAGTGTTAAGTTGATATAACGTTTTCTCTCACTGATGGAGACTCTGGTCCAAAAATGTTTGTGGCAATTTTGGTCCTCAAATATCGAGCCACTGCAGTCACAAGCCATCACAGGTAAACTGCCTGCATTAGCTGGGTCCAAGATAATCTTCATGGTCATCAGAAGCATCACAAGCAGACGTTACAGGATCATGCAACAAGAAGTCCTTCCAGAAGTGGGGCACCAGGATGTGTGAGACAGGGCTAAAGGGCAGAAGGGGTGGGAATCATGAATAACTCAGGAGTTAGGTATGCTAGCATGGCCATAATGTATGAGGTCAGCGTATATTTAGTGCAGAAATAAACTTGCAGGAATAAACTGTGATGATAGCATAATTTAAATGGAGAACCAGGAGGAAACACAGACATGAGGGCTCCCTGGGAAGTAAAAGAAACCAGTCACTCCACCATCGACAAACCTGAATGAACGATGAGAGTGGGGAAGACAGCATCCGAACATACTGTATATGTATATATATATATATATGTATATATATATATATATATATATATATATATATATATATATATATATATATATATGTCCATGAGTCTCCCAGATCCACTCCTATACCTAGAGACAAATCTATAAAGAAAAAAAGCTTAAATTAATAAGTTTTGAGGCTAGACCTGAGTACAGACTGTACCTAAATCCCAAATATTCATTTCATGACTTTGGGACACATGAGAAACACAAGGTAGCCTACATCTTACTTGATTGGTTGTCAACACATGATTGAAAAAGGCTGGCTCGTGAAGAAAAAAATCATAAACAATCAATAACAATAAAATTAATTTTATATGTTTGCAAACTGTTGAATTTCCTTGTTGTTCCTGTTTAATCTTTAGTGGATTGTTGTTTAAACA
Source organism: Clarias batrachus (assembly GCA_003987875.1). Classification (NCBI taxonomy): domain Eukaryota; kingdom Metazoa; phylum Chordata; class Actinopteri; order Siluriformes; family Clariidae; genus Clarias; species Clarias batrachus. Next base: position 720,571 of record QMIH01000121.1, read on the forward strand.
TCTGCAAAGTTGCTAATGTTACTTTCTTTGTTCTGTGGCGTGTCAGTAGCAATGTGTAACGTTTTGAGTAGATTTTCTGTTATTGGGTCATTTTTATATGTATTAAGAGGTAAGAAATTTACAAATGATCACAAAGGGTGCAAATCACCTTTTAATCACATTGGTAAATATTTTATCTTTCTAAAGATGTTACAATAAATCAGAAACAAAACAGCAAGAGGCCAAAGCAAACAACAAAGAATACTATAGCCACTTTACAAATTTTGGTATACAGATACAATTTTATTAAACTCAGTGGAAGGTAGCATACAACATGTACTTATCAGAGTAGTCTTATAATTGGTCACTTTTTAATTGTGTACATTTGTGAAGAAAAAAATGTGCTTATCCATCACTAACTTTATCCCTGTTGTTCTTTTTTAAATGAAAAACAAACAAACAAACAAACAAACAAACAAACTTCTTTAGCACAGTTTTTTTCCCATTAAATATGTTCTTTTTATTTGGCTTGGCACTGCAACCTCATATCTCACTGAAATAATTACAATGCCACGCATTATAGGATTCTGTAGTTTCATTTAAACTGTCAGGGGCAAAGATGGAAGAACTTAATAACAAAAACAGTCATTCAGCAGCAGTATATCACTTGCCAACAAAAACTAAAAAAGAAAAAACCTTCAGGAAACATTTGCAGTGAGTTATGTTTGAGCCTAATGCTAACAGCAGACATCTCCCCTAGCTTGCAAGCAAAAGAATTATATGCATATTGTGTCGGGTCAACACCAGGTCTCAAAACCCAACTCAGCATAAAGCCATGGCCTGTGAAAACTACATCTCTCAACACAATCTGTCAAGGTCACCTAAATACTGACAAGACATTCTTGAACTATATTACACAGACACTCTGTCACTCCACAATAGAAATATGATCCTGAAACCAATAATATCTGCAAGATTTCTCTAAGTCATTACCAAGCCTTCATGTTCTCTGATTGCTTTCTGTTAGGGCTTTGCCTGATTGTTGCCGGATTTTTTCTACTTTCTACTAACCTTGTTTATCCCTGTTGATTGACCTTTACTCGTTTTTTTGGACCTTCGTACGTACTTTGATGTACCTATAGTCAATTTGTCTGCTCGAGTGAAGACTTAATAAAGTCTGTTTAACCCGCTATTGCATATATCTCTTCTCAAAACATAATATATTGTTAACATTCTTTTACCAATGTGGAGTATATAACATTTATTCATTTATCTGCTTATTCTGTACAGGGATTTCATTAGACTTTGGGCATGAGGCGGGGTACACCCTAGACAGGGTGCCAAGGGTGCATGTCTGTGAACAGTGGGAGGAATCCAGAGAACTCGGAGGAAACTCGCCAAGCACAGGGAGAACATGCAAACTCGTTGCACACAACCCGAAGGTGGTAATCAAACCCTCAACCCTAGAGGTGCAAGGTCACAGTGCTGACCACCTCGTATATAACATACTGTATATACAACCCTAATTCCGAAAAAGTTGGGAAGTTTTATTTTTTTTTATTCTAATAACATGAAAACAAAAAGTCTTTCAAATCATATGAGCCAATGTTTTATTCGAAATTATCTGAAATTTGAGTTGTACCATAAAACACATAATACTTAAGAAACACTTAAGTATGTTTAATATGTACTGTATGCAATAAAAAACACTTATAAGAAATATATTAGAAGTATAAATATAACCATTCTCATTATCAATTGCACTTTGTCCATTAGGCCTAAACACAACAGGAATAATTAATTTCTTGCATCAGTTTTAATGTATTTTTGCTGATATTTACAACATGATAAATTATAGGATAAAAATAAAATCTATAATTTTTATAAATTACTTTCAGTAAAATGACACTTTCACAGGATAACTTGTAGTGCAACTGAAATGTAATTCTTATATTGATTCAATATGAATTTGCTCAAACAACCTGAAAACTGCTAAGATAAAGAATTCCTAAATACATAAGCGGTATAAATATAGTAGAGTATAAATGCACACTTTTTAGCTGGTCATTAGAGAACATAAAGTAATTATGTAGAGTTTGTGTAAAATTCAAACATAGTGGAGTATATTTTTAATGTTGTGAAGATTTTATTTTGTTTTATCTCATTTTTAAACACCAGGCATGTAACTGAAGTTTTAAAATAAGTTTAAGCCTTTAAATTCCCCAGGCAGGTTCAGACCTATATTCTTCATGTAACTACATAACTTTCTTTAAAGCGTTGCTGTAGTTACTGAAAAGAGAAAAGTTTAAAAAACTTGAAGCCTTTTTTTTTAAGTTGAAGTTTTTGAAAATGAAAATATATATACATATTTAAACATAACATTATCAGCAGAGCAAAACAAAACAACAAGGAAATGAGACGAGAAAAAAACAGACTCAGATCTGCACTGCCCTCCTGAAGTGACGCTGATGTTGCATGACTTGAAGAACTCACTTAATGACAAAGCCTGTGCATTTTTCAAGGGGTAGTCAAAATAATTCTAGGAGCTCAACAAAAAATACTGCATTAACCATTTACAAGTTACAGACAGTTTTCAGTTCACAGTTGACATTTTCACAGCCTTAAAAAGAATTTGGACAATTACAGATAAGCAGTATCGTTGTGTGGTGAAGTGTGGCCTCTACTTTTGGTAGCCAAATCACAAATTTGGTTAATATAATAATTTCCACCTGGTTATGCGGCCTAGGTCTGGAAAAGCAGGGAATCTGTAGAAATGATCTTTTTGCATATATATTTTTTTTACTTTGTGCCTCTTCTGGCAACTTCCTTGCAAGCAACAATACACTGGCATTTATGACACATAGCTAGTGACGGCAGGTGGCGGTGGTCCAGAGAACAGACTGCTGGAAGTGGATCATAGCCAAGCTGTGACTCCATTGCTGAAACTCTATAGAGCTTGGGTATACTTCAGCTCAGTCAACTCAGATGGGATGGAGCTTCACAGCATACTGGAGATAAAGCATCGCACTATAGCAACCCAATAGCCTTTTATGGCAAAGAAATTTAATGTTCTTAAATGTTCTTACCTTTCTACTCCATTTTGATGTTTGAACTCAATTATGTCTACATGCTTAATGCATCGAGTTGTTTCCATTTGATTGTCTCATAAGACATTTGCATTAATGAGCAGTTGAACAGGTGGACCTAATGAAGCAGAGTGTATAGAGTTGCCCAATGATGATGTCATTTTTGGTTGGAAACAACAGCACAGAACCTGATGGGGAAGCGGCCAAAGCAGATCTTAGATTAGTATAAACTACCTGAAATTACTTAAATAAACTCATTTGATATTTATAAATGAGTTGACACCTTCTTAAATATCGGGTTTCAAATTAATTTCAGGGGAAAAAAAGACATTGTGTGGTTAAAAATCTGAATGTCAGCTAGATGTTACAGAAAGCACAGATACATGTTAGTACAGTTAGATATCACATTAGCCAGATATCTGAACAGACCTATGATAATAACTACTGTATATAACTATAGTTATTATAGTTTTTGAATGCCAGTATTTCAGTGACTTTCAGTAGGAATAAGAGGCACAAAAACATTTCTTGCAAATAAGACCTTGGGTGTGTAACATTATCTTATTCACCTTCACAGAGTTCACCACTGTAGTCAGAGTGGGCTTTGTCTGTTACTACAGTTGTAAAGTTCTTAGAAGAAACGGCAGCAGTTGCTGCCATGGTGATATCGACAGAGTAGGCAACATTCTGCCCTTGGTGGTTGTCAAGAGACTGGCATTACTGCATGTCACCAACACAAAATGGTGCCGTAACAAAGTAATGTAGATGCTTAGGGGAAATACATTGAAATAAAAGTATACATTTTCTTTAGGAAATGAATGGGTAATGGGTAATGGAATGAAAATGAAGGTTGTCAGAAATATAAATAATTAAAGTTCAGATACATGTAAATGTAACTTTTTACAATGTAATAAAGTTTTTGTACTCTGTTACATTGTAGCACTGGGTGAAAGGCATTTTTTTTAGAAGACACATAGCAAAGATGGCAAGTAGCAAATTACAAATACTTCATTACTGTACTTGGATATTTCTTCATGTATCTGTACTTAAGTATTTTCTGCATGTGATACTTATTTTCTTTTATGCAGCTACATCTTTTAGTAAAAACTGTCCTTTTACTCCTTACATTTTTCATAGAGACCTATTACTTTTCAGATGACAATTACACAAAAGTGCATTGATGTTCAATTCTTAACATAAGCGTTTAAGCTGTCACTCACACCATACTCTGACTAAAGTAACACCCGCAGAAAGAAGGACAGAAACATAATAATCCCCATCCCCGAAAAAAAAAATATGCAGAAATGATTTGCAGGTCGTTATGAAAGCATAGATTAGTTAGTGCGGTTACCTAGGCAACAAATCACGCCCATTTAGTGACTCCTTTTTCAAGCATGTTGAAAGGGTGCACTAGCTAAGGTCAAATTAGAACCCTTCATTGGAAGTGATCTAGATAATTAGCTAACAGCTAGCTTGAGCTGTGTTTCACATATATAAATGTTATTGATGTGAAACACAACTCAAGCTAGCTGTTATATATATAGTATTATATATAGTAGTATTAATATACATATATATAGTATGTGTACAGTATATATACAGTATTTATTGTATTTTGTATGCTTGCAGTGTGCCCATGATTAATTGTGTAGAATAATAATGTTTTTTTTCTGGATAGAAAAAGTCGCAGCTGGTTAGCCAAGTAATGAAAGAGGCTAACAATGCTACTCACCTTTCTTAAATTGATGTCTTGGATTGACTTTGGTTATAAACATTGTTTTGTATATTACATGGGATTAAACTTATATATTGACCCATGCATAACACAATTAAAATGATCTTCTAACTCATCATATGAAGCATTATCAGGAATTATTACAAGCATATAAAATAATATGTGCACTGGTGTAATGTTTTTATGAATACACATAAAAAAAGTGTTATTGACACTTCAGGCTAATGATGATACATAAGAAATAAAACTAATAAACAAGGCCAGTGTATTTCAGCAAGTCTTTTCCCATACTTCTCCTCAGTGATATCATTGCTCACATACACTTTTACACAAATAAATCCTAGTTCATTCTTTAGAAGGAAAAACTGTACAATTATTTTATATTAAGTACATTTTTTTCTGGAATTGTCAGCTAACTTTGAAGATCTTTGAAACGTCTCTGTCCCTAGCATAATAAAATACCTTATTAAAGACTGCCAAGTGGAAAGTTTTTTTTTTCTTTTCTTTTTACTGTCCTTTCAGTCTAGACAGCTACATAGATTTCCTTTAATGGCATGACAGTAATTGCATTATTTGATATATTAGTGTGGGTGTCCATATATGCTTCTATATCCATTTATACAAAAAACAAAACTTTTCTTTTCTTTTCTTTTTTTTTACAGTGTCTAATATGAATATTTGCTAAAACTGAAATACCTTTATCTTGATTATATGTAGTTATCAAGCTACACCCCAAAATGCATGTGAAACCCCTAGTTCAGTTCAAAAAGGACAAAAACAACACCTCACTACAACAGAATTTGTCCATCGTGTTGATGGAGCATTACACATTTCACAGCATATTAGCACAGTTTGTCAGTAGCTGGGTTTATGGTGTAGAGTTTATTATTCCCTGGGTGGAATGAAATCATTAGAAGGCGTATAATTAGCTAAATGAAGTTAACTTATTTATAAGTGTCTCAGAGACCTGTTCCTGAAAGATCCCAGAGTTTGTCAGAAAACATAACTAACAAAGCACTATTATGAAGAAAAGGGGCAATCCAAAAATAGTTGTTTTCAACATATTATGTAAACACATTTCAGTTCAATACATCATATCTTTAAATCCCAGTTACACTACTCATGCAAGGCACTATATAAACTATTAGTTGACTGCCTGCAAATATCACCCCTATCCATCTCTTGGTTAAGAACAGTACTTCATTTACCATTTTATATAAAAAATTTGTTTGACTGATCTAGGTGGCACATTGACTTAGTGGTTGGCACTGTTGCCTTGCACCTCCAAGGTCTGGGTTTGATTCCCGGCCAGGTTCGATTCTACCCTCTGTGTCCAAAGAAATGCAGATTAGACTAATTGGCTTTCCCAAATTGTCTGGACTGTGTGAACAATGGTGTGTGTCTACATGTGTGTGTGCATTGCGATGGGCTGGCACACTCTCCAGGGTGAAACATACTGCATTCCCTAAGTTTCCTGACATAGACTCCAGGCTCCCTGAAACTCTATATACAGGATTAAGAGGTATATACGATGAGTGAGTGAGCAGTCTTGATATACATGACCTTGATAAACAAGCTTTAATGGCACAAACCCTAAGGGCAGTGGATCAGGTGATTGGGGCCCTGGGTTGCTGATTGGTGAGACAGGGCTCAAGCCAGGAGGTCTGCTTCTGAGTATTTGACCAGGACTGTTAACCCGACATCCCATAAAACCCAGCCACTCCTGGTTAGAAAAAGGGATGCCATGCCTGGTTAATGAATGTGTAAGAGTATCAGTCTGAAATCAGTTAATGTTGTTAATTCTGTAGTAATAACATGTGAAATGTTAAATGTAAAACTTTTTTTTTGTTGTTGTTGTTGTAAGTTTTTCCCCCCTGACAACTCCTATTTTGTCCAGGCAGCATTCTGAGGAAACGCTTCTCTGATTTGCAATGATGCTGCAATCTCCAGCAGAATATTTTTGCCCTTATCACAGTTTCAACAGCTGCCGGTTTATCAGCTCACACAAACTTTTATACGTTTACCATAGTAATGTTTTCACTTTAATTATTTCCTCTTTTCTAAATGCAAGTAGAGTTGTACGCAGTAATCTAATGTTATTTGAAAAAGCCACATTTTATTGATTTTTGAAGTGAAAATATGTAAACACAACATCTGCAATAAGCTCTTTCAATTCTGCAAATGCTAATGTACTTTTAATTTATATTTCTTATAGAATTAGATTTATTTAGGCAGGTCAATAATTTGCAGTCCTCAAAGGATCTGTCGACACTGATCATGGAATCATGGAATTTTAACCAATACACTACTGCACTGTCACTTTCAGTCTATACTGCACTGCTTCATCCACTATGCATCATTGCACTATCCATCATTTATCATTGCACTACTGTATATTCCTTCGTTATTTATTCTGAATATGCTGTATCATTCTGACTTTCATATACAGTACAGATGTACATATGTATATGGTGTTAAGCATATCTTCTTGACTTATCTACTGCACAATGTATTTTCTTTGTACTATATATATACCTATCTCTAATACTGTACCCACTGCACCTACATAAGAAACCCTCACCCCTGTACATATGGGCCCATACACTGATTTACCACATTGATATTTATTGTAAATAGGCCAACTGCTTTTCTTTTTTTTTTTAAGAAAAGAAAATCTCATCTGATCTAATCTAAAACAACCAAGGGCTCCCCAAAAATCATCAACTCTGATAATTGAGATCTGTCTACAAAACAAAGGAAGGCTAGTAAGAACTTCAAAAGAATTAAAAACATGCAGATTCGAAATATGCAAAATAACATGTAGGAGAATAAGAAGCATTTTAAAATATTTTTTTAAACTATTTTTCTTGGGAGCTGTCTTTTTTTATCTTAGGGGTCACCACAATGGATCATTTGATTTGACTGCATTCAGTGACTGGATTGAGTGACTGGATTGTATTGGGCATGAGTTTGTATTGGGCATGAGTTTGCCTAAAGGACCAAACCGTGGTGATTTGGCAGTGGTTGGGCTCGAACCCTTAACCATCAGATCAGCAATCCAAAGTTTCAACCACTGTCCCTATTTTATTACCACCACAATTACCAAACATATATTTGTTAAGACTGGTAATGCATTATACAGTACATTCTAAAACTAGGCAAACTTTCAGCTTAAATAGGGCCAGGGATGTTACAGTACATTATGCAAAACTACATGCGGTAGTTAAAATTTTGCCATTTTTTTTCTCTTATCCGTTCAAGATGGCTATAATTATATTGGCCACATAATTTTACACTTTCTTTCTGTACTCTGCATTCAATTCCAGTACGCCTCACTATATATGCCATGCTCTCTGTGGGCTTTATTTCTATATTATATGCACATTGTCAGGGTCATGTCCTATTTGCAAGAAGTTAAACATGCACTTCCTCATCTACTGTATAATCCGTGTAACAAATTAGAGATTAGTGTTTTCCATGGGGAAAACACTATTCACTCTCGACAAGATCCACTCAGCAAAAAAGGAGAGATGAGTATGTGAGATGCCCTGTGGGCTATTAATCAGATTTTTTAAATTATTTATTTTATTTAGATAACCATTCCACTTGACTCTGCAGAATTTTCACATCACTGTAGCTATATACTGTATATAT
>QMIH01000121.1:729512-744720 GCA_003987875.1 Clarias batrachus
TATATATAATATATATATATCTGTATCCTTATGTAAACGATGAACAAAATCCAATCATTGTATTCAATGTATTTTTAATTTCTCATTAATGTGTTTTTACACACCAAATGGAGAAACTAACTTTGTGTTACTTAGTAACTACTTTGCAATGTATATCACACTTTATTATGAGTAATTTTACATAATTACCACAGTTTGTGGTTATTGGTGTGCAGTAGATTATCTATCAAAATGTATCCACTGTTACACTGTGAACCCTAATACTCAAAGTAATTAAACACATTGAGTACTGTTAACTTAAATAATTGCAATTAGGTCAAATTAATAGACCTTTTTGAGTATTCAGAACTTTTTGGTATTTATGAGTTTGTAGAAATGACACACTTCAAGTTAACTGAACAAATTTGATATTTTATGTAATCATAAGTACTTACAGTAAGTAACAGTAACTGTCACCTTAAACGTCCACCAATGTAAACTCTATAGAGCACTGGTGGCTCAGTGGTAGGTGGTTCGCCTGCCATGCGACAGGCCTGGGTTTGATTCCCGGGCCGGATTGTCTGCAATAATTTATTTGATTTTTAAGTTCAACAAACTCAAAAATTGATAGTTCTAATTGGAAACATCATTACTTAAAAAATTTGATGTAACTGATTACCTCAAATATTTAGAGTTTTGCCAACTTAATCGGGTTTACAGCATAACATATAACATCTCAGCTTTCCTCTGGAAAATTTTCTTTATTGAGTCCAGATTAAAATGTTTTTTATGTTTAATCCTTAATCCTTTACAGAGTATAATTTAATCTCTAATCATGTCACAAATTCAGATTCTGTTTGTGTGGACACCAATGAAATGTCAACTGGTTTCAATTACTTAATAACATAAAGTGCACAATAAATGGAATAATGTAGCTCCTAAACATACAAGATAAGTTAATGTTTTATTTAAAACAAAAACAAACAAACAAACAAACAAACAAACAACAACAACTATATATATATATAGTTGTTGTTGTTTGTAAACAAACAAATATATATATATATATATATATATATATATACACTCAATATATATATATATATATATTGATTTGTTTGTTTACAAAGAATTGAAACAATATATCTATATAAATAAATTAAAGTTTTGTCTGTCTACTGGTCACACAAAACTGACTGGACAAAATTGAATGAACTTGGTCAATGCTCATTTATTTGGCAGAAGTTAAATCTATCAGGCTCCCTGCAAACTGTTTCCAGGCAGTAATAAACAATGAGTGAGTGAGTGTATTAATAATTTAGTCAGAGAGTTTGCCGTACAGGCAGCAGACATGTACGTGGGCTTCAACCTGAGATAATAAAATCAATGATTACATTCAAGCTGATCAGCTTATTTTTAGCTTTAACCTTTTAAATTATTATACAAACTCTTTAACCATCAACAATGGGTACTAACACAATGAACTGCCAGATCACGAATTCTAATTCATATACATAGCTACAGTATGTACTGTGTATGGTTTGAAACATGGCTGTCACTGATGGTACTCTAAATGTTTCTCCCATGATGGACCAAAATGTTTCTAGAAATGTTTCTATCTAATCTGTTTTGAACTGCTGTGCTGTCTAGCGGAATCTGTCCACAATGTGCAATAACTGATGGGTTTCAGTGTCTCTGTTGGATAGATGCAAACAATCATACTAATAAATATCACGATAAAACCCTCAAAAGTGCCTACAAGGGAGTGAGGTGAACAGTAAAACGTTCAAACTGTGAAAGCAAGAAACTCGAAACTTTCTGAGCTTTGCCTCCATCCTGCTTTCAGGCAGCTGATCGGACTGTGCTGATTAGGGGTTTACTTCTCTGCTGTCAGCCTTCTATGTTTTATTTATTTATTTATTTTTTTTCCCTTTCTCATCTCCTGCCTGGGAGTTTCTCTTGTATACCTAGCCATTCCCTTTCCTCACTCTCTCCCCTCCATCACTCGTCCATTCTTGTTATACACAGCCCCATATTAGTCCAGCTTGTCCCTCCTCAGAGGTTTGCAGGCCTGTCAGCTCCAAACTTTAGTTAATCACTCAGTGAGCTTGGGCCTCCCCGGGCCAGCCGCTCAGGCCCCGGACTCGGAAACGAGAGACGGTGGAAATCCAAACGCAACACCGGGGCCTCGTTAACACAGCAGGTATTTAAGGAAACAATCTGTTTCATATCAAAGGATAATTTGTCTTTGCGCTCAAAGCCTGCGGCTCTTCTGAGAAATAGTCAGCTTGTAAAATTCGCACCAGCAGCATCAGGGAGGACGAAGGTGGCCGCTGTTAACACCATCAATTTAGCATTTCATCTCTTAGATGTCACAAGCTGTATAATGCACCTTATAATGCAGGAGGGTTTGATAATATTAACTCGTTTGTTGCTTGATATTTTCTCTATTTTCCTGTTCTGGAGATTGTAATTCAAATTGCAGCACTGGCAGACTGCCATTACTGGGCCCTTGAGCAAGGCCCTCAATCCTCAACTACTCATTTTTTGTGTAGATGTGGGCATCAGGTAAATTCCCTAAATGGAAAGGTTCATAGAAAACTTAATAATCTTGGTAGGTAGTCTACTAGCTCACTCAGCCAGCTAATGGCTTACCTGTGTTTTATGTTTAGCTGTAAAATGACTCCTTGTGCTTGCATATATTACAGCTGATTATCATGCTGTTTCATTTTAGACATTAAAAAAAGAAAGAACAAAGAAAAAGAAAAATCAGATAAATTGGGACTGCTTTATTAGTATCCACTGTCTCAGACAGTAATTCAAAAGTGCATTATTTCACATTTGCCCATATTGTCTTTTGATTGACTGGCTTACAGTTTGCGTTATTACATTTTTTTTTTTTTTACTTTCTCACAGTGATCAATAAAAAAAAAAAGAAATACATTTTGCATAGCTCTGGTGCTTTTCTCTTACTAGCTATAAAGTACTAGAAAGGATCAAAGTAAATTAAATTTGTCTACATAACAAGACTTTGACTGTATTAAAATAAAATAAAATAAAATAAAATAAAATAAAATAAAATAAATAAATAAACACAACTCCAGTACTGTATGTACATTAGATTACAGAGGAAAACAAAGGGAAGGGACAGAAAGAAAGGCTTAATACCATTATCTTGAGTAGAACAGAATTTGTTCTATCCTACTTTGAATGCTGTACTCTACTCATCTTCAGTTGCAAATTATTTTCCTTTATGTACGAATATGAAGCAGATGAAAAGGCACAAGTTACATTTTCTTGCCTTAGTTACAAACCCTTTAGAATGAAACGCTTTACCTGGTGGAGCTCTGATTGGTCTCGGGTATTTACAATTATGCCTTATTATTAAAGTGAACTTCACAGTGCTAAAAATGTCATATATCAGGTGTAATGAACTGCGGGCGTGCTGTATTCCCCAAACTTCGCCACTGCTGCTCAGACATTAATCCACCAACTCTGTCACACTGGCACCAGTCCCTTCTCTCATTAGTGCTGGCAGGTAGGAGAATACAAATAATGAGGAACTGCCCGGCAGTCATAGCAGACATACATATAAGAGAGAAAGAGAAGGAGACAGAGTGGAAAAGTCCATGGAGTGTCATGAATGGAAAGCAATTACAAATCAGAAAATTCTTAGGAGAACCTGCTTGTTTACACAAACTGCAGGGGGAATGTGCTGACAAGCAGCACAGATTTTATTTTGTTTAGAAATGCCAGCAGCCTCCTTGCAGTATTATATGCCAATCACCATATACTATGAGTCACTGCAGTGATCTGAGTTCGACAAGGACAAAAGAGTGGAAAGCACTGAACGCTAGAAACTCTCCTTACCGAGAGCTCGAAACTACACTCGCTCATTTTGTTGACTGCATGGAAAACTAGGGATGTGAAATTTAAAAAAAAAAAGAAAGAAAGAAAAGAAACATATTTTCCAGCCCACTGCATTTGTCTGACATATCCCTCTGGGAAGAAAAAGAGAAATCTTTAAGTATTTCTGTATGTTAAAACTCCTGCATGGTCTTGCACGAATGCACCGCAATTATTACAATCAACATGTGCATTAACAGCAAAAAAGAAAAAAAAAAAAAAGCGAAAAAAAGTGCGCATTCACATATTTATTTTTTTTCTTTTCACTTTCCTTTGTTTTTATGTGCTCTTTCATGAATTTATTAACTTAATTGCATTTTATGTTTCAGAAGCCTGATTTGCTTATTCAACCTGTAAATAAAACATGACAGCCACTTGCAAGTTGAATTCATACAGTATTTTCACTTCCAACTGAATGATGAAGAATGATCAATTCAATGATGAGATCCAGTGCAAGAAGTATACTTCAGCAGTTGTTTTTTTTAAGTGCCTTCTCAGGGTTTGAATTTACATTCTGTCATTATGACTTAGTTATGTTATAACTGTAATTTCACAAAGTCCTTCTTTCGGCATATTCCAGGCGCATATGCTTTCATGTCATGTCACTGCACGAATTGCTATGTGCTGAGTTTGTATTTTTGTCTGGGTTTTACCAGGTGTCCTGTCACTGGTTAATTGACCATTTGTGTTTACTGATCCTGTTTTTTAGATAAGCTTGATAAAGATAAGTTTGTCTATTTATACACTGTTTATTTTACCCTTAACAACAGCATCAATTGTGAATCTTATTTAACATCTTACAAGTCTTGATACACTGATAAAATCTAATTTAGATGTAATAGTTTGAATAAAATGAGAATTCCACGGTGGCGTAGCGGTTAGCACTGTCGCCTTGCACCTCCAGGATCCGGGTTTTATTCCTGGCCAGGTTCGATTCCCGTCTCTGTGTGCATGGAGTTTGCATGTTCTCCCCGTGCTCGGTGAGTTTCAGCCGGGTACTCCGGTTTCCTTCCACAGTCCAAAGACATGCAGATTAGGCTAATTGGCGTTCCTAAAATTGCCCATAGAGCGTGAGTGCCCTGCGATGATTACCACACTTCGTGCCACATGCCTCCTGGGATAGGCTCCAGGCCCCCATGACCTTGTATACAATATAAAGCTGTATAGACGATAAGTGAGTGAGTGCATTCTTACTGAATACTATCACTAATATATATATATATATATATATATTTTTTTTTTTTTTTAAATATATATTTTGCTTTAATGTTTTATTTAGTCATTTAAAATAACAATTAAAAATGTAATAACTACGTGAAAACCATTTTTTTTCCTTCAATTACAATTTTAGACAATGGAATAAATAATGTAAGCTATACAAGAAGGTAGGTTAACAAATATAAGTGTTATAATAAACTATTTCATTACATACATAATATTGTACTCCTTAATGGATCTTAGCCATATACAGTACCTGTATACCTTTATCTCTTTTCTTCCAGTCTTCTTTTCATTTCTTTTTCTTACTCCTTGAGCATGATGGAAAAATTATGAGTTTGAAAAGACTGAACTGGAAAAGACTAAACCAGTTCATCTTGGGGTGTGTAGACTGGGTATATAATACTGTGTGATTACACACACACACACACACACACACACACACACACACACACACACAAAAGAATAATAAAATATCCCTGTGAAAATATACAGTATAGTGTATATTTACAGTATTATGAATGAACTGTGGTTTATTCTGTAGTATTCAGTAGTGTTATCGATTTGACTAATTATATTTCTGTACAAGCATAGATACTGCATGTGCTTTAGTCTGCTCCTCCCACCACAGCCAGGCTTCCTGAGGTGATGTCGAATTAACCATCTGCAACAACATTAACTGACCCACAGAGTGAGGTGAAAAATGAATCATGCAAATGAGCAAAAATGTTATAACTATTCAGAGTTATTTTATTTTATTTGTATTTTTATTTTTATTACACACACTATATTCCATCCCAGAGGCAAGAGGCCATAATGTGTGGCTGCTCAAGTCACCCAGATGTAAATCCACCTCTGATCTTGAAAATCTTTAGATCATCACTTCAGAAATCAAAAGAATGTGGGAAAATGGTATTATTATTATTATTTATTTATTTATTTATTTATTTATTTATTTATTTATTTATTTATTACCAGTTGCAACCTGTTTTACATTGTGCAGCAGTCTTTTAAGATTATGGTTTGATGGCCCCATTAAATTCTTGGCTGAATTCTATGAAAGACTGAACTATAACTTGTTTTGCTGTCAGATTATATGATCCTCTTACGATAGGCCAGTGATTAAAGAAAATTACTGCATTTTGCTTACGTCATAAATCAGCACAAACAGGGCTCATGAGGGAATAGGCTTGCATGCACTGGAATTTTCTTCTAGAGAAGCTAGAGGATTTTATCTTCTGTCTATGTCATAGTATCTTTCTCTTTTGCCAGATTTAAAGAACTTGGTCGCATGAGGTTTGTAATCTTTTTGGTTTTGCATCCCTGGGATGGTTGTCATGAGAGCCAGTTTTATCATGGTACGTGCTTGATGAGTTTAGTAAATACTGTTCTTGCAAGAAATGATCCAGAATAGCTGACCTTCATGTCTTAAAAAAATAACAACTGACTGTTATTGATGTTACTCAATTACCTCATGCCATCTGTGTTATTTCATACTTTTGAAAACATCCAGTATTGTTCTAGAATGCAGAAAATAAATTGAAAGTTGCAAGCGAACTTCTGACTGGTGCTGTAAATTTACCAATATATTGTGATGTGTTCATGTACGTAATAAGCTTGTCTTCCTGCAAATATTACCCTGGTTACGGATCCACTTTGTCATCCACAAGGGGTGAAAATGTCCAGTGAACTAAAGGATGCCTGAAGCCTTAATTTCTTCACACAATCAATATGGTGCTTTGAATTGTTTGTTGTATAGTGACATGCTGTAGAGATTAAGACTAATAAATTCAACTGGGAATTACTTTGCAGTAAGAGCGTGTCCCAAATAGCTGGTCTTGTTAGTGTCTTGGTCTTGTTGGATGCAATCATTAGTACCTACAAAAGTGGTCCAGCAATTTAAAACTGGTGAACTACTGACAAAGTCATGGGGAACCAAGGCTCAGTGATATGTGGGAGTGGGGAGCAAAGGTCAGCCTGCTGATTCCAATCCCACAGAAAAACCAATACAGAACAACTTGCCCAAAATACAGTAACTTGACCAGAACACCCAGTCACCACTGTGCCAGAATGCCCAAGAACGCCTCCAAACTCCCCAGGTCCCAGTCAAATTGAGCACCCATGGCAAACAAGTCTGATCCACAGATGCCTTTCCCCAAAAGCAACAGTATCTAAAGGATCCACTGCCAATGTCCTGGTGCCAGACACCACAGCACACCCCCAGTGGTCTTGTGTAGTCATAGATTGAGGGGCCAGAGCTCCCCAGGTGGCGCCGGGCAACCGACACAGTAAAGGGTATAATGTTTTGCTTTGTAATTATATAGATAATCAGTATATATTGTTCTAGTCTGGTGAAGGAGATTTTTGATTGAGGAGTATTACTGATGTTTTGATCTTGAATTTAGACCTTACTATATATACTGTTTTAACAGAAATTTCCTATTGCATAATTGCCTATTCTGAGGTGGTGGCTGGGTTTTTGGGGACAGTCTATAAGAAAGAGGAGAGGACCCCATTAATTGCTTCACTACTGCTTTTGCATCCATCAAGACTCAAGCGGACTTGTGCAAAGTTGGACCCATAGATTCAAAAATCGAGGGTATAACCTTGAGTAATAGCTGGCTATTTTTCAAATGAACATTTGAGGTCCCCAAAGTCAGCTTTTTTTTCTGCCATATGTTTCCAAAATGAGCCTGGGGGATGGGGTGGTTGGTGGTGGGGGGGGGGATCAGTTGAGGGGGGGGAAGATTTCTTCACTACAAACAGGGAGAGAAATTGAAGAAAAAAAAAGTGAAGAATTCATGATGCCAGGAGGCTGGAAACAGATGGAGAATGACTGGTGTACAAATGATGTGTGGGATGAAAGCAAAAAGAAAGTGAGTTCTTACAGTACTCCAGCTCTTCAGTACTAAAGAACATGGAGAATATTTGATATAGGAAGGTTGCAGCAGTCCAACAAATTGTATACACTAATCAATATAACACAGCAGTCATTTTATAGACTAATTATGATAAATGTGCAGTAGGTTTAATTTAATGATCAGAATAGTGTATGCTATGGATAATGCATGCTTTGAGAAACCCCAAGAAGACTTTAATTACCGAGCTCCAGTGTACATTTCTTTAATTAAAGCTAAATCTCAAGTCTCCATGTTACAGGAAGATGGTGTCAGCACTGACTAGATGCATATATTTCCTGATCCAAAAAGAAATGATAAGTGCTGATTGAAGCGTTGACTGCTCCAGAGAGGGATGGCTTGGACCTTGGCCCACAAAATCATTCCTTTTTTATGGAGCCCTTTTCACTATTACATGCACTGGATGTTAATATAGCTTTGGGTGCTTGGATGCCTGTACTCTATTAATTCGGTTTTATTGCCACTAAATTAGGTTCAGTTGCCCCCTCTGGCAGAGAAAGCTAATGTGCATAAATATAATTCATGCACCTAAACATTGCACCACAAATATGCAACTCACACAAATGTCAATTACTTCCTACAGTACGTGTGCTCCACTCGGGTTTCCATAAAAGCTAGCACTTTGCCCATTTATATTTAGGAAGAGGTTATGCTAGCCTGAAAAAAAAAAAAAAAAAAACGTCTGCCGGCACTGCTGGGGCACCTTGTACTCAGAACTGATAAAGTTACATAGTGGACAATTTCCTTGGAGAATTGTGTTTTCCTAATAATGTCACCTTGTCTCACGTAGGTAAAAAAAAAAATGCTGGAGCAATTTCACTTTCATCCATTAACAATATCTTTTAGTGCTGTTATTATAGCTCAGGCGCTGCATATTTTATTTTGAAGGGGTCGAGGCAATGATGAGAAGACATCACTTTAGAAGAGTTCCTGATTGCATTTGTGTAGTGAACTATGAAGAGCACAGCCAAAAATATGGTACACAACCTATTGGATTTTTTATTCTTTTCCCCTCGAAAGAAAGACGAAAGAAAAACGTCACCACATGCATTAGCACCTTTAATGATCATGGTTAAGAGCGTAGTTAGATTACATAGTGCATCTGCACCTTTTCTGCCTCATTGTTTATATTTTCCCCTAAATGGGCTGTAACACTTGAGAGCCAGAGGCAGGAGGGTATAATTGGAAAATCAGTTTAATTAGGCTGTTGGAAGAACCAGCGGCATAAACCGCCACAGGAGTGAGGGTTACAAAAGGCAGATCTGTTATACAGAGAGCCACGAGCATGTATGTATATGTTAGAAATACAAATTCTGAAGAATAAAAAAAGGTTTAGCAATTAATTAAATAAATATAAAGTATATCTAAAAGTAGAGAACTATTTAACTTTTACATAAGTTTGATAAAATTTACAAAAGTTTTGAGCCTCCGTTCATTTCTTCATATTTTTCTTGCAGAGTCAGGTTTTTTATTTATTTATTTTTTTCCTCCTTAAAGTAGTCTCGAGGAATAGTTCATTTTATAGACTTTTTATAGAGGAGTAGACTTTTTTGGCTCTCACTTTTGGAAAGTTTTTGGCTCTCGTTTTCTGTCCAGTCCCTGTACATGACCAGTTTTAGAGAAATGTTTTTTGTTTGTTAAACCACACAGTGGCCCATGAATAATTAAAGCATAAAATAGACCTAAATTCTAAACGGCAATACGTATACTGGTGATACTTAATGCCAAGTGGTTGGAACAGATGAGAGGGGAAATGAGGTTGCTGCTGAGGTTGTTACATAAACAACCAGTTTTTCAATTGTACCTTTTTCAGATGTCACAGTAAAATAGTAGTTCCTTATGTTTCTTTCATTTATTTATTTTTTTTATTTGAAGAATTGTGAATTGTGGTGGCTCAAAACTTTTGCACAGTACTGCATGTGTCATTCCAATATTGAGTGCAACTAATATTAAATTAACAAATACTCAGACTGGCATATAATAATAATGATGATGATGATGATGATGATGATGATGATGAATGAATGAATGAATGAATGAATGAATGAATGAATAAATAAATAAATAAATAAATCTTGGACTGCCTTTAGCATTTATGTCCATCCAAACTTGCACTATTTTTGAGCAAGATCTTGTATTGATGACAGGAAAGAAAAATCACTCCCAGAACCATTTTTTCACAATTTGCGTCCTGGAATATAGCTGTGCCATCAGGAAAGTAAAAATCTTTTGATATGGTACACTGGTTACATTCAGGTCATCAGCTGACTTATTTTTTTTCCACATGTTGTTGCTCTGCCTAGAACTGACCATGCAGTTGTCATCAGTGTTAAACATAACTTCTTTTTTTTTTCACACCACAATTTCAGCAAGACTTTAAATCATCTCCATTCATGTTCTTTTTTTTCTGGTCACATTTTTCCAGTGCAGTTGATAGTTCAGCACTATCCTTCCAGGTTTCTGTTCCACATTTTTAACCCCAATTCCATACATTTCACTAATCCCCTTAGTTGTTTTCTTTGCTTGATGTAGGCTAATAATTTAACCCTTCTGACCATGGGATTTGTCTTCCAACATGGTTGGATAAGAAATAAGAAGCTACTCATTCAAGCTGCATCATTTCGTGTTAAAAGAGTTGTTGCAGCAGAAAAGGAATAATATTCAGTGAAAGGCTCTTAAAGATTTGCTTATTTAAATCCAAGCTGTTTTTTGTAAAGTAAAAGTAAAGCATCCTTCATGATAATGCACCTGCATATTTGTGATAAATGAAGCAAAACATTAATAATACCTACAAAATAAGAAGAAAAAAAAAAAACATAAAAGCATGCTTTTTATATACTCCACTTCATCTATGTATATTTTAGTTTTGCAAAATTCATGCAACCTTGTTTTAAGTACAATTCAGCAGAATTTCTGAAGGTCACATGTAGAAGATAATTAATTCATTCCATTGTTTTGTTCCCATTACATTCAATTGTATGGAGACATGTATTATCTGGGTGTATATCTGGAAAACAAGTATCACAGAGGCAGTGTACAGGATGAGAGAAAGAAGACGCTACTTCTTGAAGAAGCTCAGGTATTTTAATACCCGACATGTCTCACATGGACATCTATTAGCCTGTTATGCTCAGCACCATCTTTTATGCAGCTGTGTGTTGTGCTGAAATAACTGTTAATGATTATGTTTTTTTTTTTTTTTTTTTTTTTATCCAGGGGCTATTTTCATACTCAGTTAATGGTGTGGATAAGTACTGAAAATTCTTCATAATGATATTTTAATCTAACTACCCAGACCTGATTAACAAAGACCAATACGGAAAAGATGTACACGCTCTAATCAGCATTAATCAACACTCAGGCATGAGTCCGTGTCGATAAATGTGAAGCTTTTTCCAATATAGTCAGTCATCAGAGTGCTTTAGACTATAAACATGGAACAACTGACAGAGGAGGCATTTGAGCTTTCACATGGTATTGACAGCAGGAAGCTGGAGTGGGAAGAATTTTAAAGGAGCACAATGAGTCATGTAGAGATCATCACATCAAGATCAGGTGCATGAATTGCATGTTGTAATTGTAAAAGTTTTAAAACAAATGCTGTAGGATTAAAGCATACCTAATATTCTCTCTCTCTCTCTCTCTCTCTCTCTCTCTCATTCTTAGTATACATGTACTCCTGCTTCCTTATGTGATGTGGCTCTCTGATCCTGACACATTTCTACTGCTGTGACTTGTCTTGCCCTCTGGATCTGCCTGACTCATGCTGAGGCTACACTTCTGCTCTGAGCTTTCTGCACTTCAGATTCATCTTCTGCTGTTATGGATGGGTTCACACAGATAGCACAGAGATTTGCTTCCCAAAACAGTTTACCCCCAAGACTCATCGTTCCTTTAGTGGGTTATCACACCTGCAGAGTCTCAGAAAAAGGTACAAAGCTGTGCTTATCACGCGAGGCTAGTTCTTGTCTTCCCTTTCCATACATGGATATATTTTATGATGGATGTTCAAGTCAAACCAGGACTTTTGATTGTGCAGAATAGCTGAACACATCCATGAGAGCGAAAACTACCTTCATTTCTCTATATAATCCCTTGCTATACCAATGCACTTATCCCAGTGTTTCACTAGCACTTGGATACCATCAGTGTAGAAAGTTTTCTCAGTGATCGGACTGCCTGCTTCATGTCCGATATACTGACCTCCCAGGAACTCCTGAATGACAAAAAACATGGAGAAATGGCTTAGGGTGAGGTCAGGACCTGAGGTAACCCTTAGTTGCCAGGTTCAGTAATGCGCACGTGGTGTTTGTGAATGATTTTCACAAACCTCAGCTGGTTTGACTTGAACGCCCTTTGTACATTTAAAAGGTTTGAGACTCTAATTATCTTTTTAATTAAGTTTAAAAGTAGCGTTTAATTGAATATATACTGAAGATACACAGGTTGAACCCTTAGAGCTATCATTACTCAAGCTAGGATTAGTACGGTAGTGCAGCTTTTTATTGTTATTATTGTGCTTGTTGTCGATCTTCATGCTTCTTCATTGTGAGTCACGGTGGTTTACCTTAGTACTGTTATCTCTAACCTGCTCATTAGGGATTTAATGCTAATCATCTAAATATTGCTATTTTGTAATGAGGATGATTGTTGTTGTAATTATTATTATTATTATTATTATTATTATTATTAAAGTATCCTATACAAATCATACTAAATTGAAGTAATCCAAAACATACAGTGGATATATAAAATAATAACCCCACAATCACATTTTGTTGTTTTCAGCCTGAAATTTTAGGCAGTTTTAGTTTTATTTACTCAGTGCAACTTGAAAAAGTGGGAAAAACAAAAAACAAAATAAAACAGAATCACTGATTTGGACGGATTTTCAATGACACATAAAGCTTTGCACATCTAGACTTTGCAATATTCTCTTCTTTGCAGAAATGCTCAAGTTGGGTTAAATCTGATGGTGAGAGTTTGTGGATTGCAGTCTTCAAGTCATTCCCCAGATTTTCAGTGGGGTTCAAGTCTGGGCTCTGACTAGGCCATCCAAGAACATTCACTTTTTTTATTCTTCAACCACTCTGTGGTCAGTTTCACTGTGTGATTTAGGTCATTGTCATGTTGGAAGGTAACCCTTCTTCCCATTGACAACTTCACTGACAAATTCCCATTGACAAATTTGCTGCCCATCTGGCAGAGGGCAGCACATTTCCTCAAGAATTTGACATTATTTTCGCCCATCTATTTTCCTTCTTTCCTGACAAGTGCTCCAGTCCCTGCTGCAAAGAAACACCCATAACAGGATATTAACACCTCCACGCTTTACTGTAGAAATAGAGTTGTTTGGATGGTGAGCTGTATTGGATTTCTGCCAGACATACAGTATTGTCTGCTATTGTGGAAATGCTTCAATTTTAGTCCCATCTGACCATAACACTTTTTTTTCCCCATGTGGCCTCAGAAACCTCTATGTGCGTTTTTGCAAAGCTCAGTCACTCAGGCTTTTTTCGTGGTACAGTACCCTCCTATATACATATCAAATTTGTGGAGAGTTTGCGATATTGTTGTTATATGCACACAGTGATCACTCTTTGTCACAAATTCAAGCAACTGCTTCAGAGATGCTGTAGACCTTTTGGTAGCCAGTTAAAAAGTTTCCTCCTATGAGAGTCTGTGTTGTACCAAATGTCTTTCACTTCTTAATAATATACCTTTAGTTACTGATAAAGCCTTTGCATTTCATTTTGTATTCATCTCCTGACCTTTGCCTGTGCACAACTTTATTGGAGATCTTTTGCCAGTGACAGTGCCTTGCCATCCATACTGTAGTTGATTGTTTGCTTCAGATGCTCTACCAAAGTAATGTGCCATTGAGAATATGATTAGCTTCACCTGATTGCATTTATATTTAGTAGGGGTGATTCTTTTCCATATTAATGATTCTGTTTTTTATTTTTTATTATTATTATTTTTTAACATGGTTGTGCATCTTTCAGTTGGATGTTAAATGTTACACTAGGTAAATACAGCTGGATTAAATAAAAAAAAAACATTCATTTTAGACAGCAAAACAACAAAATGTGAGTATTTTAAAGGGATGATTATTTTCTATACCCACTGTACATAGAAATCCAGTCACAAAATTGAAATAGTTGTTGAATGTATTTACATTATTTTAAGTAGTAACATTTTAACTTTATTGTTTTTTTAAATAAAAAATGAAATAAAAAAAAAATCATGTAATATATTTTTCTGCTTGTAGCATGATTTAATGTAGCGACTGATGAATTTTCCAGACAATAGGGAAGTTTACAAACAAAACTAACTAACAAAAAATAAACAAACAAACAAAAAAGTATAAGCTGGTTGCAGAAGTGTGCACATCAATGTAATGTATAATGGGACATGTGACTGTGTGATGCCAATGACACACTACAAAAACACAAAGCAATGTTTTATTTTGCTTTATATTGTTTTATATTATTTGTATTAAACTCAAAAATCATATTATTGATTACAACAAAACACAACCTGTGGCCCTCAATACATATAATGTCAATACAGAGCAGCAACTGGGCAGGAGGTTCAAATAAGGTTAGCTATTACTGTAAAAGGTAACTGAGTGAGTGAGGCTGCTAAACACACTGTAACAAATAATAATATTAAAAAAACATTAGAGCAACAGTCGGCACATACTGTACATGGACAGAAAGTTGCAGTCTTGCCCACTAGTAAAAGTGATTAAAAGTGATTTGCCCAAAGACCTGCATTCTACAAAATGTAAAAGGTTCATTTTGGACAAATAGAGACTAATCAGTATGCTATCTCTCTCTCTCTCTCTCTCTTTCTCTCTCTCTCTCTCTCTCTTTCACTCGCATACTCTAAAAATCGATTTCCAGGGTATTATATATGATTTGTGGGCATCAGAGAGCTGCTATTAATATGCAGGATATCTGCATTAGCAATCTTAGAATCTTAGAAATCGAACAAACAAAGTCTTTGAGACTCACTTTCATCAATCTGCACGTTAATAACACTGACAAATGTTTTTTTTATTTAGTTAGTTTTTTAGATTGAACCATTCAGTTCACCATTCACCAAAAATTGAAGTTGTTCAATGAACAGTGCCCTTTAAGCTTGTTTATGCACAACATTAATTAACTATATATATATATATA
>QMIH01000121.1:750145-763189 GCA_003987875.1 Clarias batrachus
ATATATTTTTTTTTTTTAAAATAGATTTTCAGTCTGTTTCAAAAGTTTCTAACGGATGAACTGATCAAGTGTTAAATCAAGAAAACATGTTTATTTTATCCTGGGATACAAAGTGCTGAAAGCTACATTCAGCACTTTAATCATTAAAAGCAGCCAAAGAGTGATGATATAAAGGTCTTATCATCTGACCATCAGGAAAATCATGCAGTCTTAATTAATCTGCGATCGAAATAAAGGATATTTACATAAAAAAAACAAAAAAAAAAACAACAACAATAAAAAAGTCTATCAAATTGTGATCTAATGTAATGAAAATTGGATACGCATTCAAAACCATGTGCTGGTGCTGATTTATTACTAACACTATTGTAAAACAAACAAACAAACAAACAAACAAACAAACAAACAAACAAACAAAAAAAAACAACCAAAGACAGTGCATAAAAATTTCATTTATTTAGTGTATTAACAAACCCATGTTCTGTACATTTTATTGACATTACCTCTGTAATATTTCACAAATAGTATGTTTATAAATATAAAAGCACATAGAACATATAGTTAGGACATGTGTCTTTTTAAACAAAATTATTCCTATAGTCATAATGCTTTTGTACAAATATCTTAAAAATATTTCTACCATTAAACTCAACTGCTGCTGAAGCAGATACAGATATAGATGCGTGTTACAGAATTGACAGATAGTGCTATACAGATGAAGAGGTCTAGATTGGTCTTGGTGTTCTCTTCAGATTACACTGCTTTACATGAGTAGCGTTTTTTTTTTTTTTTATGCACGAGTGATGAAATCAAAAGTATACTGAAAGATAAATTCCAATGAGTTACATTTAATCTACTCTATTAATATTAATAAGTGATATATGTAAATGAAATGTATGTACATTATTACGGAATAACACTAGAAACCATGAATGCATTTTGTAAATGAAATTGCAAATGTATGGACTTCAGTCGCCCCCTGAAAGCCATAGTTAATGTTCCGGATGGAAAGGAAAAGAAGCTGAATTCTTCAAAGTGTAATCTGGTTTATGCTTCGGTGTTAGAAACAGAGAAAAGGTGTCTGATTAGCTACATAGTTTTGTGGTTTCATACTCCATTGAGTTTGGCTGCTTGGCACTAAAGGCCTGTAAAGCAGCCTGAATTCGGACCACATCATTAGTGGAGAGTTTGAGCCGATGGCGCAGTAAGCAGGAGAACAGATCCAGGGGCTGCTGGCCTGGTGGAGACAGTCTATTAACTCGGTCTCGTATTTCCAGCAGCTGCAGCAGGGCTGAATCGCGCGATCCCTGTGTGTACGGATAGTCCAGCTGCAGGATCAGGTCCTGGATTGCTTCAGGATCAAAGTGCATGCTGTAACCAAACAGCTGCATGCTGTTGATTTTCATATAACCCAGATTCCGCGAGGAATCCATGTATTCCAGTGGCTCGTAATAGGCCGTACTGTTTCCGTGCGCTGATGCTGTTTTGACGCGACTCCTCAGGTATATGTGTACGGTCTCAAAAAATGTCTTCCATTTGTTTCCCAGAGTGAGGGTCCAGTTATAACAGTCAAGCGGAATCTCTAATTTGGTCCTCTCCCAGTCAGGGTAATTGTTCTGGTCTATGGGCATGATCCAGCTCTCTGAGTGACTCCCTCCGAATGGGTTAATGTAGATAGACAACACCGGCTCCAACGTGCTGTTCTTAGTAAGGCAGATCTGTAGGGAAATCCCCAAAAGCATGTGCACATGGGTAGATTTAAACTTGTTGCTTTTTAGCGTCAGGAGCATCCTTTTCCTCCAGGAAGGGTCAAACCAGTTGTTCAGCCTCACATCATTGCTAATGAACATGGCATGGATGCTGATTCGGCCGTCCCGCTTTTCCAGGAGATAGCGCAACTCGAGGTCTTGGAGATCTGTCTCAAAACCTATGTAATTATCAGTGGAGTCAGGGATGATGTTCCTGCACATTCCTTGACTCAGCGTATAACCTGGATTACAGCTGGCACACCGCGATCGGTTCTCGTAGGAGCAGGAGGAACAAAGTGGCCCCTCACCCACCGTGCACGGTATGACACCCTGACAGGTTGGAGTCTCATGCTGACACGAGCACACCCTCCTCTCATCCATATATGTGCCTAGCTGATTATTTTCGCTGCAGTACATAAGGGAAAGGATGTAGTTCAGCCAGTAGTTGTAAGACCTACGAGAGAGGAAAATACTTTGAACAAGTGCCATGTTTTGTACAGAACTTTAAATGCATATGACACATGGTTACAACTGAAATAATATATAGAAACACACTAAACCAATTAATGATATACGAATCATTACATGCATTCATTGCAATATACACATTTCCTCCCGGATAAGCATAATCATAAATATTCATCATCAAAGTTGCCAACCACACTTTGATCAGCACAAATTTTTTCATGCGGTAAAATGAACACCAGCTGATCATCTCGTCCCAAACCCCTACCCAGCCATCAACCCCCGTTTCTTTCGTTTTTCACTGAACTGCAGCCGCATGTGAAAAGAGATTTTGGTACGTAGACAGTGCTCTAATGGGAATGCTTATGGTTCTTCAGGGCACTGAACAGGAAAATCAGAAATAGTGGTCAGTGTGTTCAAAGCATATATATTGCTGACTAGTTCTCTTCTGTGGATGCGCTACTGAATTGAATACATAAATCATCGAGTTTAGCCACTCCTGAGTTCAATTAAAGAGTGAATATTAATTATATTTATTATAATTAAGCAAATAATAAAATTACAAGCAAACATGTAAATGTTTAAGCAATCTTAAAGTCCTTATAAGTTTAGTAGTTAATGGATATGTGTGTTCATTGTGCCTTATAATGGACTGGTGTATCAATTCTTCCCCATGTTCCCGAAATACTGCAGAGTTACCTCGGACCTACTCAGGATAAAGCAACTACTGAAAATGAAAGCATGAGACTCAAAAGAAGTTTGTCCTTTCTTCATAGCCTCGACAGAAACTTCAGACCCTTTCAAGTTTTCCACATTGTGTTATGTTTCATTCTCATCTTGAAATTGATTCCAATTATTTTTTCTTCTCTATACACAATAGTCCACATATATATATATATATATATATATATAGACTAAAGTATCCCATTTACATCAGTATTTGGATCCTTGAGCTCTGGTGCATCCTACTCCTATCGGTGGTCGGTGGTCCACCTGTGCCTAATTAAATTCATTGGACATACTGTAAGGCATGGACCTGTCCATTTAAGGTGTCACTGTAAATGGTGTATGTAAGAGTGAAAACAAAGTCATGAGGTCAGAAGAATCTACAGACCTGCAAAACAGGAGATATACAAGAGGAAAGCAAGAGCATTTATTGCGCATTGTAAGTGCCCAAGAGCATGGTCTCAAATATATTTTGGATATTTGGAACAATGAATGGTCTTCACTGATCTGAATAGCAACAGGTAAACCAAGGTGTCACAGATAACCAATGGGTCAGTGGTAACCAGAGTTCAGAGTCCAGAGTTCCCTGGTGGAGATACTGTAGGCGAGCCTCTCAGAAGGACAACCACCACTGCAGCACTTCACCAATCAGACTCCTATGGTCGTGTGGCCAGACAGAAGCCATTCCTCACTAAAAGGCACATGACAGCCCGCTGAGAGTTTGCCAAAAAGCACCTGAAGGACTCTCAGGCCACGAGGAACAAAATTATCTGGACTGATGCGACAAAGATTAAACTATTCGGTATCAGGAAATCAGGCGCTGTGCATCACCTTATTAAAGAGCCAAATGGTGATGGCAGTATTATGCTGTTCAGCTGTTTTTCTGCAACTTGGGAGACTATGAAGGAGAAAAAATTGTTCCAGATTAAGACAGAGCTATTCTAAGTGTATACCGACTCCAGAGTGCTCAGAATTTCAGGCTGGGGCGATGGATTATATTTCAACAAAACAGCAACCCAAAGCACACCACCACCAAGAAAACATAGGAATGGCTTTAGAACACCTCTATGAAAGAGCATCTCTGGAGAGACCTGAAATTGGCTGTGCCCATCCGACCTGCTTGAGATTGAATGATTCTGGCAAGAAGGATGGAAGGATGGAAAAAGAAATATGCGCTAAGCATTTAGTGTTATTCGCAAACAGACTGGCTGCCAAAGGTGTTTTGTCCAAGTGACGGGTCTGAATACTTTGTCTTAAATGTTATATTTCAGTCTTTATTATTATGAGCAGTAGATTAGCCGTGTCAAGTCGAAGTTAAGAAACACCTGACCCAACAATACAGATACGCTTAAGGCTGCTGTCAAAGTAACAAGTATTAAGTGCATAAATGAGTATATGTTTCTGAAGTTAGACCTTTTTATATTGTAAAATATATTTTATCGATCTTAAGAAATATACTAATATTTTGAAATACTGATTTTTGCAGCTATACACTGCAATCATCAAAATATCAAAAAGACTTGACATATTTCATTTGATGTGTAATCTAGAATATATGATTAAATTATTTTATTTAATTTGAACACACACACACACACACGTACAGTATAGATACAGTATATAGTCAAATTACAGGGACAAAATTTTGACGAGTTGAAATTTATTAAAATGTAGATTTTCTGCTTTAATATATCATTAACAGAGGAATGAAAACATATTGGAAGTCCTCAATAAGGTCTATCATGAGAGAACAAAAAGAGATGCAGAATGGAAATTAATAGAGGATTAATTACTTTCTCCAGGTGCCATTATGACAACCTTAATCTATTTCGTGCTTCTTTTTTTTTTTTCTGCCCAAGCTCAGATTTCTCCAATTGACAATTTAAGCCAGTATAATAATTGAAGGTCTGTCTCTAGAGGATCTTCATTGGAGAAGACATTATTAAACAGTCTCTTATGAATTAGATTTTTTTATTATCTCATAAAGTGTGACTAATATTCCAAAAAAATAAAAATAAATTAACGCAATATCTATTTTTGGAAGAGATGAAAAACATGGAGGTTAAATAAAAATCGGGAAATAAAAGAAATGTTAAATTAATTATACAATGATAAGAGCCAAAACGCTACGCAGGAGAAGCTATGTAGTTTATAAAGCCAAAGGAGTTGTATATGACACTGTTGTTACATTCGTCTTGTATGTATATGTGATCTTTGCCTATATGCAACGTTCTCCTAAGAACGTCTGCTCAGAGAGGGGAAAAAAGAAGGTTTACTTGGTTTAACACATAAATGATGGCAAGTGAATATCTAAATATTCATGGAGCTTGCTCGCCTGAGAGACAGCCTCAATGTGAAGGTGGGTGGCAGAGGAGGAACTCTCCAAAGTCTGTCAGCTCCGAACAAAGTGGAAATGTCCAAGGAGACAAAACATTTTCCAATTCATTTAATCTGAGAAAAAATAAAATCCCCAGAACAACCTATTTCAAAAGTGTTCAGAAGATTGAACTGTCGAAAGTAAAAAAGAACAATAGTAGCCTGCAACACCCTCCAAGGTAATAACAGGTAATAACATTTAATGCGAATCTACAGATTTTAATGTAATAATGCCACCAACATACACTGGAAACCCTAATGCTCAAAGTAATTAAACATATTGAGTACTGCATTTAGAACTTTTGGGGTATTTATGTGTTTGTAGAAATGCCACTTTTCAAGTTAGCTGAACAAATTTGATATTTTAAGCCAAGGTCTCCTTAAAGTTCCACCAATTTAAAATCTTTCAGCCTAGCGATTTTGTGTCTGACTTCATCAATGCACATGTAACCTGGCCACATTGAATTGTTTTAATCAAGATGGTGGATTGGTCTGTCTTCACATAATCTGCACAAATCTGGGCACCTTAAAGTAGCAGAGCACTGCTGGCTCAGTGGTCGGTGTTTCGTCTGCCATATGAAAGACCCGGGGTCGATTCCCAGCCGCTGGATGAAGTGCCTGTCCCAAATCCGGATAAAAACGGGAGGGTTGTGCTCAGAATGGCATCTGGCGTAAGAACTAGTGACAAACCGCTGTGGCGACCCATTGCCAGGAGCAGGTGAAAGACCATCAACAATTTATTTAATTTGCAACAACTAAAAAAAATATATAGTATGAGTGAGGCTACTCAGCAATGCAAGTAGCTAACAATTAATATAAATGAGTGCAACAACTCAAAAACTGCTAGTTCTGTTTACTTCAAATTGGAAACATCCTTACTTCAAAAATTGATGTAATTGATTACCTTAATTTTTTTTTATTTTTGCAAACTTTTTGGGGTTTACAGTGTACTGCAAGAACTTTAAATGTACGTTGCTATTACATTTGTAGGATTATTACTATAAAAGCATAAATCTGATGTCTATTACATTGTTGGGTGTTACACAGCAATATTGCGAAGGAAAACAACAAAAAATGTTTTGTCCAAAAGGGTTTAACTGCAAAATGCAATGAACACTATTTCTGGACTTTCACTTATTTATGCACATTTTTTTTAAGTCATCTATAAGAATCTATCTAATTCTCCTTTTAGAAGAAGTTTTGAACATGTTACATGTTTGTTTTGGGAAAAACAAAACAGGAAGTGGCTGCATTACATAACAAAATGCTACATATCCATAAGGGCCAATCACATTGCTTCTTCCTGTTATGTTGTCAATGAGGAGATTGTACTCTTGTCTATAATTCTCTTGTGTAACTCTCGTGTAATTTTCACGTTTCTTGTCGTTAGGGTTAAAAATTATACACCATCATTAAACCTCCAAAATAAAGCAGCTTCATGGAATATTGAACCCCAAATTTACACTGCCTGGCCCAAATAAATAAATAAATAAATAAATAAATAAATAAATAAAATGCACACTCCAGGATTTCAATTGATCACCTCTAGTTTTGATTCCACTGCAGAGTGTGATGGTGAATTCATGTGTGAGATTCCTCAAACTTCCATAACCACGATTTAAATTCTGGATTATTCCTGTTCCATCAGGGAACAAACACTGCTCGCTGCCCTGGTCATTCACGTCGTCAGCTGACTTTATTTTTTTGCCACATAACATTGCTGTGCCTGGACCTGAGTAACTGAAGCAACCCCAGATCACACTGTAACACTGCCTCCAGAGGCTTCGATGCATTATGACTGCTTGGCTTCCTGCGCTTCCCTTGGTACCCTGACACGCCCATCACTCGGGTAGAGAGTCAATCTGGATTCATCAGACCACATGATATGTTTTTTTTTTTTTTAATGCTCCAAAGTCTTTATGATCCCTAGCAAATGTAAGTGTTCTTCTTTCTTAATGAGTCACACTAATGTGGTTTTCTTAGGGCCACACAGCTGTTTAGAACTGATCCTGTGAGTTTCTGTCACATTGTGTGGAGATGATATTACTTTCAAACATCAACCATATCTCATGACATATTTTACTTCCTATTTTAACTTAGGTGTTTAAGAGATCTCCCTTCTTGATTTTCTTCCGACGGCATTTCTACCATAATGTTGAAAGTTCAGCACTGATCCTAATAAAATAAAATTTGAATGATAAAATAATAGTAATTTGGATTTTACGTGTTTTAATAATGTGTCGGGCGGAGGCATTGGTGGCTCTGCGGAAGGTTTCTCGTCTATCATGTGGAAGGCTCTGGTTCGCTTCCAATGCCCAAACGCCAGTCACCAGATGCAGTGCCAGTCCCAAGCCTGGATGAAATGGGAGGGAAGGGCATCCGCTGTAAAACCTGTGCCAAATTGTTATGTGGATCAGTTGGTCTGCTGTGGCGATCCCTCTGCGGGAACAGCTGAAAGACTGAACCCAATTCCAATCATTTAAAATCTCCTTAGTTGTTTTCATTGTTCGATGCAGGCAAATCATTTGCCAGTGGTGCACTGCACTATTTCTTCACTGTTTCATTTCTGCAATGGTGACTTTTGCCGGGCAGTTTTGCATGAACAAACAACCTGTTATTCATCACAAACTTTGTAAATTTGCTTTCCCGCCTCATCACAGTTCATAAAGATTGTGTTTAATTAGTGAACACCAATAGTTTTTATTATAATAAACATGTCATACAGTAACTGTCTTCTTTACTAAAGAGCAGGTTTTTTAAATTATTATTATTATTATTATTATTATTATTATTATTATTGCCCAAGATACAGTAAAGGTGAAAGATAGCACATTTTATCGTAGCTAGAAAAGTAGAAATATGCAATTTTAAATGTGAACACTACACAAGGGATAATATACATTACAATATTCACAGCAGTATCTTTGCGCATGTAGTATTCTCCTGTGTGACTGGCTCTTTACGGTAGTGCAGCATTTAGTTATGTAATACAGCCTCTGACTTCTTCATTTTACCAAAAACATTTAATTTCAAAGCTCCTAAATAATGAATTATATACTAGCAGCACTCAAATTTTAGGTTTGCTTATGGAGAACTCTGGGGGATTGAGGAAATGATTTGATTTGATTTGATGTTTTTCAGTTCAGCCCAATAATGTGGCATTTCTGCGATGGTGACTCGTTTGGCTAGGAAAATTATTTTGCATGAACAAACAACCTGTCATTCATCACAAACTTTGGAAATATTTGTGCTTTCCATCTTAATAGTGCAGAAAGCCCAGTTTTAATCATTTTATTATAAAAAATCTGTCATTATTGTTTTCTTTACTACGATGATGATGATGATGACGATTATTATTGTTGTTGTTATTATTATTATTATTATTATTATTATTATACCATATGATACATATATGGCTTACAACAGTATTAGAAATGTGCAGAATGTAAAAAATTTGAATTTTTACCTTTTTGGTAACATAGAGTAGAGGTAAATTATTACACTGTATAAAATGAGGAATTTGACTACTAAATACAAGTCACAGCACATTTTCCAACCATTGTTCACAATCACAAAGTGTATAGTATAAACAACATACTAAATAAGAATATTTTGTTTCATGAAACATGAAAATCATGAAAAAACTACATGAGGGCACACCAAGGACTAGTATTCAACCCATGCCTCCAAATCGACACAAAAACGGTTTTGTTCCTGCAGATTCAACCCTGACATGGCCATCCAATTCCCTGACATAAACTCCATTGATAGCAATTGAACAAGGAAAAGCAATTTGTGTAAGTTTATTGTTAAAAAAAAAAAAAAAAAAAAACTTATGATGGGAAGCATTTTAATCTAACCATCATTCAACAAATGGAGACACCCATTCTGTGCATTTCCCTCTCCAAACTTTAATGTCTTCATCAATATTTCCTTTGTAATTCCTTCTTCTAAATGTGTCCAAATTAATGATGTCCATATGCTGTTCCCCTCGTGGGCCAGCCTCTATATTAAGAAAGCGCAAAATGCTGTTTGAAAAAAAGTGCTTTAAAATGTCCATAATGTTTGGTGTGTGCCAAAGTCTCTTCGGTACAACTTATATAATATCCTAAATATACAGTACAATGAGTTTAACTACAGCAGGGGGTATCCTGGGAATTGTTTAGTTTAAGTCAGTAATTTAACTCAGATTCTAAGACTGTAAAGCCAGAAAACCATAATCAACATATGTTATGCTATACGCCATAGAATGAGATTTTAAATGAAGACGATAATGTGGTCATATGCTCACTTAAATTACTGAGCACAAATCTGAGTAGATAAAACTGTGATCCTTTATAAAAAAAAAAAAAAAGTAATTCCTATTATTTTAATAAAGTTTTGACTATAAAAGTTGAGTACACTATTATAGGAAAAAACCATACCTAGTGTAATGTGAGGTTCCATTATGAAAAAATATTCAATTAATTTAGTGTGGCACACAGCTGCTGAGTTCTCTTGGGAAGAATGAATATACAGCATCAACCAACAAATTAGTACCAACATTACTAAACAAAACAGAAGTGCACTAAAAGTACAGTATGTGAACACCTAATCATCACAATTATACACATTAACCATAACAGTAAAACCACAGACAGGTGAAGTGAATAAAATGACGTTGCTACACTGTCGCTTGCCATCGGATAGGATCTATCATGTTGAAGACCGAAAAAACCGGCAGGCATAAGGATCAGAGCGACTTTGACAAGGACCAAATTGGGATGGATACATGACTGGGTCAGTGCATGTCTGCAAAAACGACAGGTCTTGTGGGGTATTCCAGGTATGTAGCGGTTAATAGCTACCAAAAGAGGTCCGAGTATGGACAAGCAGTGAACCGGCGAGAAAGACATGTGTCCCCAAGGCTCATTAATGCACATGGGGAGAAAAAGGCTAGCCTGTCTGGTCAAATCCCACAGAAGAGCTACTGTAACACAAATAGCTGAAAAAGTCAATGCTGGCTCTGACAGAAAGGTGTCAGAACACAGAGTCCTTCATAGCTTGCTGCAAAAGGGGCTACAGACCAGCAGACTAGTAAAGCTGACCGCTGAAAGCACCTGCAATGGAAGAGAACTAGCCCATGGGTCAAGGAAATACTGAAAGGTGGCCTGGTGAAACTTATCTGGGGAAATAAGAAACACACTTAAAAAATGTTTAGAAATGGTATGAGGAACATGAACATGAAAAACTTAGAAGATATCCTTCAAATCCCCAAGATTTCAATCCAATCAAGCACCAGTTGGATACACTGGACGAACAAGTTTGATTCATGGAGGCCTGAGCTCCAAAACGTACAAACTCAAAGGATCGACTGCAAATGTTTTAGCCATCAGAGCTTTGAGGATTTTTGTGCTTCCACTACAACAGTTGAGAAGACAGGGGCACAGAGACGTGGCATGGACAGTAGCTTCATTTTATCCCAAAGTGTGGTGCACAGGGGCTGAACCAAGGCAAATTGCAAGGCTGTAGCACACAAAGGCGGATTATACAAAAGTGTGGTGGAAGATCCACATATGGGTGTGACCATGCAATTCCTTTTGGCCATACAGTGTGTTTCAAAATAAAGATGTTAATAAAGACAAAGATAAATTCGTCCCAGGATAGAGTTCTGTTTATAACACCTGATTCAAATGGTTTCCAAATGACCATTTCGGATCCACTTCATTAGTTACAGCATGCTAAGAAATGATTCTAATTCTTATATTTTCACCATCCCCAACCAGAGTCATTCTATTACCTTATTCAGGATTTTAAATGAAGAGATAATCCATCTTCTCTCCTTTACACTTTTACACACTCCCACTACATCAGTCCTTAGAGGCAGAGATAAAGCCTATTCATCCAGTTACACCAGGAATTATTACAGTTATGCTCCCTGATTTGAGTGAGACTGGGAAAGAAGCCAAGACACCAGCTTTAACATGATTGTTCTTCCCATAGTTGACCTTGGATATGACCTGAATGGAGTGTTTAAATGCATTACCTAATTAATATGTTCAAAAGGACTGACCTCTTATAACCCCGTATTACCCTGGATCCTCTGCTATGAAGCCTGAATGTTTTTTTTTTTGTTTGTTTGTTTTTTCCTCAGTGCTCAAACACTGCTCAAAGCAGATTTGGAGAACTGTTCAAATATAAGAAAGTTTGAGCATAATAATAATAATAATAATAATAATAATAATAATAATAATAATAATAATATATTTATTTCCCCGAGTGCTCAAGCAGTGAAAGATAATTACGATCCCTTGTCAAGCAGGACTCATGTGGTATAAATTCGTTGCTCTGACATTTCTTACCTCTCTTTGGGCACAGATATTTTGGGCTGAGTTCGACACCTCTTGCTGAGAGTGAAAAGCTTGCTGACAATCCGCTGTGCTTTGCCGAGAAGCTGTCGAGTGCTAGTCTCCAGCAGCTGAAAGCGTTGGTGTACAGCCGGCTCCATTTTCCAAAAGTACCTTATAGCGGATGTGTTGAGAGCGTAGAACGTCGGTAATCTTCGCACAAAATTCTGGAATTCGTCTAGAAACCAGACAAGTAAGGAGGATGAGTAGACTCGGGGATATTTATGGTAGGAAAATGGAATCGATTTCATTCATGTCAAGAAAGAAGGGTTTGAAAAAAAAAAAAAGATATTAATCTTTTAATTAACACATGTAGGCTTAGCCAGTAGGTTGCTGATACACTTAAAGGCAATTTTGTTAAAGCTAAGAAAATTGGTTCGCAATTTACAGGTATTCACAAATGATGTTCATCTAATAAATATGTTGTATTTCGTGTACGCAAGGAAAAAAAATGTAATTTATCTGTATGATATTAAAATATAAAAAGAAAAACAGAGAGAAAAAAATCCCCAAAATACCATGCCTTGTTATAAATTAATATAGAAAATTTATATATATATAAAAAAAAAATAAAAAAAAAACTACACTTGCATGTTTTCAGCAGTAAGCACAAATCTGCTTGATCTGCATTTTTGGTATTTTTTCATGATATTTTTGCATGCTTGTTCCTATCCCTGATTTTAACGTTATTACAGAGGAATTTGACACAGTGTTAATTATGTATATTTTATTTATACAGTGTACATAGCAAATCTTGCTTACTGCTGGAAACATGCAAGTGTAGTTTATAAAGCAAATCCATGTTATAATTACACATAGAATTGAATACAGATCAGGAGACAAGTTGTATATAATATACACTGATCAGCCACAACACTAACACCACCGCCAGGGCTCATCTATGCCCATGTAGAACAAAGGCTAGCCATTCAATACATCACAAGTTGCTTAAAAAAGACAATGCTGGCCACAATAGAAAGGTGTCAGAACACTCTATGCATCACAGCCTGCTCTGTATGCGGCTTAACAGGAAAGGAGTTAGTTCAAGGTTGATGATCCAGCCTCCAAGTTCCCAGATCTCAATCCAACCAAGCATCAGAGGGATGTCCTGGGCAAACAAGCCCGAACTCTGAAAGGCTGACCTTGCAATCTACACCACTTTAAGAATCCTCTTCTAATGACCTGGAGTCAGACAGCAATGCAGGTCTCATGGCCAGAGGGGCCAGATCTGGCGAGCATAATGTCATGATGTTTAGCATTTCAGTGAATTAAATCATGTGATTTGTCTAAATGCATAATTTAATATCTGGCGGGGGTCATGAGTGGGCAAAACATTGTAATAT
>QMIH01000121.1:763270-809602 GCA_003987875.1 Clarias batrachus
TTATTATTATATATTAATGTGTGTTTAAATTAGTGTATGTGTGTGCGCCCTGTGATGGATTGGCACCCTGTCCAGGGTGTACCCCACCTTGTGGCCTAAGTCTCCTGGGATACAGGATAAAGCGGTATAGATGATGAGTAAGTGAGTGAGATAGTTTTATTACTAGGCGGCACGATGGATTAGTGGTAAAACACTGTCGCTTTGCGCCTCAAGGGTCCGGGTTCGATTCCCGTCTCTGTGTGCATGGAGTTTGCATTTTCTCCCAGAGCTTAATGAGTTTCCTCCGGGTACTCCGGTTTCCTCAGACATGCAGATTAGGCTAAATTACCCATAGTAAATGAGTGTGTGTGTGCCCTGCAATGGATTGATACCCTGTCCAGGAGCCATACTGTAAGTCCCCTGGCATAGGCTCCAGGCCCCTCATGACCCTGTATACAGGATAATAAAGTCGTATAGATGATGCGTGATAGAGAGTTGTGTTACTATAATGTAATAAACAATAATGTAATAAAAAAATAAAAATAAAACCTGAAAAATGAATCGGGAGGTCCCAGGTTCAAATCCCACAACCACTAAGTTGTCACTGTTGGGCCATTACCCCTCAACTGCTCAGATGTATAATGAGATAAAAATGTAAGTCGCTCTGGATAAGGGCATCTGACAAATGCCGTAATGTAAAGGTCATTTCTGTAGTGAGTTGTCTTAACAGAATTAGTCAATACTGATTTGGGCAAATGGAAGTGCCATTGTTTGATTCAACTGAACTGGGGAATTGTCAGTAAAACGACCAATAATGCCATGTCTCAGATGTAGACGTCCTTGGGGGGAAAAACACTAAACATTAATATGGCGACAAGATGCATGAGCAAACACTTTTGATGGAAGGCTTATTCCACTGGCAGCGAAGAACCAAATCAATAAGTGCATCATATAATATCCTTGAATCAATTCGAGATCATATCTAAGGGGAAATTTTCTCTATATCTCTAATTAAAATCAAAGACACTCATAAAACCTGACAATAAGCCCACTGAAACCTAATACGCTTTTTTACCCACATCAGGTAATTGAAATAATTATAATTTCCACACTCTCTTAGAGTTAATCATGTGTAATATATTAAAAGCTAAGAAGAAGGGACGTGGGTTTAGTGGCGATAGTATCTATACAAAGACTGAA
This sequence comes from Clarias batrachus, assembly GCA_003987875.1. Lineage (NCBI taxonomy): Eukaryota > Metazoa > Chordata > Actinopteri > Siluriformes > Clariidae > Clarias > Clarias batrachus. Next base: position 764,450 of record QMIH01000121.1, read on the forward strand.
GCCTCAGCAAGGGGGGAAACAAATCATTTCGCTAGGCTGCGTGATTATTGTTTCCCTCTTAACATTACAGTCAGAGGCAGAAGTTTTTTTTTTTTTCCTCCAGCATCTTCCAGCTACAGGAGGTGGTTCTCCAATGACTAAACCTGGACCCATGCCCAGTGCGGGGAAATCAATGCAGGCCGTGTTTAAAATCCTGTCTTACAGCAATGAGAGTCAATCGCTGGAGGCACTTCACACTATTTCCTTGTTATAACACAAATACAATGAGGTAACTCTTTACATTTAAATATATTCAGAGGTCTTAATACTGCACCCAAATTTGCTTTAAGCCTCGATATAACCTTTATTATTAGCATTACAAAAATCATTAAACAGCTATAACTGGATGTTGGAATATTTATTGTTTAGTTTTATAAGAGGCTGCTATATGGCTTAGTGGCTTGGCACTGTCCTCTTTTGGTGTGTGTGTGTGTGTGTGTGTGTGTGTGTGTGTGTGTGTGTGTGTGGAGTTTGAATGTTCTCTGTATGCTAGGAGGTGGTTCACTGGGTTCTCCAGTTTTCTTCACAGTCCGAAGACATGCATTGTAAGCTAACTGGCATTTTCAACTTGCATATAGTAGATGTCTGAGTTTTCAGATAACTTGTATCAGACAGTATAAGTATATATATATTTCTGTAACAACAAGCCATATGACACATTACTTTATACGACTGCTACTGTAAATAAGACCCCCCCCCCCCTACTTGCAATCCTGCATGAATATGCTTATTATTATGGAGCCTACCTGATTCTTCAAACTCATGATTGGCTTGGGCCCAGGACTCTCTGATGTGCCTCAGGCTGTCCTGCATGGCTTCCAGGGTCTCAATGGGACAGTTGCATTGGGGGAAATCCACACTGCACTCGCACCAGCAGTCATTGTCCTTGCACCTAAATTGGCCCTCGGAGTGGCAGCTGATGTAGCTGAGGGCTGCCTGGACAAATCGGCTCTTCAGGTACCGAGGCAGAATCGCTTGAAGCCCTGAGGGAAGGACATAAGCGCCTTTCATTAAGGACCAGAATCATGGACTGTGTTTCACACACAATTTTTTTTCTCTCTTTTTTTTTTGGAGAGACTATACACATAAACAAATGTCACCCTGTTTAGAGCGTGGGTTCTTAAATCAGTCCCCAGCACACTTCACATTTTTTCCTATGTTGCATGAGTTTGCATTACAGTAAAAAAAAAATTGGTATTTCTGGGTTTATTTGGTTTGAGAACCAGTGTTTTTTTTTTCTTCTTTTTTTCTTTTTTTTTTAAAGAAAAAATCTATTATGCAACATTATCCAAATGATGCAATGTTAGATTGTATAATACTGTATAACCTTTAAATATAAGAATTCAATTAGTGCAGAAGTTTATTCATTTTATTCATATTAAGGTATTTGCTTTACAACAACCCCATTTTTCATTAAAAAATTAAAAAAAAAAGACACGTTTGCAAGATTGACAGTCTCATAACGAAGTTTGGCTATTCAATTATGAATGCAATACCTTGTAAGTAAATCTTGTTCTCAGGGCTCTGAACCAAAACTGAACTGACGGAATCAAGATTGTCATAGTTACTGCATCCTAGCGGGCCCGTCCTTGTTTCTGTAACCTGAAGAGAGAAAAAGCGCAATGCCAATGTTATACATACACCTATAGAGAACAAGTTTAATAAATAAATGCATAAATTCTATAATCATGCATATAATGAGGCTATAGGTCTGGAGATGTCAATGTGATATGCACATGAGCATTGCTGCCTCATTCTGGGGTTCAAACAGGGACTTAGGAAACAATTTATGTAGAATTTAAAAAAAAAATGTTTTAATGTGTGTATTATAATTCCCACCAATTTATACAATATATACAGTATATATAATAACTTGCCCCGATGAATCATTGAATAATTGAAAAGTGATCTGCATACCTAGGGCAAATATTTATTTAGATAATTGATTTATTATTTACTTTATTTACAAAGTGCACTAAATGTTTAGGGTTACAGCAAATATTAATGTGGAACAGTTGCACAGACCAAAAAATTCCCATTTTCATTTCAGTGGTACTTTAATTCATACAGTGTTGAATTGACATCCTGAGTCAAGAGCTATTACAAGTCTCAAAGCTCATAATGGTTTATCCAAACAAATTTTCAAAAGCAAGCACATTTGGAAATGTAAAAAAAAAAAAAAAAACATACGAATAGGATAAATAGCATCTCATTTCAGTCGGTAATATTACTCATCACCCTTTACTCATCCACTTTTGTGTGAGATGCAAAAGCCCATTTTAGGCAAACTGTCACCAGGCCTCCATGAATCGATGAAGTCAAGTGAGCTTGAAATGCAAGTTCAAGCCCACTTGCAATCTGAAAACTGCTGCGCAGTGCGAAAAAGGGGAGGAAAAAAAAAAGAAGTGCTTAGCTGACGCCAGGAAGGAAGTGCATCTGAAAATTTACATATCCATACTTCAACTAACAATTTCAGGAGATGCACTGCAGGGTCGAGGGCTGGCGTGTCTAGCAGGTAAGAAAAGAGAAACTACTGATGTAGCGCACAAAAAGGTAGATGAAGTCTTTCACAAATCCGGTGAAGGGTGAGATCCTATCATCTTCACAGCCAGAGCCTGGAGAGAACAGTGAGCGCAATAGAGCAGCCTCAAGTACGCTTCTGTACCTGACTCCACTGTAGTTTACACAGGTACTCCTTCTTATTTGACACCGTTTGTCAGGATAATGTGAAGAATGAAAAATGCATGTAGTTTTACGTTGTGTTAAAGGCATTACTGTGGTGTATTTCTACTCAACAAACCTCTGACAGGTGAAGTGAATAACACTTATTGCGTCAATGGCATCTGTCAAGGAGTGGAGTACAGTATAGAAGCAACAGGTGAGCAGTCAGTTCGCAAAGTTGATACGCTAGAAGCAGGAAAAAGGTACAGATCATCTTTGACAAGTGTTAAATTGTGATGGTTGGATGACTGAGTCAGAGCATCTCCAAAACATCAGGGCTTGTGGGCTGTTCTTGATATGCAGGGATTACAGTCTAGTATTAGGGATCCAAAGAAAGACAACTAGCAAGCTGGCAACCAAGGTCATAATCCGATCCCAAAGCAGAACTACAGTGGCACAAATTGTTGACCTCTGTCCACCACCAAAAGCATCTATACTAGGCACGGTAGCCTGGTCACATTTCACTTTACTTTATGTGCACTGTAAAAAATAAATTGTAAATTTTACCGTAAAAAAATGGCAGCTGTGGTTGCCAGAAGTTTACCATTAAAAAAAAGGTACCAACATTTTTGGTTGTACCCGATTACACTCATTATACTGTATATTCCTATGGATTTTACTCACTCACTCACTCACTCATCATCTATAGTGCTTAATCCTGTATTCAGGGTCACGGGGGCCTGGAGCCTATCCCAGGAGGCTCAGGGCACATGGCAGGGTACACCCTGGACAGGGTGCCAATCCATCGCAGGGCAAAGACACACACACTCACACACTCATTCACACACTAAGGGCAATTTGAGAACGCCAATTTGCCTAACCTACATGTCTTTGGACTGTGTGAGGAAACCCACCAAGCACGGGGAGAACATGCAAACTCCATGCACACAGAGACGGGAATCGAGCCTGGCCGGGGATACCCTGGCGGTGCAAGGCAACAGTGATAACCACTACACCACCGTGCCGCCTCCTATGGATTTTAATTGTTTCTTTTTTTTCGAGCCTGGCCAGGAATTGAACCGAGACCCTGGTGGTGCAATGTGACGGTGCTAACCACTACACTACTGTGTTTGCTGGGCAATTGTTGTCATTGTTGGACTTCCTCGGTTTCCCCGCACGACAACATTTGTGTAGCAAGTACAGTAGTGTAGTGGTTTGCACTGTCGCCTTGCACCGCCAGGGTCTGGGTTCGATTCCTGGCCAGGCTTGAAAACAAAAAAAACAATTTCAATCCGTAAAATGAGTGCAATTCCGTACAACCTAAAAAACATTGCTACCATATTTTTCACGGTAAAATTCTCGCAACCACAGCTGCCAGTTTTTTACCGTAAAATTTACGTTTATTTTTTACAGTGTGGATGGATGACCTTCAAGAAGGAGGCAATTTGGCAGAGGCAGTGTGAGAACCCGGACAACGTTCTGCTAGAAACCTCGGTTTTCTTGGTAGATTTTGCTTTGACTAATACTTACCATCTAACTTAATACCTCCATAATCATAGGTCGTTGGGTTTAACGTTATGGCTGATCAGTGTATGAGAAGACGAATATAAGCTTATCGTAAATAAGTGTCTTGAGATGAACATAATCACAGCATATGTTTCTAAAATAACAATATGAGATTACTTACATACTGTAGTAGGGAAGTTGAAGCGCAAATACCAGTAAAGTGGAAAAAAAAAAAAAAGCTATAAAAAAAGCAGCAGGAGTAGAACTTCAGGATCGTGCAGTAGAGTCATTTCTGGCAGGTCCAGAGGGAGAAAGGAACTAGAGAACATACAGTTCAGTTTCTGCCTGCGCTTTTCATTGTATTCTTTCCTCTGAAATGTCACGCTGACATCGATAGTCCATGGCTATATTCTGCAAACACAACGTGCCAAAAAGAATACACTGACTTTCTAAAGGCTGTTTTGTTATCTTTCTCCTGGCCATGTCAAGAATCCAACATGCTTTCGGACAATATTACGACAAGCTCAATTATAGTGCTAGCTAAAAAAATATATATATATATTGTTTAATTTGCTTAGCGTTGCTGGTACATTACATTACTGGACTGCACTACACTAGATTTCTATTATATTTCATTTACTATATATATTTTTCTATTTTTATTAGATATTCTTTATATTTATCTTATTCTACTATTTTATTCTATTCTTATTCTCATTGCTGTATATTATGTAAATAAGCGTTTCTTTATTTTTAAATCTCTTATTGCTTTTTTTTGTTGCAATATTGTAGGTCAACAGCAGTCGTATAAGCATTTCACTTCATATCCTACTGTGTATGACTGTGTATGTCACGAATAAAAATTTGAATTTGAATTTGTTATCATAACAATATGTGTTTTATTGCAGTTAAACAAAAAAACTTCATTGCATTTTATTAATTACGATTAACATTGTGTAGACAAACACACACACGACTCCTCCTGTTATCACTTGCATTATAGCAGCTATAACAAATTGTTCCCGTCCCAGGTTCTCTTTTCGATCTTTATTCAATTTCAGTTTCTGAAGACTCAAATAGCAAACCTTGTTGACTGTTACAAACTAAAGATACTGGAGACTCCCCCTAAATGCTAAATAAATGTCTCCTTCTATATACTAATTAGGTATAACATAAGGAACTGAACACCACTGATCACCAACTGTACAGTACACCAGCAAACTGGTAACAGGATCATGAGCACTCAAGGCTCACCCATGCCTAGAGACCAAAGGCAAGCCCTTCAATCTGGTCAATCCTACAGCACAAACCGCTGAAAAAAGTCAATGGTAGTCATGATTGAAAGTCACCAGAACATCTAATGCATCACATCCCACCATGCACAGCGCTCAGCAGGTGAAGAACCCAAGGCCATTGACCCAGCCTCCAAATTCTCCATACCTCAATCTAATCAAGCTCCCACGGGATGCACCAGACAAAAACACCAATACACAGAGGCTCCACCCCACAACCCACAGCACCCAAAGGAGTGCTTATGCCCTAAGGGGGCCAGAGTCACCCAGGTGGCACAAGGGGAACCCAAAACCTACAGTAGGTGCCTTTGATGTTAATGCTTTTAACCTATTAAGGCTGATCTATACATGTATCATTATGCTAATAATATGTGATGTATTCATCACAAGACTGTTTATGTTTTTTTTTTCACGAGTAAAAATGCAGCTATCTATGTTAATTCAAGACCTTTCCATGTCAGAAACATAAAGGAATAGATTTATCTTTGCCTGTTACTGAGCTACAACACTGAAGTCTAATTTCAAAAATGCAAACATTACAGTATCAATATTACACACCTACAGTATTTGGTGGCACTTGGACCTCATCATCCAAGAGCCCATCATCTTCACGTCCGAAAAAGGCAAGGCCAGTCCACAACTCGACCAAGTGCATGCTCATGTTCATGGCATTGTGCATCGAGAATTCATCCCCACCATCAATAGTGAATTGTACTGCAAGGTTTTAAGCTGTCTAAGGGAGAACGTACGGCAGAACAACTGGATTTGTTGTGCGCTTTTTGATACCACCTTGTAATCTATCTATCTATCTATCTATCTATCTATCTATCTATCTATCTATCTATCTATCTATCTATCTATCTACAATATGTTTTCATGGAACAGCCCTCATAGGAAAAAAAGCAATACCTTTGTAACCAATCAGAATCAAGTATTCAAAAGGGCTATAGTAGAGTATAAGGAGTAATAATATGCAAAATACGCAATTTGGGCAGTACTATAGATAGCCTTGTGTTAATAACCAACAATCCAAAACTGCAGATCTAGTCAGCTTTCAGAAATTAAGAATATACTTGTAGATATGACTCTGCTCTGATAGTACACGTCCAATCTATTACACCCAGGGCCCTGGGGAATCAATTGTTCTCATCCATGTGGAATGAATAACTGTGATGGGAAATCAGTAACTCCAGGGTGGAAGCTTAATGCATGTATGACATACACAAGCTCATAGATACTGTACAGCAGAGGAAATGCTGAGCAGAGCAGCTTCTATTTGCACAAGAATGAGGAAGGCATGGTGACCTGAGTGGCTTTTAAAAAAAAAAAAAAAAAAACATGAGGCATTAAAATCATCCATGTCTCGTTCATGATGTTGTGTGGACAGGTGATAATGTAGAGGCACTCCCTTTCTTCCAAGCACAGGAGTGATATTTGTGCAGGGACAGGACACACTCTCCCACACTCTTCTTGTACTTGTTTCTCATTATTCTAATGTTTTTCATTGTGTTGTTTGGCTACAAGAAAATAGGTGGCAAAAAAATCTGTACTGTACAAAGATGTTAAAAATGATGCTGTGACACGAAATTGTTGCATAACTGCAGTTTTCCGCATGAATTCACTTTCATGGAAACCTGGTATTGCGAATTTTCCGTGCAATTGCTTTCTCCAACACTAAATAATAAATGTGTGGCGAAATAATTAAAACACTTAAAAGATACTTAAAAGGAAAAAACATACAAACGAAATGGGTTGTGGATCATTGCTGCCTTGAAGCGCTGTGTTTCAAAACTGATGGCATTGTGCATTCTGTCAATTACCGGGGTAATACCTAAATGCATCTGCCAGGCCATTGTTATTCATAGAGGTTTAAGCAAGTTCATCACCCCAAATGTCCTTTCAAATGAACAGCAATTTGAACACTATTAAAGAGATGTGATCTTACGTGAACATTTTAGTCTTCTACAAATGTCTTCACCACTGTATTACCAAGTGATATCCTCTTCAGAGAAATCTTCAAGTATTCATGCAAGGGGCATTCAAGTCAAACCAGTACTCCTGATGAGATTTCTTGTGAATAAAGGCCTAAACCTGATTGGCATTCAAGCATGATGAGACTCTAAGCCGCAATAAAACATTTGAATGGCGCAAACGTTTTTAATGAATATGAACAACGATCCAAGGCTGAGGTGACTCGAACCCACTTTAGTCGCTCCTGTGAACATGCAATAAGTGGAGCACTTAATTCTTGAAACCGCAGAAGAGATGTATCTGTCTATAGGAACTGTGCACACAATCATTCAAGGACACCGAATGAAGATTGCAGGAACTCGACTGGGAATTACACATCCCCCGTACAACCCTGACCTCGCTCCAAGCCATTTCTGCATGTTCCCGGCATTAAAGGAGTTCCGGGGAGGCCAACGTTTCAGATGTGAAGCAGGCAGTCCGATCATGGCTCTGGCGTACTGAGATATTTTTGATGGAATCCAAGCACTAGTGAAACACTGGATGAGTGCATTGGTGTACAGTAGCAGAGTATTATATAGAGAAGCAAAGGGAGTTTTTATGATGTGGACGCCTCTTGTGTATTTTTCGGGGCGCTACTAATTTTGGTAGAAAAAGGTACTACTACATAATTCCTTCATATATTACATTATATTGAGCTCAAAATATTGGTGTTGTGCTTTCTCTACATTTTCATTTTGGTTCATGGTGATAAAGGAAATCATAATAATAATAATAATAATAATAATAATAATAATAATAATAATAATAAATGATGCTCATAAAATAAAATATGAAAATAAGTGTTGTTTTTAAGAGAACTAACATGAAGCTGTCTGCTAATAAAACCAGATCAGTACCATTTCAGCACAGCACTGCGGGGGAGTGATCGCAGCCCAATCATTCTCGACACAAGCTTGATTTAAGGCTCCTCCATGTCAAGAGCTTGACATATGGGAAGACAAAAAGGCTGCCTGAAGGCAAATCCATCTCATTCCCTGACACTTAAAAATGATTCTTCATACCACAGAAAGCTCTTTTAATATTTCCCCTGAAGGCAAATAAAAGTAAGCATGCTTTCTTCAGAAATGTAAAAATAATGAAATTTTGGTCATTCGGCAACAGCCGAGGTTTGACATGATATGTTATGAGTGATAGAACTGCGTAGAAAATGGACAAAAATAATGCATTTGATGTTTGTAAGTGAATGATTTTAGGCAAAAGAATAACAAATAATAAAAAAAAAGAGACGAGTTTCAAGGATCTTGCTAATATGTTGCACAAGCAGAAAATCTTCATTATAGTGTTTTATTTAATTTCCGTTCAATGGGTTGAAATAACTTGTATAAGTGGAAAAGCAGGGAATCGGGAGAAAAGTGTTCAGCAAGCAGAGCGCTGGCATTTAAATTCCTTTTATTGATGTGCCCATGCAATTAATTAAAATCCAAGGAGCTTCTACAGGGATCAGTAGATTAATTTTTAACAGAGACAGATGTCCGACTTAAATTGGAAATTGGCTGAATGCAAACATAAAGATGGGTTTTCTATGCATAGCAATGAGCAAACCTGCAACAAGGGCAAAGTGGAATGGAGCTCAGACCATTTAGAAGCTGGCCCTCATGCTAATAATACGAGGAAGACATTAGAGCAGTCAAGTTTGCTTAGTTAAATCACTCTGCTTAGTATAAATACCTTGGTTAAAACCTTTTTGAATATTCACAGCTACCATGAAAGTGTATGCTCCGGGGGAGAGAAAAAAAAGATCGGAATGTGTTAGCAAACAGATGCGCTCGTTCATTCCTGCCAAAACATTATTTGTACAGCACCATTAACAACTTGACACAAAACAGCTATACAGAAATCCAGATGTGGATTTAGAGCCCTAACAAGCAGACAGGAAGCAACGGTGGCAACTCACTGACATTAGGATGACATCGTTCTTCTGATCTGTCCAAGTCACTGAAGACAATGCGGCATGCTCGAGAGAAGGAAGCTCACACTGTCCTTCTACTTCATGTTAAGAATGGTTGTCTTGAAAGCACTCGAGCTGATGATACAGCGTCCAGGTCAAGAAGACAGGAGCATGACGGTACAACACACAATGCTCTTCATCTGGACATTTAGACTGTGATTTCCAAATACACAATAGGCCAAGATAGATGGATAGATAGATAGATAGATAGATAGATAGATAGATAGATAGATAGATAGATAGATAGATAGATAGATAGATAGATAGATAGAATTATTTATTTATTTATTTTTATTTGTTTGCTGTATGCTCGATTGTCAATGCCATATGCACAAGGTCCAAGATGCTAAAATTCTTTAACTTCTCCTGGGGGATGTTCTTGATGTTGATGTTACACTGTAAAAATTAAACGTAAATTTTACGGTAAAAAACTGGCAGCTGTGGTTGCCAGAATTTTACCGTAAAAAATACGTTATTGCACTGTAAAAAAATAAAGTGTAAATTTTACAGTAGAAATACGGCAGCTGTGTGATTGCAATTCCGTACAACCTAAAAACGTTGTTACCATATTTTTTACGGTAAACTTCTGACACTCATTTTACAGATTTCAACTGTTTTTTTTATTTTTTTCAAATGTTCCTACCTTTTTTTTTATGGTAAACCTCTGGCAACCACAGCTGCCGTTTTTTTACCGTAAAATTTACAATTGATTTTTTTTACAGTGTAGGATCACATGGTACAGTACACTGCCCAGGGCAGTCTAAATGAAGAATTTAGATTTTAGGGGTTCACTCAGAAACCATAGCAAGACTAGGACCCAGAAGATCAAGACATTGTTGCAAGTCTGTACCGGGTCTGGCACTACTGTCTGATGTGAATTTTTTTTTAGGTGTTTTGAATGCTATCGCATAATGAACAATCCACATGTTCTCTGGTGCCTGAGATAAACACCAGGTACATCAAAGATAAAGCTACTCCAGATAAAGTAACAACAGAACTGGAACTGTGCTTGATACCATTGCTTTGGTGAAATGACTTGGATTATGAAGATTGCCTTTTGATCTAGACCAACTGACACATAGTGAAGTGCATGAACAGAGGATTTACTATCCGTTTCCAGCCAAAACGTCTTGGCATGCTCCACATTTCCAGTTTTCCCTGCATTACCTACAGTAAATGGTCCTTCAGCCCAAGACCCTGTGGGGCCCCAAGATCAGCTGAACCCTCACCTCAGCTGCTTCGGACTGCCTCCATGAACTAATCTACCATCTAAGATTTGGTTAAGATAACCAAAACAGCTTGTGATTACCAGAAAAGGAAAAATAAAGATATCTACTGTACCTTGGCCATTCTTACCCTCCTCCAACACTCTCATGTTTTACACTTCACTGGGTCTCTTCAGCCCTATTCGATCTTGAGAGAATGAGGGGGAAAAATACTTAATGTAATACAGAGTGGGCCATTTATATGGATACACCTTAATAATGGTAATAATGGAATGGTTGGTGATATTAACGTCCTGTTTGTGGCACATTAGTATATGTGAGGGGGCAAACTTTTCAAGATGGGTGGTGACCATGGTGGCCATTTTTTTGTTCCAACAGTCTTGGAGAGATCTATCCAATGTGGGTTAGTGTCAGACCAGTTGAATGGCCCCCAAGGTCTCCCGATCTGACCCCCTTAGACTTTTATCTTTGGGGTCATCTGAAGGCAATTGTCTATGGTGTGAAGATATGAGATGTGCAGCACCTGAAACTACGGATACTGAAAGCCTGTGCTGGCATTTCTCCTGCGGTGTTGCTATCAGTGTGTGAAGAGTGGGAGAAGAGGGTTGCATTGACAATCCATCACAACGGGCAGCACATTGAACACATTTTATAAGTGGTCAGAAACTTGTAAATAACTCATGAAAGAATAAAGTTGCGTTAAAACCAAGCGCACCATTGTTTTTCTTGTGAAATTCCCAATACGTTTGATGTGTCACCATCTTCGTATTGAAAAAAACAAAAGTTGGATCCAAGATGGCCGACTTCTAAATGGCCACCATGGTCACCACCCATCTTGGAAAGTTTGCCCCCTCACATATACTAATGTGCCATAAACAAGACGTTAATATCACCAACCATTCCCATTTTATTAAGGTGTATCCATATAAATGGCCCACCCTGTATAATCAGTTAAGTAAATGCTGATGCCAAACAATAGCTTCCCTGGGTACATTTTTTTTCAATAATATTGAAGCCAAGAACCCTGATGTTTATACTTGTTAAAACCATTTTAGTTTAACATAACATTAATGGAGAACAGGCATGAAGCACAATTTTTTTTTTCCAATATGTTCTGTGAAATAGGACATGCGGTAGGCGATTTGGATTTTGCGAACTCCATGTAATATACTTAACAAAGCTGTGTGTGACCACTGTGGTAAGGTTAGTTTGTAGTGTAACCTTCTGTTACACTTCCAAATCATTTTTTTTTTTATTTATTCCTTTTGCTATCACTGATTTGACTGCACTTGGGAGTCATTTTGTCGGTCGACATAATATTATCAGAAGAAAATGAACCTATATAGAAGAGAAATATACGGTTTGTCCATATAACAGAGAAAAGCTTTTATACACTGTATGTAATACTGTATATATATATAATGTAACATATATAAATGCTGCCTATTGCTTACATATCACTCAAACATTTTTACCAAGGTAATTTATACTGGATGTATTTTGTCAATTACCACATGATATACTGTACATATACCCCCCCCCCCCAATAACCCTAGTACATACGTAGAATCAAACTGAAACTGGAAAGATGCCTTTGTATTGTTTCTCATGAGTTTGTAATTAAAAAGATTTTTGTGTGCAAACAAAACTCAACACTTTTTCCTTTACCTCATTTTCTGCCAGTGGCTCACAACAAAATCATTAAGCATCAACCATTATATCAGCCAAACTAAACTGCGTATTTCAATTCCCAGCGATATACTGCTCTGACTTTTTACAGGACCTTTGATGAAGATCTGGCTTTGCTACAGTACATACAGTAGATATGCTTATATAGATTTTTAATAACTTGCTGTAGGTTTATTCTAAGCTTAAAGATGACTTCTGGTGTAATTATCATCCCGAACCACATGCTCTAGTAATCACTGCTAGTGTTTGCTTCTCTCTCTCTCTCTCTCTCTCTCTCTCTCTCTCTCTCTGGAAAAGAATTCAATTGGGGATCTCAATAACCTCAAAATAAGTCTCACCAGCCTCATTCTTTGGTCACATTTATTATCTGTTTAATGAAGCTTTTTATTCCTGAACTTTTCACCAACTCAACCTATTAGGCCAAAATTCAATGTTGTATAATTAGCTGAGTTTGGAGGTTTGGTTCTCTTTTTAAGAGACTTGTAAAACCACTGATTTTGAACAACAAGAACTCAATATTAAATATTAGCCTCATGATAATGGTACGATTTCTACCACTGTTGCAAAATACATTTCCACATACAGTATAGAGTGCTCCGATCAGGACCTCTGATCCCACACCATTAAAGGTTTCTATTCTAGTCTTGTTTATTTTCTATATTGTTTAGTATAATTTACTGTATTTACTTACTCATTCATTTATTCAAAACTATTCTAAACAGTTACAATAAAGATCTGAGAAAGTATCATGAATTAAAATTTGAGGCAACACATTCAATTCTCTTATCATTTCACTCACTCTCACTCATCATCTATACCGCTTAATCCTGTATTCAGGGTCACGGGGGCCTGGAACCTATCCCAGGGCACATGGCAGGGTACACCCTGGACAGGGTGCCAATCCATCGCAGGGCACACAGACACACACACACTCATTCACACACTACAGGCAATTTGGAAACGCCAATTAGCCTAACCTACATGTCTTTGGACTGTGGGAGGAAACCGGAGTACCCGGAGGAAACCCACCAAGCACGGGGAGAACATGCAAACTCCATGCACACAGAGACGGGAATCGAGCCTGGCCGGGGATCCCCTGGTGGTGCAAGGCGACAGTGCTAACCACGACACCACCGTGCCGCCCTCTTATAATTTCATTCAGATTATAAAGAAACTGAAACCAACAGAATAGCACGTTCCTTAACTAGCATCAAGCGGCTCTCACACACGCCGAAATACTTATCTAAAATGTGACTCTCCTGCTATACTCACATGGAACACGCCGGCGTCGATGAATAACAAATCGGAACTCTGCACTGAAGGTTTTTAAATAAACACCCACTTTGGATTTGGCGACCCTTGTCCTGGCTACTCATTAGTAAGCAGCATCGTATCATCCAGAATGTGTGCAGCCGTGCTGAATAGACGCTCACTGTCAGCCCGCATGCATGGAGTGGGAGGGTAAACCCGGGCTGCCTCGGCCAGAACTGGAAACCACGCTTTATTTTTCTCTTCATTATTATTTTTGTGATAATGGTTTTAACTTTTTTTTATTCTCTCCAGAGTGAGACTCAAGCTTTAATGAGGGATTCTGCTATACAGCAGGTGGCTGAGTGAGGGTCGAGTTACAAGAGTTAGCTGCTGCCTTTGCGGATAACGTTTCACAGTCTGATTATTCACGCTGCGTTGTTCTTAAGCGGTGAATAAGAGGATGGTTGTGTTGAATATTTTGGCAAAATGTTGCCCCATGTGGATGCTTTAAAATAAAAAAATAAATAAAATGTAACATCTTTTAAAGAGACTTGGTAATATTTTGAATGTTGATGTGGCTGTCGACAAAATACGGCTGTATTTCGCGTCATCATTATAGTATCGGTTTATGTGATTGGCGGGTTGAGACACAGCTAATCTGCAAACGTTTTGTGATCATCAGCCGATCGAAGCACCATTGAATCACGTAAGAAACATACAGAATAATACAGTAGCTCATGTTTTAAACGGCATGCTAAACTAAATAAAAGTCTGAAGTACAGTATGCCACATTGTGCGGCTGTAAACTTGGACTATTTCAATTTTGTTGTGTATTATGTGCAATAAAAATGCATGCCTCATGACTGCATACTTACAGTAATTTACTGAAGGTCAACTAACAGAAACTGAAAGTCGGTAAGTAAATATGGCAATGAAAGGCCATCTGTCTGGTACAATCCCACAGAATAACGAAGGATATTTGTGCGCACATATGTCTGAGAAGTATATGTATATGAACATAAAAAATAAAAAAAGCTGAGTATTTAACATCGTTATGTATCGACGTCGCTAGTGTTAAATGAACACCGCGGGTGAAGACCAGCTAGACAGTAATTAACGCTGCAGGCGTTCATTCAACACTGGAGATTTATCCTACATAGGATTTTGTATAGTAAAACTAATTATCAGTTTTAAATGGTGTAGAGTTTTACACAAATGGCTAATGAACAATGCTCTGCTGCTAAATTGTCTTAACCCGTAAATTGGGATGAGAACAAATACGCTTAATTCCATGCATGTGCCCTGACTAATTATGCTATTCAGAAAATTTTCATAAAAGCATTTGTTAGAGAAAAGAAATAGTTCCTGGGTGTGCCGTAATATATGCTAATAACATGAATCAGTCTTACCGACTGCTAGAGTGTATTAATATGGAACGAATATTAAAGGGAGTATTGAAGCATTCTTACACCGGCTGGGATAAAGCCTGAATAAGGTCTTTATGCATTTCGCTGGTAGGAACTGCTCAGCAAAGCTTTCTATAGCTTAGCAGAGAGCTGGTGAAACTTTTTATTTGAGATGTTTGGCTCATGCTGCATAATGAACAAACTCAAATAAATGTGCAACTGGGTTAAGGATGTAGTCCTCCAGCATGAAGCTGACTAGAAGCATTTTAAAATCTGGATCAAACACACATACTGTACATATTTACTTTATTTATTCTATGCAGTCATGATGTGACTATTAACCAGAAAGAAAAAGCAATTCAGTTCTAAGAGTTGCATCTCTGAGGCTCAAACCACATTTTTTTGTGAGTGTTTTTTTTTTTTTTTTCCCTGCGGGAACCAAAAGCCAGCCTGTCTGGTACAATCCCACAGAAAATTCAATGCAGCACAGCTCACTGAGAAAAGTCAATGCTGGCCATGATAAAGGGGCTCCAGAACACCCAGTGCACCACAGCCCGTCACGCACGGGGCCCGGAAGGCAAAAAGTTCAAGGCCAACGACGCGGCTTCCAAACTTCCCAAATCCCAATCCCAATTAAGTCCCGAACAAATAAGTCTGATGATTATGGAGGCCTCACACTGCAACCCATGGCACCCAAAGGATCAGCTGCCAATGTCTTGGTGCCAGACACCACACCCCTAAGGGTCCAGGTGGTACAAGGGAAAATAAATGATATTTGGTATATATATATATATACAAAATGAGCTATAGCACATTAGATGCATATGAGCTATAACATATACAAATATACATATTATGACCAGATACATACATACCATATATATATGCACTGCTCAGCAAAGCTTTCTACTGTATACACACAATACCATAAGTATATCACAATAGTCTTTGAGTACCTCAGCAGCTACAAGACGGTGATCAAATTATCCAAGTGTGTGTGTGTGTGTGTGTGTGTGTGTGTGTGCTCTATAACCATGTCCCTAGAAGGAACATGTATCAGAATGAGATTATATTCTGCTCCATAGAATTTGGAACCTTATTGAAATCAGCAGGAATCCTCATCGAGCGGGAAGTACTGGTTAATATGTTCGGCTTCGACTTAGCCTTTTAAATGAAATAATAATGTGCTCTATACAAGAGACCCCATCTGCAAGTATTAAGCGGAACATTTCTTTTGATTTCTTAGCGTTCTTCCATCTCTGAGATGCATTCAGAAAATTTGTAGCTGGGCTGATTCCAAGAAAAAAAGAAAAAAAAAAAAGAAAATGGAATCATAAAATCGGGGTCGTTCAAAGATCTTTCACTCCTCCCGGTTATAATAAGATAGGTTTGACTGATGACCCAAAAAAACCCCTAAAAGAGCTGTCAGGCATCTGCGCTGTTTTTGCTTTTCTGTAATCCCGAGCATGGTTCTGCATTGACGTGCACATACACCAGCTGCCAGTTGATTAATTACTAGATACATCTAATTTACTACCAGCATCTACCAAGGATTTCTTTCAAATGAGCAAAACGGCACATCTTGTCTGTTTTGCATGTTTGCCTTATTGAATATGCAGTGTATGGAGTGTAGGCTCCTACATACCTAAGGGTGCAAAATGCTGTGTGGCATATATGCAAATGCTTGAATTATTGCACCTGTACTGTGATTCACCACAGCTTAACCACAAGCTCAAAAACAGACTGTCAATGAGCATACTTTTTTTTAAAGTAACTACACCTTTTTCATCAATTCATTGTTAGCCATAAATTACAGAGACTGAAGAGTTAGCATCAATATAATGCTTTGTTTTGCCTTGCGGCTCAAAGCTGCTGTTCCAGAAGGATTATCAACAAAGGATTCTGTGTATCCTTTTACCATCTCCTCACATACGGTATATACTGACCACGTAGCCAATCAAATGGATCTTAGTCCTTGCTACCTAAAGATATGATTATGGATGGCATTTGAATAGGAAAAAATGCCTTTAACTACTCTTTTCAACACAGGTACCAAACCTCAACCTCGCGCTCTAGCAACTCTTAAATGAAAATTAATTGCCGCGATTGATGTCGACTGGCACTTTCTTGGTATTTCCCGATTCAGGATCTCAGCACACCATTGAGGTTAAAAATCCATTTATTACCAATGGTGCAGAAAATACTCTTCATCTGTCACTTGCTCATTAGAGAATAACACCTTCGTTATATTGCAACGGGTGACAAATGGGCAAGGCGCTCAGAGAAATATTGAAATTGAAAGATAATTCCTCACGCTGATGCATAATTGCACCTGCAATTTCCCATTTATTTCTTTGATATATGGGCACTTATTTCCAAAGCAGCCGCTCCTCTGCTAAGCACAGGCCACCCCTGATGTTGCATCATAGTCTTTAACTAGAACATTGTCACCGTTTCGTTTACCTTTGCATTCGTGTCCGCCCTCATTCATTTGATTAATTAAGGTGGCTGATTCTTAGAATAATTTCCATCAATCACCGGAAGAGCCCAGAAAAGTAAACGTACCCAAAAAAGCTGCTGTCTATTCATCTCATTCAGTCCAAATGGTGTGGTCAGACGGATTAGGTAGTAGGACTGCCTCCTATTCGTGTAATGAATTATCTATGGAATGTGAGAAGATTTCCAGGATATCTGTGTAACAGCCTTTGTTTCACCTGTTTAACAGGATGTTTAATAGCTGTGTATTTAGGGTATATTTTGTAATCAAGCCAGCCTTTAAACATCCAACAAAACACATACACCAATCAGTCTTAACATAAACACCACTACAAGGTGAATCGACTATCACTCATTATCAATTATATACCAATAACCTGGAAAAACACCCGTGAGCACCTAAGGTCCAGCTATGCCTGTGGAAACGCCGGACATTACAGAAAGGTGGTACGCCATGGCGTGCCACACATCGGGCTCAGCAGGAAACAAGTTCAAGGTTATTGCTCCGGTCTCCAAATTCCCCAGATCCCAATTCGATCACACATCCACAAGATGCACCGGACAAACAACATCCTAGTGCCAGACACCAGAGCACACCACCAAAGGTCCCGTGGCATGGAGCCACACCCAGAGGAGCCGAAGCTGCCCTGGCGGCGCAAGAGGAACCAAAACCCTAGGTGGTTTCAATGTTAATGGTTTTAAAGTTGTCTATTTGGTTTTAACCCACTCACACAGTGATAAATATGAAAAACCGCCAGCCACTTCACAGCTCCTGAACCTGCCATCAATCATGCTACTCTCAAACATGATTTTGGCCATTAATTGCATGACCGTAATAAGTGCATAAATTATATGCATAATAAGTCATTTTTCTGTATGTTTAAATCTAATACTGTTATATCGAGATCATTATTATTTTTTAATTACATTTCCCAGATTGATAGATAAGGAATTTGCATTAATGATTAAGATCTGGATTTTTTACCCAATTGATCATGCTGCTACTGTTAACTTTCTAGACTTTGTGGTGACTTCAGGACCTTCAATACTTTAAAAATACTCAATCAAAGTTTAAGAAATAAACATTGTTAACTGTAATAACTTAGATATAGTTAAAACTATTCGGTCTACTTGAGTCAGGAACAGGTCTGATACTGTATTTTGAGATGTGTGATGTGTACTGTATGATGTCATCACATCACATCACATCACATCCAAATTTCACTCTTTTAAAACAAGGACGGGTGAACTTAGTGTTAAGGTGCTATCCATGCACATCACATCAATCATCAACGAGGAGAAAAATAATAAGATGGATATAAAAGCATAACAAAATGTGGAAAACGTGAACGTCTTCAAAACAATTTTAAGTCTCAAATCTGCCGGCATTGTATGCTTTTTTACTAACATTGACATCATTAACATCAAAAGGTTTTATTTTTATTTTTTATAACAATTAAATTTCAATTGTTTCTGTGGATGCCAAAAAAAAAAACACACTAAAATGTAAATTTTAGCATTTGATAAAGTATATACAGTAGGTTAATCTTTGATTCTTTGGGGCTGTTATGTTGCTGGCGGCATTATGATTTCTTCCCACTACTTGGATTCATTATATCTACAAGGAGATTGAGGTATGGCAATACAATACACAGGTTTAGCAATAATCATTTTTCAACAAGATTATGAACCAAACATTTGCGAGCAATGCCCATGTCATTCTATAGATTTGATCTCTATGATACGAAAAGAGGACATCATTCCACAAGCCCAAAAAACCTTATTATAACACACTGAGCATTCGCTATCATCCATGGAGGATGATACAAAATTGATTCTCATCAATTTAAAAAAAAAGTGCTTTTACTCCTGTAGCATCCCGAAATTAAACAAGCATCTGTTGTTCATTTTCTTGGTACTGTATATAAATAAATAAATAAATAAATAAATAAATAAATACACCTTCCCTCAATCTTACGTTTATCTACCACGTCCTTTACTAAAAATAATGCAAAAAAAGCCCCCTATCCTCCTCTTCCCCTTCAAAAGAGGCAGCTGCATCCTCAAAACAATAGAGATGGCCTAGCTCAATTCTAAATATAGCCACTGAAGACTGAGGTCGAGTCCCCAGGTCTGTGTGCATCTAGGCCGCAGGGTTACCTTGATGGCAGTTGAGGCGATCTGGAGGTGGTGCAGTTTGCGCAGTGTGCTCTCTCTGTCTATAAAGTAGGAGGCAGCCAGCTGGTGGAGTGCCTCCAGAGTCACAGCTGTGCTATTGGAGTCAGTCGGGTCGGCAGTGCGGCTCAGTCTCCTCTTGTCTACAAAAATAGTTAAAGCCTCTTCACCTGCAACAGGACAAAGGGCAGTGAGGGGGGCAACGGAAGGGTGGAAAAGGGCAAGACAGCAGAGTGATTTATTATATTACAGGATAAAAACATCATTTGCTCTATTTCCCTGGAAGATATAGGGTTCCTTTTTCTTATTTTTTCTTACTATATTATGCTCATGTCTTCTGTCTCTCGATGTGTTAAATTATTTTTTTTATTCTTTTTTTTTTTTTTTTTTTTTTTTTTTTTTTTTTTCTTAAATGGATGTGCCCCAGCTGACATTGGTGGTGGAGTAACACATTATAGGGTGTAACATTTCAAATTCATCAGCAGTGCTCTATGGAAAACCAAAGTCAAAAACATTTGTTTTTCATGAACCAATTTTTTTTTTTTTTTACAACATAAGGTACAGAGTAAAAAATAAATTGTAAATTTTACGGTAAAAGAAACGGCAGCTGTGGTTGCCAGAAGTTTACCATTAAAAAAAGGTAGCAACATTTTTGGTTGTACAGGATTACACTCATTATACTTTATATTCCTATGGATTTAAATTTTTTTTTTCGACACTGGCCAGGAATCAAACCCACACCCTGGTGGTGCAAAGCAACAGTGCTATTGCTGTGTTTGCTGTGCAATTGTTGTTGTAGTTAGACTTCCTCGGTTTCCCGCATTTCCTGTCCGCATTTCAACTGAAAAAAGGGCTTTATAATACCTCTTAGACGTTTTAAAAAGAGAGAAATGGTACCAGGGTCACCAATTACAAGAAATTATCCACAATTAATAAGAATGAGCATTACAATCTCAAGGGATCATGACCTTATCTTTGTCACAGAGACACAGAGACGTTGGCATTTAATCGAAAATGTTCACCAGATGATATCTGAAGGATAAATCAAAGCTAATATTATCCAAGTACAGAAAACAAACAAATAAACAAACAAAAAAATTCTATCCAAAAGCAGTTTTCACTTGAGCTCCACCAGCAACCCAGAGCTTTAACCGGCGGAGCCACCACTGCCTGCTTCCCAACTTCCTGTGTGTGCAGTACAGTATAATGAATAGACGTGAGTTACAAGTTACAAAACTTTAGCGTTAGACTGATTGCCATCAAACTGAATTCAGCGCATGAAGAAAGACACACAGTAAGAGTAAACAGAGGAACTGTAACTTATCTTTCTCTTCCTGACAGCCTGAAGGAGGAGAAAAAGCAATTGAGCACTTTACAAAAACAAAGCCTTTAAGAAGTCCTTTACAATGACTTTAAGAAACAAATACTTTTTTATCGGTTTAACTGTTTCCCTTATCTAAATGAATGGCTGGATTTGTCTTTGCAAGTGCTATGTACAGTACTGATCATGCTAGTCGTCCCATTTTCTCCCACAAATAACTGCTGGATTTTAGATCGATTTAGGTTAGATTAAGATGTTTAAAGAGTAAAGCCCTTAACAAGGCCTGAAACACGGTTTCTGAAAAACAGGACACGAAGCTGAAAAATTCTTACATATAATGCAAGTGCAAGCTGCAGTCTCAACGTTGCCACTAGGGGAGCTATAGCATGAAACAGCTCAAGAAAGCTCATAGGTTAACTTCCTATTAAGAAGAGTTGTTTTTGATGGCATTCATACGGTGGCCGTGAAGTGCAAAACAACTTAACAAAACCGAAAACAAAACAACATTCAAAGACAAAATAACAAATTCAAAACCAAATTAACAAATCCAAAAACAAAATAACAAAACCCAAAACTAATTGTTAATTTGGTTTTGAATTTGTTATTTTGTTTTGGGTTTTGTTAATTTGTTTTGGGTTTTGTTAATTTGTATCGCACTTCTCAGCCAGTCAGATACGAACCGGAAAAGGTAGGTATAGTTTGCGAATGAAATTCTTACCACTGATAGGACGAGACATCTGTCACTCAAGATAAACAGGAAGTAGGAAATTGCGTCTCTAACTTTGTTTCTTGTGTGTTCTGCTTCATTACAAAAAATTCGGTGTGCAAAACTAAGAAAATAATGAAATTTTTCATTAGAAAGCAAGGAAATGGAATTTATTCAACGTTACTTTGAGCACGGACATTCGTATGCCGTGATTTTGGATATGCTGATGACATATCACGGTATAAAGATTAGTTTGCGACCTGCTGTGTCTCTTTTAAACGAAAAAAAAATTCCACAATAACTGCAAAGATTTGGCAGAACGCCATATTTGAAACCACAATAAGGCCAGTACATGTTTGCACATTCATACACACACGAACCTACCGCCGCTACAGTACGTCCTGTATATCTTGAGTGACAGATGTCTCGTCCAATCAGCGGTAACAATTTCATTCGCAAACTATACCTACCTTTTCCGGTTCGTTTCTGAACGACCGAAAGATGCAAACCAAATTAACAAAACTGAAAACTAAATAGCAAATTCAAAACCAAATTAACAAAAACAAAAACAAAATAACAAACTAAAAATCAAAATAGCAAAACCGAAAACAAATTAACAAAACGCAAAACAAAATAACAAATTAGTTTTGGGTTTTGTTATTTTGTTTTGGGTTTTCTTATTTTGTTTTTTAATTTGTTATTTTGTTTTTGAATGTTTTATTTTGTTTTGGGTTTTGTTATTGTGGTTTTTAATTTGTTATTTTGTTTTCATTTTGTTAAGTTGTTTTGCACTTCTCGGCCACCGTACATTCAGTACGACATGCCATCTTTCTTATGTCCATATAAGTATCGCAAAGATAACCGGGACTGACTGTTGTCAACTATGGTAAATAAGAATGATGTAGAGTGAAAAGTTAAAGGGAATAAAAAAAATAGTAAGCTATTTTATTATGCCCTGATTTTTTATGTATGAATAGTGTTAGCTTTGGTTCATCGTCCAAACATCATCCGGAGTCTCTGCAACATATTGACAACTAACAAATACTCCCTGTGCTACATTTTGCCTGTGTAATTTTATATAAAGGGCGAACATTGACCAGACATACAGTACCAGTCATAAGTTTGAACACACCTTCTAAGTCAATGTTTTTTGTTTAGTGACTTACAGTATCTTCTACATTCTAGAACAATACTGGAGATTTCAAAACTATGACATAACAGATATGGAACTAGATAATTAAGTAACACCAATAACAGTCAGTTGTTATTTGAAGACATGAAGGTCAGATGTTCTGGAATAGTTCTTGCAAGCGCAGTATTGTCAAGTGCATTTGCAAAACCCCTGATGAAACTGTCTTCTCATGGAAATCCTCCCAGGAAAGCAAGACCAAACCTTACCTCTGCTGCAGAGGAGAAGTTCATTGAGTTACCAGCCTCAGAAATCACCAATTAACAAACAGCACCTCATATTAGAGGATTCATGAAGACTGATGCTTCTCTATAGTAACTGTTCAAAGGAGATTATTGTATATTTGGGACGCCTTCAGCATTGTTTTACAATGTAGAAAGAAATAAAAATGAGGAAAGACAATGGGATTACAAGGTGTGCCCAAACTTTTAATTGGTGGTCTATGTGTACAGTACTTTCTTCCAAACACCATCCCTTGGGCAATATCGATTAAACGCCAACATCTCAGCAGAATACTGCGGAGGCTTGTCAGACTTTAGAAACAGGACCGAATGTACTGCTCCGAGGCTGATGTCAGCGATACATATGTGTACTGTCTGGATAGATGTGATATGTTACTTTGTACATGTTTCTTTGGTGAGTCTCTTGCCGTAAGTGAAAAAAAAAAAAAAATCCTAATCAAAACAGTGCTGAGACCAATACCTGACAATAATATTCAATAGAACAACATTTCTTTCTTTTGAAGTAGGAGCTCACAGTTTGTTTTCTATTATTTTATTAGGCAAAGATTTGTAAATTCCCCGGATAAAGGTCAACATTCCTTATCAGGAACCACATGCACATCTTTCACATCTTCAAGTGAAATTACTTTTTTAACCAACTGTATTCATGTTTGTTTCATGCAGGTTTCATATGTACATTACTCTGTAGCTCAGTGGTTAAGGCATTAGATTACTGATCAGAAGACCCAAGGTTGAGCACCAAGTTGGCGCTGCCGGGCTCTTGAGCAAGGCCCTTAATCCTCAACTGATGTATAATAAGATAAGAATATACAGTAAGGCGCCCTGGATAAGGGCGTCTGCCAAATGTCCTGAATATAATGCTTGTCTTCCACTTCTATTTGCTTACCTCCCAGTGTAGCTGAGAGCAGGAAATGCGTTCCATATTTCTTGATGATGTTTTCGGTGATGGCACTGAGGGTGGGACGGCGGCCCAGCTGCCTGATGGTCTGCATGAACTCTGGGTCGAGGGGCAAGGCAATGCCATTGTCTTCTCTTTCCAGAGCCAAGCTGTTCACCTTCCAGCGTCCGAACTCTCTGAAAAGTCAAACGTGAACACGCACACACACGCACACACACACACACACACACACACTCATGGTTAGAAAATAAATAAGATTCAATCCCACCATAGGGGTTGCAGTGGTAAAACAGTAAAAGACATTTAAACCAGACTGATTGACTTTTGTTTAGTTTCAGATGTTGTAAAGAAGCTATGGTCTCTTTGAAAATTGATCTCAGGAAAAAAAAAAAAAAAAAGTGCCAAACTAAATCGTCACACAGCTTGTGCATGAGGGTTGAGACTCATTCAGATATGACCTGCTGGGGAGAAAATGTGATGACTGCATGACCCCAATAGCAGCTATTTGAATCTCTCTTGTGATTTTCTTTTTTTTTTTTTCCCCAACAAAAAAAAGTGTCATTATGTTTGAACTCTATTTCTAGGCATTGCTCCAACGTTCAACTGCTCCAACCGCCATTGTCCCGCCCCCTATGGTTTTACATAATGGTGCAATCTGGGGTTATTTTGTCTGACTTTTTTTTTTATTACTGCTGATAAACATTAGCTAGACTTTGTGGCATGCAGTGTGAAAATCAAAGCTATTTAGGAAACGACAGCATCTGATGTTGTCACAAATGAGACAGGTGCAGGAACGATACGATGGGTGGAGTGGGAGCGTCGAGGAGGAACAAGAAAAAGGAAATAAGAAGTATTGTCACTTGGCAGAAGGAATCTGAGGAACATCTGCATAATGAGAAGTGATAATTATTCGCTGGGTAAATGCGAGGAAACGTCAGGAAAAGAGTGAGAGGAGGAAAGAGAGATGATCGACGTTGTGTCAGAGCACACGAAGCTGATGGACAGTTATGGATGGAGCCGGAGGCTAATCCAACACTGTGCTGGTGCTGCCGGTGCGCAGCGGGCGCAGGATTACTGAAGAAATACCTGCTATGCTTCCCTACTAAGAGCTATGACTGCATGGAAGTGAGAGAAAGAACACACTCCGGTGGAAGAAAAAAAAAATCCACAGTAAAGCTGTCACTCAACAGAAGCCTCTGAGACCACCTTCATTACAAACTGAGATTGCAAAGGAGCTCTGGAAAACAAGCTGCTTCTAAGCTTGTGACATTGTTTAGCCCTCGTTTACCAACTGATATATAAATTATTTTTATTCTACAAAACCATTTTTTTTTATCTCCAAGAGCCACCACATACCATTTGTTTTATTTGACAGTAAAATTGAAAAAAAAAAAAAAAACAATATAGATTTTTGCTAAACAAGAAAAAAAAAAAGGATCATGGGTAGCAATGAAAACTATTCAGTTCTGAAATAAAATAAATAAACTTAACATTTAACTTCTAAACCTGTCATGCAAATTGAGTCATTATTTTTTACAGGCTTGCGAACGAGACCAGAAAGGCTTTGGAAATCGTGTGAAAAGTAATGATGTCAATCAGTGCTGCTGACTGATATGATTATCACTGTTGCAGGGTTTTAACCATTAAAACCAGAATATTACTCATTTCATGCATTACTATGTTTTATTACGGCTATTTGCACATTACAAGCCACATAGTTATAGTATTGTTAACTTTCTTGGTCAAATCAGATTTGCAATGCCATGAGGGTTCACATTCACAATTCACTTTTACCTGACCCCAGTGTGGACGTGACTGTCCTCTGAAATGACAATGGATGCGATGTGAGCAAAAATATGATTAGGATTTTGCGCTGGATGTTAGCGAGCAGTTACTCGGCTGTATTTATTGAGGTCCAGAAAAAAGTCAGACGCTTTGCTTTCACTGTTTTAGCAACTGTTGCTAGCACCGCTATAAAATCCCTGCATTGCCAGTGCTGAATGATGATGCCAGCAAGTCATATGAATTCTGATCTGCCTCTTCTCATTTGAGTCACATGACCATGTATTAGATAATTATCCGGTTTAGGACCATATACGAAAGTGACTTCAGTGAAGTGAAGGACAATCTTAATGCTTCAGCATACCAAGACATCTTGGCCAATGCTATGCTTCCAACTTTGAGGCAACAGTTTGGGGGAAGGCCCTTTTGCTATTCCAACATGACCGTGCACATACAGTACTGTAGCAAGCACTATTAAGACATGGTTTGAAGAGTTCGGTGTGGAAGAACTCGACCGGCCCGAACACAGAGCCCTGAGATCTCAACCCCATCGAGCACCTTTGGGATGAACTGGAACGGAGATTGCAAGCCATCCAACATCAGTGCCTGATCTCATAAATGTTCTAAAGAATAAATAGGCACGAATTCCCACAGAAACACTCCGAAATCTTGTGGCAGTCTTCCAAGTAGAGTGGAAGCTGTTATAGCTGAAAAAAAGGGAACCAACTCCATATTGAAGTGTATTTATTGAAAAACAATGGCATTGCAGGTTTGGAAAAATCCTTTTGTCCATATCGTGTATAAGATCCTAAACAATATGAGCTTTTTCTGAGTTCTACATTTCTGTGGTATAATCATTAAAATGTGGTTAAAAGCAGAAAAATTTATTTTAAAAGTAATCGTAACTTTGGTTCTTCATAACATTTCTGAACACCCAAATGCACTCAACCATCGACCCGGACTAGCAGGAAATCCCTGTATGGAGATATGGACTTTTTTTTTTTTTTTTTTTCTAAATCAGTCAATGACCAATAGTCAATGGACCAATGTTGTGTTTCTGGCACAGATCTGTGGTGTTATATTTTGGAGATATATTTGTGCTTATTTCCTGAATAACGTTCCAACCCTATCTTACACATGCTTAAACTTTTTTTCTGGCTTAAACTACTTAACCATGGCTCAATTGATGGTGTTACAGTATTAACAGTGCCACAATTGCAACAATTGCAAAAAAAGAGACTGGAGGAGACTGACTGATCAGTGCATGATACAGTACTGATCATAACATTTCTATACATGCTGACTTTACCCTCTATATGTGTTAGTTCATAATGGATTTCTTTTTTCTTTTTTTTTTCATTTTCTTTAACAATACCTAAATTTTACATTGTTTTAAAGGTAGGTTGCAATTAAACACATAGCTTAAAGCGCTGAATGCATTATTCCTCAATGTTTAGTCAGATAGTAGCTTTCATACTGTCTCAGAGTCTCTGTGTAACAGCTCCAAATTAATGTGTCAAGTTTAATCAACTATTACAGTATCTCCCTATTAGAATTGTAAATTCCTGTCGTTGTTTGGAAATCAGTTTATATATATATATATATTTTTTTGTTTTTGTTTTGTTTTGTTTTGTTTTCATTGTGTGTGTGTGTGTGCGTGTGTGTTTGGGTGTGTTGCAAATACAAATTACTTTTATTGCTTGTCACAATAAGTAGTCTGTGGTATTATTTCGTTACTCATCTCATACGCATCACAATAAAGCCACTCTTTAGAAGTGCGCCTAGAAAAATGCTTTTACTCAGCATTTTTCATCTATACAATACATGACAAATAGAACTGGATTACCTGTTATTGGTTGAAAGGTTCTCCAAAAATGTTACAGTATATTATAACTATGGCTTACAAATGATGCAACATTGATTATAGTAATCAAGTGTTCTTGTTCCTATGAACCCCATCCATGATCTTTTATAAGACCGTTAAATCTGTAATAGATGAAGTTATTTATATTAATTTTTAACAGTAAAAACTATTTTTAACAGTAAAAACTATTTTTAACAGTATTTTTCATTTAGGAATGTGGCCCAAATGTAACGCCATATTTAAACACATGGAAAGGCTGAACATAAATAAAAAAAATTTTAAAAAACCTTCACATGCTGAAATTCTAAAAAGATAAAAACAGATCGATATTTTGACATTCAGTGTGTAACTGCAGTCTGAACCATCCACCCATCTTGGATATTGCTTAGGCTAATACAGAGTCATTGACGACACATGATCCAGAAAACTCTTATGAATGTTCCGTCCCTCCTTCTACAGTAGGAACCTCTGTAGTATGGACTAAGGAGCTTGGAGGCCATTGGTGATGACCATTGCAATTATTTTGCATTTTCCAACCACAGAAGGACCACCAGCCAACATTGACATGCACATTCACACACCACAGGCAATTTGAGAACGCCAGTTAGCCTAATCTGCATGTCTTTGGACTGTTGGAGAAAACCAGAGAACATGCAAACAGCATTGCACAGAGTTTCTGGAGGTTCGAGCCAACAGTGCTATCCACTAAGCCACCATGCCGCCTTATTAATGTAGGTGAAATAATATAGTACACTGCCTGGAACATGGAAACCGTGACTAGCCCCTGGAGCCAGGCCTGAGGGCAGAGTTGGCGGGTGAGCACCTGGTGGCCAGACTGTCCACAAAACCCAGGCAAACTCAGCCAGAAACAGCAATGTGGAGGAGTCGTTTGTTTGTCTCCACCACCTGCAAGGACGATACAGTAGTTGGGAGTTGGTGCAATGCCTGCAAGGTGGTGTGGGACAGAGGGGGCACTATGGGCATCTCTATGACACAATTTGATGCGGTAACTAGGGATGGGAAAAAATATTAAAATTTAAGATGCAAAACAAAATATACTAGAATATTGCTCGGTTTTGTGTATTGTATGTATTGTATGATGTCTTTTACACAAGTAAATATATTTATTCATTCATTCATTCATAGTCTTAGCATTTTTCAACAATGGATCCCCTTTCAGACTATCCAAAGGCGTGGTAATTTCAGCATTACCATATTTAAAATTAAACAGATTTTTTTATTACCTGCACAATACACATTTTTCAACCACTATTTTCTAGACTGTCATCATCGGTAAGCTGACTTTGCTCTCCGTGTCCTAGGGCAGTACTTCAAGCTTCTGCCAGGCTATCCGTAAATGTTCTTGCAATGCAGTTCAGATTATTTCATGTTGAAATTGATCCATAAACTTACTAGTGCCAACCTCATATGATTTCCTGGAGTGATTTTTACAGAATGAGTGTATTCAGGCATGAAGATGACCCCTTAAAGTGCAGCACGATTTATGGAAAGGAGTGCATGTGTGAAAGGGGCTTAACAGGATAACAAGGCATGGTAATGATTATTACTATACAGAACTTGAACCGGCAGAGCACTTCACAAAATGAGTGCTTAAATATGCACCTGTGCAGAGTGTGTGTGTGTGTGTGTGTGTGTGTGTGTGTGTGTGTGTGTGTGTGTGTGTTTCATTAAGAAAGCTGACTGGAATCAGTAGGCAGTTGACCATGAACATGAACAAGACTGTGATGGAGGTGAGTTGTGTGTTTGTCGGCACTATTGTGTTCTGAGAAGTGACATTTCTAGAACTGACCATGTGACAAAGATTGAAGTCTCGTTAAATGTTAAATGCTTCCTTATAGAAAGTCCCACAGAAGGCTTTTAACATATTGTAATCATAGATTATGTGCTCTGCCCAAGCTAAAAGATCCTCGTAAATGAGTTGTTACTATAGGAAGAATAATGTATTAGAATGAGTCCATTGACATAAACCTGTGATTTGCCTTGAAGTTGGCTACTGTCAGAGCTGCTGTAATAGACATTCAATACATTCAGATGTTAGAATCCACCAGGACTGTGCTATTAATAATAATAATAATAATAATAATAATAAAAGTATGTTCGTTCTAATGGTGGCTTGGTGGTTCACACTGTCGCCCTTCACCTTCACCTTGTGTGCATTGAGTTTGCATGTTCTCCGCATGCTTGTTGGGTTTCCTCCAACTACTCCGGTCTTTTCCCACAAAAAGACATGCAGGTTCGGCTAATTCCCAAATTGCCCATCGTATGTGAATGTGTGTACTGTGTATGCATGTGCCCTGCGATGGATTTGCACCCCATCCAGTGTGTACCCCGCCCCAAGTCTCCATGGGATAGGCTCCAGGCCCCCTCGTGGCTCTGTATACAGGATAGAGTGGTACAGACGATGAGTCAGTAAGTGATTAAGTGTTCGTTCCGATTAGAACACGCAGTACGCGGCTTTAAATTGGGTGAAGTGATTTGCACACGAATCCAATGTCAAATATCATATCTAACTATTCAATAGAACAAATCACAATCATCTAAAATTATAAAGATGCAGAGACAAAAATAAATGACACGACATCAAGCAGCTAATGCATTAATAAACAAGTCAGTGTCTCAATTCTGGCTCTTGTAGGTGATGATAAGAATGTCAGAATAAGGTCAATGCAAAGCTATTATTCAGAGCCATGATACATTTCTCCCTGTTCACCTTGTACGCTGATAACTAGCCGCATTGGGAGAATTATAATTTCGCATTAGGAATAAATTCACAGATAACAGTCAGGATGTCAGCGGTAAACAGGAAGAATAAATATCCCTTTACTGTCAGACGTACAATAATAAAGAACTATTGGATGATGACAAATGCTTTTAAATGTAACTATCATAGTGATAAAGCATTATTACAGGGCGTACACTGTTAGAGCTTTTTCATTATTAACAGAAGGGAACAAAGCATATATTCATTAGCTAGCCCACCTGGGATGTCAAGACTACTTTGTGCTACTTAACCACATGAGTTCATTCCCAGAAATCCACTTAACTTGAATAAAAGGCTTTAGCTAATGCACCTTATTAAAAAAGAAAATATACTGTATAAAGTCACACACTCTAAGATTTCATTCAATCCTCTTTAGTTTTGATTACATTGGTCACCAGGTCATGTGTGTAAATTATTCCTCATGTTTCCATGGAATCCATCGATGTGATAACCTGGTCGTTCAGTACATTCAGGTCGTCAGCTGACTTCATGTTATTGACACACAACGTTGCTGAGTCTAGACCTGACCAACTGAAGCAACACCAGATCATAACACTGCCTGAAGAGGCTCGACCAGTGGCCACTATGCATGATGGGTGCATCACTTCATGCTCTTCGTTGTACAATCTATATGACACCTGGCAAACTGAAGCCTTTTTTTAACAAGGCTCATTAACAAGTGTTTTTTTTCTTCTGGCCTCACAGCTAGTCAGGCCCAATCCTGTGAGTTCTCATCACATTGTTTGTGTATGGAAACGCGCTTACTTTCACTATTAAACATACTGTAGCATGCAACTTCACCAGGTGCTTAAATCACTTTTTTTTTCACTTCAGTGGAATGCAGTTACACATTATTTTAATAGATGATTTTTTTGGTACACTGCAGTTGTTACTCGGTTATGTCACTGTTTCCCTGATTCTGAAAAGACTGTCTAGCATCCATTTAAGCTTATCAAAATAAGCCTAGTACAAATGGCTACTTACAGTCAGTGCATGCTCAAGTGCAAGTAACACGTGAACGTATGAAGACGTACAGTATGTACACCACAATCTGAGCGTGAGAGCTTCAAGAGCTAACATGCTCAAATGAGATCAGATGTGGGTTTGCTTTTTACTAAGTGCATATTAATAACTATCATGGAGAAGATCAAAGAACAAGCGGGAAAATGAACAAGAATAATCCAGATTCCATAAATTAACAAATGACCAATTACATACAGTATAAACAGACAAACTTATCAAGTGTTGAAAACAGATGAATACTGTTAGGAACTGGGGTAAATACAGAACTAAGTAGATATGATTGTGTGTGTGTGTGTGTGTGTGTGTGTGTGTGTGTGCTTGTGTCCTGTGATGGTTTGACATCCCTCCCAGGGTCTACCCCACCTTGCGCCCTACGTTCCCTAGGATATGCTCCAGGCCTTCCGTGACCCAGTGCAGAATAAGTGATATAACCTTTTGCTCTCAGCCTTAGGCATTTATTTGATTTTTGTACAAGAACAGCAACAGGACATTTTCATGTTGGTCTTCTATATATATATTCTTTTTTTTTTTTTTTTTTTTTTAATCATTCATACTATTCAATTCAATTCAATTCCACTTTATTTGCATAGGCAGAAACCTTGAGAGGAACGAGACTAGTTTATGGTTACTAAGCATACAGACATACAGACATTTTCTGCAGCTTTAAAGAGCCTGCAAACATTCTCATATACATTATGAACAAGGTTGACATTTATTTTGACACCTGATGTAAATGAGTTCCCTTGCCATTATAGTGGATGAGCCGAAAGGAAAAGTAACGTCTTGGTTAACCTGCTGAACCATTCCTGCAAGTACTGTAGTACACTGAGCTTCAAACAGTCCTGAAAGACAACACTTTTCTGATATTATGAGATTCAGTTTACACAAAGCAGACTGTAGGTGCTGGAGATGAAGAATTTAAATCAAGTAAATGGGTGGAAGACTTGTCATCATTTGTTGCCTGTATATACTGTATACAGTACACCAATCAGCCATAACATTACAAAGCAAAACATTACGCCTAGTGTTGTGCAGGTTCCACTCGTGCCACTGGGGCAGCTCTGGCATCTCAAGACGTCTGAAGGCATGATGTGGCGTTTGGCACTGGGACATTAGTTATACTGTAGATCAGGGGTCTCAAACTCAGTTCCTGGAGGGCCGCAGCCCCACAGAGTTTTGTTCCAAACCTGCTCCAACATACATACCATGTAGTTTTCAAATAAGCCTTAATGACTTGTTTAGTTGGATCAGGTGTTTTTAATTATGGTTGGAACAAAACTCTGTGGGGCTGCGGCCCTCCAGGAACTGAGTTTGAGACCCCTGCTGTAGATCCTTTGGATGCTATGAGGTTGCGCCATGAGGCCTCCCTGGATTGGACTTTCCATGGAGCGCATACCATTTGGGTTCTGAGGAATCTGGATGCCAGATAAGCAACATTGGTCTCTTTGCCTGCTGGACCCCGAAAAGGCTAGACTATGATGTTCTTGTTGTTCTGATATCTTTGTATCCTGGACAGGGTTGACATTTTTGTGCTGTACCGGCATAGAGCAGATGGATGAGCCATGGCTGCCCATGATCCTGTTACCAGTTTTCTGGCGTATAGTTAGGTAGTAATCATCGTTATTTACGTCATCTGTCAGTGGTCATAAGGTTATGGCTGATCAGTGTATAACACGAGTACTCATTCATGATAATCAACAAGACACATTTATATCTACGTATAGATACTATGTCCTAGAAAGAGATTACGTGCATGCTATACTGTACCTCTACAATACAACAATGCACAGTATGGTTTTGATAGACAGCATTGTCGCATGTCAAGCTGAAGAGTGCATGAATATGCCATCTGATAAGCCACATAAGACTTTGTGCTTTATTGTCCCTTGACAAGGTCAGCGCATGACATTCTGGAAATATGACAACCACTCGCTTTGTCCACACTCATTAAATAGGACATAAGTGAAGCAAAATATTTGAGTCCTCGGAAAAGTTCTGGTGTATATAATATAACGCATGCCACCGTGACAAAGGTGTTATCCAGATCGATACATTTTTAGCTCAAAATCCTAACCAAAACATGCACACTACTGCAAATCTGTCAGTTTGCACTGCCTCCTTCCTCTCCACATTATGTTCAAACAACACGAGGGAAGAATTAGCAAATAAGCATATGTTCAGCACTATAGTTCTCTCAGTGTTAATCAGAAACTTATTTCTGATATTAGATTAGAAATTGCTTTCAGGGGTCATGACAAGACAGAAGCAAGTACTGTGCTTTTATACAGTACTTTTATTCATGAGAAATGTCATCAGACATCCCAGTTTGAATTGAACGCTCCTTGTATACAGTATGCTTATACATGTGGACGAAGTTGATGATGTGCTTCAATTGAAAAATCGACACGGTGGCTTAGTGATTAGCACCTCCAGGATCTGGGTTCAATTCCTGCCTCAGGTCTGTGTATGGAGTTTGAACATTCTCCCCATATGTCGTGGGTCCAAGGTTTTCTTCTTAGCCATTCTTGTGTGCTTTAGGTCATTATCCTGTTGGAGGACCCGTGACTTGCGAGTCAGACTGAGCTTTGTGACATTGCTCAGTATGTTTTGCTCCAGAGGTCCAGATTTCATCGCACCCTGCGTAGACACAACAACACAGCTCCAGAACATAAACAAGGCTCCTTCATATGCCACAGGAGGTACAGAGTTATTGTCTTTGGAAGCTTCATTTGTGTGTGCATGAACATAGAGCGGAGTTGCCAAAAAGCTCCAGTTTTCTCTCATCTGTCCAAAGAATATTCTCCCAGAAGCATTGTGGCTCATCAATATGCATTTTAGCCAATTCCACTTAGTTTTTTTTTTTTTTTAAATAATTTGTTCTCAGCATTGGTGTCCCCCTGGGTTGTCCTTTAAGTCCACTTTTGCTCAAACAGCGTCAGATGGCGCAATCCAACATTGACGTACCTTGACCTTGAAGTTAACCTTGAGTCTCTTTGGAAGTTGTCCTTGGCTCATTGGTTACATTCCCATTATATTTCAGGTTTCCTCTTGCAGCCGTACCCAGGGAAGCTGGCTCCTGATCCTACGTACTCTAAGCATCTTGATAATATTTGCAATTGAAATCAGAGGAATATTAAGTTGCTTGGAGATAGTCTTAGCCTTCAGCTTAACATGCTCTTGGATGGTTTTCTTTTTGATCTCCTCAGACAACTCTCTCCTTTCCTTTTGCTGGTCCTTGTTCACACCATGATACCAAACAGCAGACTGACTGATTTCTCAGCATTTAAATAGACTACAGTAACTGATTGCAAGTTTGAAGACACCCGTGATGCTAATTACAGCACACACTTTAGTTTAACAGGTCACTACAGTCAATTTATTTTAAATCTTTTCTAAGGGTACAAACTTCAGAGTCAGTTAAATCATCAATTACAGATTTCCTTCAAGCTGCACACATCAGCATACATACTGAGCATTCTGCTGATATACTTATGCACTTCATTTTCATACAAAAGTAAATATATGCACACACACACACACACACTTTTGCATTCCATAAACGTGCATTTCTTCACAAATATAATTTGATGCTGAGGCTTTTCTGGTTTCATCCGAGGCTGACTATATAGGAACGGTCCAGGTATCCAGGCAACGGAGGAGAAATGCCTGAAGGCAATCACTGCAGGTCGTCAATATTATAACTATTATTAAATAGTTTGCACAGGGGTACCCGGTATCTTGATCCCATTTCTACACTCCTCTAGAAATATGATGAAGGCTTAGCAACACCACATGAAGAAAACAAGAAAACAATTCTTCCCCTTAATGGAACAGCTAATACACAATTTACTCCAAACACAGCCGGGAAGAAACCTAGTAGCTTTTGACAGTGGGCGCTTGAGTCTTTTTGACAAATCTAAAAGGAATTTATGACCACGATCCAGGGTTCAACACCCTACGTTTTTTTATTTATTTATTTTTTTTTTAATGCCAGATGTTTTATTACATGTATTTCTGTGTGGGTGTGTGTATTCTGTATACTGTATATATACAGCTTATACACTGCTTCACACACTTCCCTTCTTTCCCTGACATGCCCACTGGTCTGAAATAGATTCAATCTCGACTGATTAGACGACATGAATTTTTCTCATTGCTAAGATGTCCAACCTTTATGTTTTTTTTTTTTTTGCATGGCCATACAGTATGTTCTAATTATCTTCACTAACCATCTTCACTTTTTTTTATGGCCATGCAGTTGTTTTCCTCCTCTTCTTTTCTCTATTAAAGAAAAAGTAGTGATTTATATTGTTTTTAATGATACAAGCAAGCATATTCAACGGTCTCAGATCATGGCCGTTCAAGGGTTGTTATTTATTCATTTATTTATTTATTGACCTCATTTCTTCTGTATAGTTGAACGGTTCATGGGTCAGGACTATCCTTTTACTGCTGGACAGTTCTTAGCTTAATTCCAGTAATTACAGCACACTGAATTGTTTCCTTTACTTAATGCAGGCCATTATTTTGACCATTCTGAAGCACAGTAGCACACAGGAGATGAGATGTCATTGGGCATGGTTGTTTAAGAACTGCAAAGCTACTCGATGCTGGTTGACAGGTATGGGTATATTGTCTACCCAATGTACGAACAGAGCAAAATGGTATATAAAGCATATCACATTTTGAAGTGCAAAACCTGCCACAACACCCCAAAAACCAATTAAATTACATCATCGTTTCATCCAGTTTCCCACTGATGTGAAGTAAACCTGACAGGACCAGAAGGCATTTGCAATATAGTATATGCAAAAAGAGCTGAGAGAAAAGCTAAATCAAGATTCCTTGTTCTTTATCACATTTATAGAGGAAATATATGCAGCTTAAATAAGCCTTTTTTTTATCATGTAGAGCTTTATTCATGTTGAGCTTTTGTCTAAATGTAAAAAGTCCAAAATATTCATTCAAGGTTGATCTCACATTTATAATAATAATAAATATATATAATTATATACAATTATCACTGCTGTTTCTCTAATACTGGGTAAATGAAAATTATAAGGTGAAAATTTCAACAAAGCCAACAGCCCTTATGAAGTAAGACTACACACTGCACTAAATAATAAAGTATATAAAGCAAAAAGCCAGGTCACTTAGTTCCATGTAATTACTTTCTAAAACATTATAGGACATGGAAAGCAATAAACAGGGTCATGTAGTGTGGTCCAAAGTGAAAGGTGCTACCCAGTTGAGTATTTTCTTATCACAGCATACCCTGAAGTGCGGTATGGTGGTGTAGTGCTTAGCACTATTGCCTTGCACCCCCAGGTTCCAGGTTTGATTCCCACCTCAGGTCTGTGTGCATGGAGTTTGCATGTTCTCCCCGTGCTTGGTGGGTTTCCTCCGGGTGCTCTGGTTTCCTCCCACAGTCCAAAGACATGCGGATTAGGCTAATTGCTGTTCCCAAAATTGCCCCTCGTATGTATGTGTGTGCATGTGTGTGTGCCCTGCGATGGACTGGCACCCTGTCCACGGTGTACACTGCCTTGTGCCCTAAGTCTCCTAGGATAGGCTCCAGGCCCCTCGCAACCGTGTATAAAGGATAAAGTGGTATAAAAGCTGAGTAAGTAAGTAAGCACATCCTGAATTTTGAATTCCAAAAAAAAAAAAAAAAACATTGTCTTGAAGACTTGTGCCAAACAACTTCGATTTAGTGTTACATTGGAGACATTGGAGATCTATAATTATTTGTTATGTGGATTGTCTTGCAAACAGACCGTAAGGAAATACGCTCACTAATATAACTCTTTGACCAGATGTTCTACCACGGTCTTAAAAATGGGAATAAATACAAATGGTCTCCATGGTCGCTAGTTGGACTAAAGAGGTTCCTAGTTGAATGGATTTCAGACTTTGGATTGGATTTGAGGATTTAACACTTTTAAATGTACACTAATGTTTGTTGGAAATGAATTAATGTTAATGACTTCCACATTGCCAAATATTGGCCTACATTGTTATACGTCTTGTGTTTTGATTACTTGTCATTGATTGGCTCCCTGGTGTTTTTTGTTTTTTTCCTTGGCAAACTCTGTGTCGTTGTTCCTCATTATTCCCCTGAGGAAAAAAATGCCACTCCACCTTCCTGCTTAAATAAGGAAGTTGCTCTGTCTCGCTGCTTCATTGAGGACATCACTCCACCTACTTGCTTTGCCGTTATTCTTTCCCCACTACCCCTGACCTCTTGAACCTCCCCTCTGGCTTCCCTGTCATCATCACTCCTCACCTCTGGCCTTGCCATTGTTGTCGCTTCCCAGTCTGGGCATCCTTGGTGATTTCAGCAGAGCACAGGACAACCACTCCCCAGTGAACATCTACAGCTTCTTCGAGGAGATCAAGGTGATTAAATTCTGCAGTGTTCATGTGCCCTGGTCCCTCAAAACCACCTACATAGCGAAGGAAGCCCAGCAGTGTCTATACTTACAGCAAAGGGATGAGAAAAGCTCATCTCGCAGCTCACATTCTCACTCTATTCTACAAAGGGACTATAGAGAGCATCGTGGGCAGCTGTATCGCTGCCTCATTTGGGAACTACACTGTTTCTGATCTCAAGGTCCTGCAGCGAATAATGAGGGCAGCTGAGAAGATTATCAAGTCTCTCTACCCTCTAACACAGACATTTACAACCCACAGTACATTTGCAAAGCCACCAACATTGTAGATGACCACACACAATGTTTAACCTTCTGCCATCAGGAGAAAAGTACCAAAGCATTCTGGCCCACACCACTGGACTGTATAAGAGGTTCTTTCCACAAACCATCAAGTACTCCTTAATATCCAGAGACTGGATTCACACACACACACACACACACAAACATGCACTAAACTAAACACTGTTCTTTTTCAGTCTCTTTGCAATGTTTTTGCACAATACAGTTTGTACAGTATATATGGTTGAAATGAAAAAAAACATGAAGTTGATTAGAATTGCCTTTGGTGACTTTTCACCTTCTTGGCCCACCTTAGATGCTGGTGTGTCACATTGCCCCACTGTAGGTTGCATTTTATCTTAATGCTTCTCTGCCCCATGCCTGAACCTCTGCCCATGTAAGAAAAAATAACATTTTGGTCAATATCTGCATCCACACCCAGATAACCTGGTGGACATTTTTCCCAGGGCTGCAGGGACACACGAGTTTTGGAGGGAATGGTGCCTTGGGAGCTGCACCTTTGAAGGACGATGGAGTCTCTCACTCACTCATCATCTATACCGCTTAATCCTGTATTCAGGGTCACAGGGAGCCTGGAGCCTATCCCAGGAGACTTGGGGCACATGGCAGGGTACACCAATCCATCGCAGGGCACAGACACACACACATACACTCACTCATTCACACACTACAGGCGATTTGGGAACGTCAATTAGCCTAACCTACATGTCTTTGGACTGTGGGAGGAAACCGGAGGAAACCCACCAAGCACGGGGAGAACGTGCAAACTCCATGCACACAGAGACGGGAATCGAGCCTGGCCGGGGATCGAACCTGGACCCTGGCGGTGCAAGGCGACAGTGCTAACCACTACACCACCGTGCCGCCTACGATGGAGTCTGTCATTGAAAATTATAGTGTACACATACAGTATATGTATTTTCTCCCCTCACACTAATCATTGTGTGCCGCAGCTCTATCGCACCAATCGTTGTACACCACAGCTCCATAACCCAGAGTGTCTGTATATATTATCATGTGCCCTTTATTTTGATTCCTGTCTTGTCTCCTCCTGTCTGGACGCTGGTTGTCTCTCTAGTGTGCCGTCATTTTTCTCACTTGTTTCGAGTTTACCCATCTGATTACTTTTGCTGTTTTTTGGATTTTGACTGTGATTGGATACTTTTTTTTTTTCCTGAATCACAGTTACCTTCTCATAAATCATTTTCAAGAAAAATTGAATTATGTACAGTACAGACCAATAGTTTGGACACACCTTCTCATTATTGCGTTCTTTACTGTGTTCTTTATTATGTTCTTTATTGTGTTTTTTAGCCCAAACGCGTCTCTTCTGCTTGTTGTCTG
Organism: Clarias batrachus; assembly: GCA_003987875.1. NCBI lineage: Eukaryota > Metazoa > Chordata > Actinopteri > Siluriformes > Clariidae > Clarias > Clarias batrachus. The sequence goes on from QMIH01000121.1 coordinate 804,055, forward strand.
TCCTTAGCAGTGGTTTCCTAGCAGATATTCTAGCATGAAGGCCTGATTCACACAGTCTCCTCTTAACAGTTGTTCTAGAGATGTGTCTGCTGCTAGAACTCTGTGTGGCATTGACCTGCTCTCTGATCTGAGCTGCTGTTAACCGCCGATTTCTGAGGCTGGTGACTCGGATGAACTTCTCCTCCGCAGCAGAGGTGACTCTTGGTCTTCCTTTCTTGGGGCGGTCCGCATGTCAGCCAGTTTCTTTGTAGCGCTTGATACTTTTTGTGACTGCACTTGGGGACACTTTCAAAGTTTTCCCAATTTTTCTTAAAGTAATGATGGCCACTCGTTTTTCTTTACTTAGCTGTTTTTTTTCTTGCCATAATACAAATTAAAACTCTTTGAATGAGAAGGTGTGTCCAAACTTTTGGTCTCTACTGTATGTAACAGTATGTCTGTATGTACTTATAAATTTGTATATACTGTATGTACAGTATTTATATATTAAAGTGATTCATTTTTACCGTCTTGGCCCCTGTTACCTGCTATAAATAAAAATACAGATCTGAGTATTTCAGGGAAGATGTGTCACCTGCCTGCTAATTCACATGAACAGTTTCAGAGAAGTTGTGGATAGAAAAAACAGTCATGCCGCCACGGATGAGACACGACCGAAAGTGATCCTTATGCCACCCATGCTTCGCGGACAGGCGACACAGTATTATTTGGTAAGTATGATGATTTATGGCACTTGACATGTCTATGGCTGGCACTTTGCATCTTACCTCTTGGAGTTTGAATGCTCATGTGCTTGGTAGGTTTCCTCTGAGTGCTCTGATTTCCTTCAAAGTTACAAAGACACCCAGGGCATTTCCGACTTCCCAGTACTGTAGGTGTTTGAGGGTTTGTGCCCTAAGTTCCCTGGGACAGGCTGCAGGCCACCCCATGATCCTGTGTCTCCTACTATGAGACATTTTTGGAAGTTTGGAACGTAATGCAACTTTTAACAGCTAATGCATTTTAAATCCCAGATATGCCTAGGCGATGTTTGGATCCAGAAAATGATTAGTCAAACATGCTGTCAGTGTAAATCTGTGATTCTTGGCAGCAGTGTGGGAGACTGTAAAATGTCAATCTTGTTATTTTATACAGACATTACAGGAAGGAAAACCGAAGTCAGTTCAGAAAGCATGATTTGCTACGTCAGTAAAGCCTCGCTCAACGGAGTTCTCATTGCCGTATGTGAACCAAAACAATTTGTCTTAAAGGGGTGCATCACATCTACTGTCCCTTGGTACTTCCATGACCCAACAACAATGTTGTAATACTGTATGGCGGCATTTATGTGTATTCTTGCGGAACAGGTGGTAGTTCATGGAACAAATCAGAAGCCTAATTTGTCGATATGAGACCCTACTTGGTGCTGTGATGCAATTATTGCATCCCATCATTCATTTTAAGTAATTCTTTGAACTTGGTTAGGGATGTAATGATTTAAAATAAGTATCTGCAATCAAAAGGGATAATTGCAAGAGCAAGTGGGATCATCTCCATGAGTCAAAACAAAACCAAAACAAACGCACACCCCTCCAGTTCGTCTCCGAAGTAGAATGATGGCCTTCACGGGAACTGGGTAAGCAGTCTCACATCAACGACTAAAGAAAGAGTAAGTGTTTTGTCCTTGGTCAATGCAAGTACAAGAACACTCCTGAGAAATGCATGCCTTTAAACATAAAAAATGAGACAATTAACTAGGGCATAACTCCACTACCCTTTGTATCCCCTCTCCCTTCGGCCTTGTAAATAAATTTCCTTTTTCGGTCCCTCTGCATTGAGTAAACCAAACGGCAGTTCTACCCCTTAAGGGCCAATCATCATGTTACGAGTTAATGAGATTTAGATTACCACAAAGGATGTTCTGTACACACCAGTGTAGAGAGGATTAGACTGGCACAGTTGGCATATTGATATATTTCATTTGAAAAGGTTCTCAATTCTGTGTGCAAAGAACTGAAAAATGAAATCCTAGAAAATTAGGAAGAACTAAAAGCAGTATGGTCCACAAAATCCAAAAATGTAATTAACAAAGATTACTTATGATACCACCTTACAGCACGGTATATGTAATATGTTGTTGTAATACATTTTTGAACCTGAATGGACCCATGAAAAGGTTCACATTTTTCATCCGCTCAATAATGAACTGTATGTAAACTATGAACTATGTTCATGCCATGGGAGACATCGCAGATCGTACAAGGCTGTGTCCTGACCTGTAATTCCCTGGGATTCATTCATGCCTTTTCCTTAGGCTTGTCCAGGTGAAAATCACTGTAGCAAAGTCGCAAAGTCTGAGAAGTTCATCCCAGACTTATTTATGCCTGGCCGCAGGGTCCAAATGCCAACTAAGCAGACCTGACAAATGCATTTTTAAAATCTGAATTGACAGTGGTGAATCATTAACTTTGCAAATTAAATTACACATAAATAAATAAATAAATAAATAAATAGTCATCGGAAAAAATCATGAATTGCCAAAGTCATGATTGGGATCAAATGATCCGTGAAGTTGCAATGTAAATAATCGACAGTAGAAATCATAGTAATGATCTGAGGTTTGCTTCAGTTGGTCCGGTCTAGGCTCAACAACGTTATGTGGCAATAAAATTAAGTCAGCTGATGACCGGAATGACCAGGTTATTACATCAACCGAGTCCTTCTTCGGTGATGGCACAGGCATATTTCAAGAATCGGACTGTGAGAGAGCAGCATGAGGCATTTTTACTCATAAATGAGCCACCACAGTGAGTCCTGACCTTAAACACACCGAAAGTCTCTAAGACGTGCTGCAGATTTTATTGAGCAGTTTGACTCACTTGTAAAACTTAATAAACAGAAGTAAATGTTGTGACATTGGATAAGGCTGTCAAATCAATGCCATGGAGAATGCATGCCACAATTACAACTTAAACCGGTCTAATTAAGTATTATAGTGTGCTTTTTGGTGGAGAGTGCAGGCATTATTTATTCTTGTTTATTTATTTATTTATTTATGAATAATAATGCATACTAACTGTACCTTAGACAAATAATCAAAAATCTGTTCTGACTTCAAATGACCACAAAGATGAATGCTGTTAGGTCTCGTTCTATTTGATGTAACACTTGTCCCTGAAATAAAAAAAAGAAATATATATATAAAACTTATAAGGAGACATGCATATGGATCCAGACCTTTGGGCCACCTTGTCACTCCTATAGGGATGGCCCGGAATCACACTCAACATGACCTAACCAGGGCTCTTGTGGGCTACAAGATCAAAGACGAGGGTCTGGTGCAATACCAGTTAGACAGCCGCAATTTAATTGACTGCTTTGCATAGGACTAGACTCTTGTGATGAAATTCCCTGTGATGCCAAATCTATCTGTGACCAACATTCTATCTGTACTCTTCCTGAACTAGAAAGATGGCTTCTTTTCTTTCTCTCTATCAATACTGAGCCATGCAATTCGATCAAGGTCATCTGGTAGGACATGTGTACAAAATTGTATGGTTAATCCTCTCCCCTGGCATTGCATGAGTATCAGCTTGGAAAGATGTAATGAATAGCTGCATGTGTTCCAATGCAATGCTACACTTGTAGCAGACAATGCTCTGTAGACCTTGATTTAAGCCACAGAAAAACAAATACACAGCCTTACGTACGTAGGTGTTAACTCTTTTTTTTTCTTTTTGTGCATGGTAGTGTTTATTTTCAAAATCAATTGAGAATGCTTCAGGCCATTTAAAGTTTTCTTTAATACTGTAAATGTTTAATAACAGTAAACAGAGCATAATCCTTTAATGCATTTTCACCTTTTGTACTACATATAGTACTTTCATTTCTAAAATTAGTTTTCTATTTCTGTAGAATTTAAACATACTTTGTCATGAATATATATATACATATATATATATATATATATATATATATATATATATATATATATATATATATATATATATATATAAGTTTTTTTTCCTATGAAATATCAATTTATTTCACCATAAAAAGATTATTATTTGTGAAACATGGGATTTTAATCATGGGCAATAAGGCATTCGTTTTTTTTTTTTTTTTTTTCTCCCAAATCCAAGCAGTCTTTAGCTTGTTCAGTTTATTTTGTTTATCATACAGCAGTTAGTTCTGACCAAAGTAATCTGATTGGATGAGTGGTGATAATAGAGCTCAACTCATTGCACAATATGCATAATGATGTGCATAAAAATGTGTCTAAAATGACAATTTTAAACTATCAGTGATTGAATTATTAAAACATTGAAGAATACATTTTAATGAGGAAGGCTTAAACCATTTTAACCATGTTAAAATTTTTTTTTAATTGGGGGAAGCAGACGACTACACAATATGTGATAATTCAGTGAAAAGGTAGTTGTCAAATCAATGTGAAATATATGACAAGATGTTGAGCCGTGTGTATTCATTAGCTCAATCTGAACAGCAAAAGCATGAATAGTGACAAATTAATGTCTCTATTTAGTGATAATAGAGCATAACGGCACTGGGACATTTAACTATTTGTATCACTCCACAGTACTTGACGCTATCTTTCCATTTTAAATTATTTGGGATTTAATCCCAGCTGATATTCTATAGCGTAATAAGTAAAAATATAAAGAGAAACATGACATTTTTACAGGACTGTCCACACCTTCCATGGTTTATTATCCTCAACTTTTGGCTACCTACCTGTAGTACCAGTAAGAATTGAAAATCACTTTCACGACTGTTAGTCTCTATCTTTCAGTTGCCAGATCTGCCAGTTGCGAATAATTAGTTTTCACCAATCATGGAAGAATATGTGCTGGTGGAGCAAACAAATTCATAATCTGTTGATTATTAATAAAGTACTCCCTCTCATGTGACATTGCTTTTTTTTGTCTATTGCTGTTTTTTGTTTATTTTCTCTTTTAAAATGTCTTTTTCTTTTTAACCTGTGTAATATAGCACTGAGGCGGCACAGTGGCTTAATGGTCAGCACTGTTGCCTTGCACCTCCAGGATCCAGGTTCATGTCCCACACCGGGGTCTGTGTGCATGAAAGTCACCTTTGACCTAAATTGCCCAAAGTGTGTGTGTGTGTGTGTGTGTGTGTGTGTGTGTGTGTGTGTGTGTGTGTGTGTGTGCACTGAGATGGACTGGCACCCCGTCCAGTGTGTACCCAATTGTGTGCTCCGGTACGGTGGTGAAACAAAATCACAAAACCGAAAACAAATTAACAAATTCAAGAACAAAATAACAAAAACAAAATAACTAAAACAAAATAACAAATTCAAAAACAAATAACAAAATAACAAATAACAAAATAACAAATTGTCAGACTCGCTAGAGGGCGTGATGGATCCAATCGCAGATAGTGTGAGTAATTCCCGGGGAGAGCTGAAGTGGCGCTTATGAGTGCTTGTGATACTGAAGCAGGCAAAGTGGTGGCTTTAAATAAGAGGCGTGGGTACAACTCCGTGCTGCAGTGTGAATGGGAAGAGTCGTTGGAATGCGGAAGTACC
>QMIH01000122.1:0-47810 GCA_003987875.1 Clarias batrachus
TGTTTGTATTCAACGGATTCATGTAAAATTCGTGATTTAATTTGTGTTTTATTGTATTTCAGTTTTACAAAAAAGAGAGAATGGAAGAAAACGAGCAATCAAAGAAGTAAACATTCTGTAGAGAATAAACTGCCTCGTGTTCATTTGTTAGCTAGCTGTCTAGCTTCTGCACAGCGACGTGGTTGCGAGGACAGCATACCCATGGTAATAGCTTATTGTATTCTCCTCCTTCGTTCTCTGTTGGAGTCTCAGTGTTGTTCTGAGGTAAATCTAAACTCCTCCCACTATCCAGAACATTCTGTAGAGTTTCAGAAACCTATACAGTGCCTAACATCTTCCACACGCGCAGGAAAATTATCGGATCTACTGTGTGTGTGTGTGTGTGTGTGTGTGTGTGTGTTTGGGGGCGTGGCCTTGTATGTAGATTACCCTGACTGTTTCCCTGTGAACAGCGTGTGGGCGTGTTCTGTCTCAGGTCATTATTAGTGAATGAAGTGGGGCAGAAAGACTGTATCTCTCCTTAGATTCATATGGATTACATAAACTGAGAACATTTATTTTTGAATAAGCTTGTTACATTTAAAAGTAGACACTTTAAGATTTCTATAGATATATATTTACAGATATATAGATATGTGTGTGTTCATTTTAGTGACATGTTGAAAAAAGATTTTCTGAGAGACTGAGATGACAGGAAGCGCCCCCTGTTTATTTTATTTACTTTACAAAAGCACAATGTTTTGTTGATATGTGAGTGTACAACAAATAAAGATATAAATTGATACATTACATGTATGTGTATGGTTAAAAATTATGGAACTTTTTAAGTTATTTTGATGGTTACCAAAAAAAATGCAAGTGGTCCCACCGCCAAAACAGCTGACCCCATGGTGCTGGTGCTGGTATACTGGTAACCCTGCTGGTATAATTGCTGGTCAAGCTGGTAACCAGCTATGATGGTCTAGTACAACTGATACACCTCGAGGTGTTGTCCAAATAAGTATCCCATAAGTTTCCATGTCTATTATCACACAAGGCGCTGAAGTGTATGATACTGATTGGTTAATAGGCTAAAGTACAGTAGGGGGTCCGTCATGGGAATTATGCTTGTACCTGAGGCACTGTCAAAAAATTTATTAGTTCGACACACTAATCCACGTATCCCTATCCCTATGAGGATCGACACAATTATCAAAATTAAATATTGTGATTTAACATGAGGCATTTGGATGACCAAATATGTAACCATGAATACACACCCTACCTTATACCCGAGACACTCTCAAGAAAGAAATTAATGCTGCACATTAATCCACATATCCCTATACCAAGGAAAGTATTGACAAATGTATCACAATGTACACATGTAAAAACTAGCACATTAAAAGTTTATAATTCAGAATACACACCAGATGATACACCAAATGTATCATATGCCACCTTGAATTACCAACAGTAACTTAAAGCGTGACATGCATAACAATGGGAACAAACCTTCTTGCTTCTTTAAAACTGGGGTACAAAACCTCTTTAAAATATGATAGATCAAAACATCGAGCAAAAGCAAATGAAGCACTTAACTACATCCAAGAGGAAAGACTAGACTAAGCCATCATTAAAAAAAAAAATTATTTCAGATGGACTGCCTCTACTTCTATGCAACAGGCACTGACATGCTTGCCAACCAGTTGGGAAATAAACACACACATGGACAATGTGTCAAATATTCATTATTCACAAAAAAAGAGGTTTAAAACTGAGGTCTATAATACTGATTGGTTAAGGCATATTATATGAACAAATGTATCAAAGTTAGGTGGACACTTTAAGCTGATTTACTTAAATTACTCAATTTAGGCAGACACTTTATAATCGATAAATTTAATTACAATTAAATAGTACTATTTTAATTACTAAGTATATATAAAAAATATAAAAACAAACAAACAAACGAAAACTATAATTTACATTTATTTAAGTTAGTGACGACAAAGGGTGTAACTTTAATACTTAGCACTAGGGGGTTGAGATCTCCCCCACCTCCCCCACCACTCCCACTTCCCCCCATGTTGCGAAGGTACAGTATATAAAGAAGTGGCAGCAAAGACCAAAGCAATTGGTGAACTGTACACTGGGGCAACATACTCTGAAATACTGTCTGACCTGAAGAGTAGAGTCAGGTAAGAGATCGCTTATAAACTGATGGTTGAAAAAACATTATCAGGTGAAATTCAGGTAAATTATTTTTCTTATAGAGTTATAGTTTATAGATTATATTTATTTAAATTAACATTATCAGGTGAAATTCAGGTAAATTATTTTTCTTATAGAGTTATAGTTTATAGATTATATTTATTTAAATTAACATTATCAGGTGAAATTCAGGTAAATTATTTTTCTTATAGAGTTATAGTTTATAGATTATATTTATTCAAATTAACATTATATTTGTCACATAGACAACCACACAGTATAATATGCAGTGAAATGCTCATACAACTGTTTGTGACATTAAAAAGGAATGATGAAATAGAATAAGAAGAGGCAAATTGCACTATAAAAAATGAATAATATAATATCTATAAATACACAGTTACAATAAATTAAAATGTAAAATATAAATATGGAATGTATTCATTTTTAATGCATTTTTTTCTGGAGTAATTTAAAAGAGTTTGGTTTTTATCTTAGTGACAATGAAAATAGACTATAATATCTGAAATTGTATCAAATGAAACAGGTCATCTTAATGAATATATAGTGTAAAAAATTATAAAAAAAAATTCATTCAAAAAAAATGAATTAATATATATTATATAATATATATTATAATGAATATATAATGAAATTCTCAAGGTTTCTTCCCAATGCCATCTCAGTGAGATTTTCTTCACCATCAGCTTTCTTCATCATATTGACTAGCTATTAGAGAGTCTTGTATCATTGACTACGTTCAAATCCTCAGTAAACCTCATGACGATTAATTTTCTTGCTGTATATCCTTGTAATTTGTTATTATTTTAACCTGATATTTTGTTGAAGTGTGTGGTGCCAAACCCTATTCCGCTATTCCACCTACACCCCTTTTGTATCTTGTGTCTTACTTGTATGACTGGTTTAATTATAAAAAAAAAACTGGCTGTAATTCATCATGTACATCTGAGCAGTTGAGGGTTAAGGTCTTTGCTCAACGTGTCAATTTGGTGGTGGTGGTGAGGTTTGAACCTAGGAATCACTAGCCCAATGCCCTAATTTCCCGTAATGCCTTGATTTCATTCTCGTGCTACATTTTTATTTTAGGTTCTTATTGATAACCTCATGGGAAATTTACTATGGCCTTACCACCCAAACGCTTGAATGATTTATTTATATATTTCCCTTAGTATGTCTGCAGGAACCAGCAGCGTTAATCCCATGACTGGCCGCACTACCCTCCCACGTGGGTAAGAATCTTTATGCTTAACGCTTATTCATAACGGTCAGAACTGTTGCAAAAAGTGTGATTGGAGAATTCAGCAGTGTAATAGTAGAAAGTTTCTTAGCTTATACTTGGAAACACTGTGTTGGAGGGTTCTACACAGAACTCTTATCAATTCCCACTGAGGCATTATCCATTTCTGTGAGTACTGTACATAATGCCCGCAAAAATGTTTTTTTTTTTCTTTTCTTTTTTTGGAGTGGCTCACACATAATCTTGTGTGAAAATAAACTAAGTAATAATATAAATGTGAAGTGAACTTCCTGTTTTGAATCTAAAAGTATATTTTCTTCTAACCCACATCATTTACTTTGCCTGCCTTAGGACGTTCGCGGACACCAGGGGCTACGCCATCAGATCATCTCCTGGGAGTAACAGTAAGCAGCTAAGAACTAAGAGATGATTTGCATGAGTTGATTTACTTTTCAAATGAATCTCTCTCTCTCTCTCTCTCTCTCTCTCTATCTTACTTTCAGTCCTTGCCCTATCAGATGGTCAGTTATCAGTGGCCTCCATAGACCTCCTCAAGTCCAAAACTGGCCAAAACCGCCGGGAGCATCACACGGACCGTTACCAAAGCGATAACCTTATCATCCGTCGAGGGCAGGGCTTTCAAATTAAGTTAGCGTTCTCACGAATGTTTGACCCCAAATCTGACAAACTACACCTTCAGCTTGATCTAGGTAAGGTATATTAGCCTATATATGAGTCATGGCTATTTTGAAGTATCACTATATGATGCCCTATGATTAAAGGTGTGGTGGCTCAGGCACTTGAGGCACTTGTGGGTAACTGGTCAGAGGGTTTGAGCCCCACAAATGCTGGGTTGACAATGCAGAGATGATATTGTGCACATAATTTTGTTAAGAAATAGTTCCACTGGCCATACCAGTGTCTCTCTGGGAAGTAAGAGCAGTGGCAGTCAGGCAGTCAGGATGACAATATTGTCTAATGCATACAATATTACACAGTGGCACTATGTTTTCTGCATGTTAATGATTAAAATCCTTTCTGTGTGTGGGTTTTACAGGACCTAAGCCATCAATATCAAAAGATACCCTAGTGACTGTTACTGTGGTTGAGAAGTTGCAGAACAATTGCTGGGAGGCCAAGATTATCAATCAAATGGGCAATAGGATAAATCTTTGCATCAACACCCCACCGACTGCTCCCATTGGTCGCTATAGGCTCAGTGTGATAACATCTACCCCATAAGGGAGCACCACACACAGGTGCAAGTCTGAGAATGATATCTACTTGCTCTTTAACCCGTGGTGTAAAGGTACGTGTGAAGGACAAATGTATAATGCAACCAGGAAAATCGTGAATTTCTTCTGAATGCCACAACAGAGTTTCTTTCTGCCTGTCTATTTCAGATGACACAGTGTTTCTGGATGATGAAGAGCAGAGGATGGAGTATGTCCTGAATGAATATGGAACACTTTATTGTGGAACAAAGAATCAGATTGGTTCGAGGCCTTGGATCTTTGGACAGGTCAATGAACCTTGCTAGGTTTTAGCAAGCTACTGTACCTTCTTAATAAGTGTTTTTGTACAATGATTATGTTTTTGAGATAAATCCTATTCCACTGCAAAAAAAAAAATGTTTTAGTATATTAAAAGAACTCTTGATCTGTCTCAATCGGGCTAACATCCTGTGTGCAGTTTGCTGATGGGATTCTCGCAGCATGTCTGTTCATATTGGAGAAGAGTCAAGCACTTGCTTCAGGTTGGGGAGATCCAGCTACTATTAGCAGACTTGTGTCAGCCATGGTGAGTGCCATTTACATCCACAAAAGTAAAAACAGACAAATAAGTAAAAAATTCTGACGCCATTCAATATCATACAAGAAGGAGTGACAGTGATGCAGCAAGTGTACTAAAAATATTGTAGCCATGATGATATATAATATAAGAGCATGATATTGAATGTGATATTACGTTTATGCAACAGCTCCACAAACACCCTTTAGTTAACCAGCTCTTTTGCTCCACCCACACATAAGCTTCCATAACTGCGAGAACTAACTGTGACTAGCGGAGTTGCTATCTGACCAATAATGACTCAAAGTTAGTTTGAAATAGTTTTAAATTCTTAGCGGTACTATAAAGCCATTGAAAAATTAAACCATGGAGTGCCCCTTGTCAGGGTTTAGAGAGGGATTTGAGATTCAGCCTTATGTTAGAAACAAAGTTAGAATTTTAGTCATTAAATAAATGAGCTATTATCTAGTGGTCTATTAACACCACTTGTGGAATGCCTCCCGACCAATCAGCTTGCTCTGCTGGAACTAGCTGTTATTTAACTACTACATACACACTTATATTTTCTAAATTATATTAAAAACTAATTTTTCTAACCAGTGCCTCTGATTTATTGGTGCTAGGTCAACTCTCCGGATGATCAAGGTGTGGTGACGGGGAATTGGTCAACGGTCTACGACAATGGGACTTCACCATTGCTGTGGCATGGCAGTTTGGAAATTCTAAGGCAGTACCACACAAGCGGAGGAAAGCCAGTTAAATATGGCCAATGCTGGGTCTTTTCCGGGGTCACCACCACAAGTAACATCTTGTTCTTGTTTTCACTAAAAGTTGTTCTGTAGTGTTAGTTACTAGATCCATTTGGTAGTTTTTTTTCAATTCTCACCTACCTCCTCTTACTCTCATTTTTTCCACTCACCTTCTCTCTGGCCATTCTCTCCACACTCCTATCCCAGTTCTCAGGTGTTTGGGGATTCCCACTCGCAGTGTCACGAACTTCGACTCTGCCCACGACACAGATGTTTCTATGACAATCGATGTGTATGTTGATGAGGAGATGAGGCCAATTGAGAACCTCAACAATGACTCAGTTTGGTACAAGCACACTATTCTCATGTATTACATTTCACTGCTTTTATTTGCACAAGTGTATTTCAACTTGAAAGCAAAAAGAGAGGAAGAAATTATATCTAAATAATCTTGCGAGATTCCCTGTACTGTTTGCGGTGACATTTAAATCCCTTCATATGATAAATTTTGACATTTGTCTATTACATCTGGTTCTGAAAACTATACTTTTTCTTGAACTGCAGTATGAAGCTCTTTTCTGAACAACAAGTAAAATTCTAGCATTTTAACGCTTTTCCCAAAATCTATATAAAATTCTAACCTGGTAGAGAAGCTTGGTTAATGCCATGAATTAGCAGACTGACAGTTTTTATCCTATGGAAGATCTTTATAAATTGTAAAAAGGAAAAAAAAAAACTTTTTTTTGTTCAAACATCTTATAATTCCATAAAGCTGTGATGATGTAGAATTTTTTTAAAATCCATTTTCCCAATTTCATCCAAGGCCTATTATCCCCCCCCCCGCCTTTTTTTTATTTAGCCATGGTGAAAGACATAAAGCAAGCTTTACAGACATCCATGCACAAGAAACACAAAAGTATATCCCTTCATGCCTTCTTTTTTTAAAAATAGAAAGACATAGAAATAGTAGGCTAATTGGCATTTCCAAATTGCTGGTAGTGTGTGAGTGAGGGTGAGCTTGTTTGGCCTGCGATGGATTGGTACCCTGTCCAGGGTGTACCCTGCCACATGCTCTGAGATTCTTGGGATAGACTCCAGGCCTCCCACACCCTTTACATGGTAATCAGTGTGGAGTGAGTGAGTGAGATCTAAGAATGTACATGAAAGCCTGGCCACTATGGGATCAGTCTGGTATTTATCTCTAAGTCTCCATGTGCAGGAACTTCCATGTGTGGAACGAATGCTGGATGGCACGTCCTGACTTACCAGTTGGCATGGGCGGTTGGCAGGCGGTGGATGCCACGCCTCAAGAGACGAGTCAGGGTATGTTCCGCTGTGGCCCTTCACCTGTGACGGCCATCCTTGATGGACTGGTTTATACCAGATTCGATACTCATTTTGTCTTTCCAGCGGTAAGGACATGTCTTTTATATTTTATTTTAATTGTTTTTCATCAAGCTTTAGCTAAAAGTCCTTCATTGTCCAACAAACCCCCCCAAAAACTACCAAGGACCATTTAGTTAGTACAGTATGTATTAAAAAGGAGTGGTCAGTGGTACAGACTTTAAGTTATTAATAAAAAAAAATTGGTTAATAAAAAAAATATTTAAAACATACCACACACTTTTAGAAAAAAATATTTCAATATCAGTCAAAAATGATAAAACCACTGCTTTACATGAGTGGTGTTAATAGACAGTAACACCACTGGGATGTTTAACTATATAACAAATGTTAATTACACTAACTCTAATCTACACTACTACACTGGGTCTGTCACTGAAGTACTTTCAGCAAGAAAACACATCTATTAGCATTGTCTACTTAAACAACATTGTTCATTAATTGTCATTCTGTCACCGTTTCTAGGTGAGCTATAAAGACACAGTGTAATGGTGGATTGTGAGCAACTTGGTGTGCGAAATATATTTTAACAATAAATGAGAGAAATCTTGATATACAAGCCAATGATTCTTCTCCCTCATGCACTATGGGATTATGGGTAATCATCTTGCATGCTCAGTCTAAGTTCACACGCGTGACTCATATATTATAACATTCATGCATGTACTGTTTATTATAACATTGTGACCACATGAGTGTGTTCGTGTATAAAGCAAAAGCAAGGATCATTAGAGAGGTTCGTGGTTAAAGAAGTTTCCCGACGGGAAACTGTGTGTGTGTGTGTGTGTGTGTGAAGGTTGTCTAACACAGTAGCTCCCTCCCTCCTTCTCTTGTGTGCGTGTGAAGCTGAAGTAAGAAAAGAGGAGGGAGGGGGCTACTGTTTAGGATGACTTTCTCTCTCTCTCACACACACACACACACACACACACACACACACACACACACACACACACACACACAATGCTTGCAATGCTGGACTAAATCCCCAATCTCCCCCTAACTTCTAATCTAGAGCACTACGTGATGGTAAATAGAATTGTACAAAAGCTCACTAGCTTTCATTTAAAACTATTTGGAATTTAATCTCAGAATCCAAAAATTAAAGGAGCTGATATTCTAATGCAGAATGAGTAGAAATATATAGAGAAACATATACAATTTTCCACCACCTCCATGGTTTATTCTCCTCACCTTTTGGTTACATACTATCGGAAAATGTTCCAAATTTCACTCACGGTCACTAACTGTCAGTTGCCATGTGTTGGCGTAGAAAAATAACTGGTTAAACTGGTTAATAGTAATCTGTTGATAATAAATACTGTATACTCAAGGTCATGCTGTTGTGCTGAATATCAACACAACCAACACATCAACGTGACTGCATTTAGTGTGTTTGCACTGTAGGTGAACAGTGACAGGATCTACTGGCAAAAACAAGCTAGCGGCAAATTCAGTCAGATTGGCATCGATAAGAATGTAGTGGGGCACTGCATTAGCACTAAAGCTGTTGGCTGTGACAAAAGAGAGGACATCACGCACCTCTACAAATACCCACAAGGTAAAAACACTGAACACATTTTTCCATCTGTGGGTTAATTTTGAGGTTAACTTTTTTGTCTCATCCCTCTGTTTTTTTATCATTAGGGTCTGAAAGAGTGCGAATCGCTCTTGAAACTGCTTCCCGCTACGGCTCCAAGCCTCACGCCTACCCCTCTGCTGTGATCAATGATGTCACATTAGACATTGCCATTAAAGGGGAGGAGCCTTTGATAGGTCAAGATGCTTGTCTGGCCTTCACTGTGAAGAACAGCAGCTCTAAGAATCGCAGTGGCAGCATGTTCTGCCATGTGGCAGTCATGTACTATACTGGTGTGATAAAAGGCACAGTGAAGGAGGAGGAAATGGCGGTGAACCTCGAACCTAATGAAGGTGGGACACTATTCAGGTCTGCTTGCTTTGCTTCTGTCTTAATTACAGGAAGCTGGCGTGTTTAAATCTCAGCACCGCTACAACAGACTGATATATTGTGTTCTTGGACTGTAACTGTAATCTATAACTATATCCTATTTGAGCAAAGAGTCTCTCTATCCTTTTATAGTCAAAACACTGGATTGGACCATTCCATATGCCACATACAAGGACCTGCTTGTTGACCATGCAGCAATGCTGCTCACCGTGACTGGACGAGTCAGTGAGACTCAACAGGTTTTGGCAACTCGGTTCAACTTCCACCTGCGCTCACCTGACATTACTATCATCGTAAGTCCTCAAGTGACTCCCATTTTGTGTTTCCTAATTACAGATTTCAGAAATTCTAAACAGCATTTTGTATATTTTTTCTTGTTTACGAAAAAATTGAAGTTCACACAGTGAAGCATGCTGTTTGTGTATCACAGAGTTATTTTAACAGCCCTATATTATGACCCATAACCAGTGCAACTTATGTTTATCTGTTATACAACCAAGCAGTTGAGGGCCCTACTCAAGGGCCCAACAGTGCCAGATTGGTTGTGGTGGGGTTTGAACCTGGGACCATCTAATAAGTAGTGCCAGGCCTTAACCAATGGCAAGGTGCCATTTGCATTCATTCCCTCTGCCTTGCATTGATTCAGACCAAAGAAATATCCAACTCCGGGCCTCCGAGTGGTGCAGTGGTAAAAGTGCTCGCCCTATCATCCGGAGATCGCTAGTTTGAATCCCGGGTGGTGATGTAACCTCTCGCAGCCGGAGGTCTCTAGAGAGAGCTGATTGGCCGAGCTCTCTCAGAGGGGAGGGATGAGAGGTACTTAACACTCCCACATTAATCACGGCTCTACAGCCAGTCAGRGGCGTCKGTGAGCTCGCGCAAYGGAGGGAGCGGATAGCGCTGTCCTCCGAGTGTGTTACGCCGCCCCCAACAGTGTGCGAGAGAGCAGTTCAAAAAGATGCGGTTGGCTGGCATCACGTGGTTTGGAGGAAGCATGTGATAGTTTCGGCCCTCCCGGCTGAGTGGTAGTAGTAGCCTTAATGTGGGAGCCCCCTAGTGACAGGGAGGAATTGGACACGACTAAAGTAGGGAGAAAAATCATGGAAAAAAAAAAGAAAGAAATATCCAACTCAATTTTGTTCCTTCCTTGTTTTCCAATGAGACACTATTTTAACTTGCAATTAAGAAATTTTAATTGACTTTGTTATTCCTTGTGTTTTACAAGTGATGTTTATACAAATATTTTAATTGCGATTCTTCCTTACAGCCTGTAGGAGACGCTGTGCTGGGCAAAGAGATGGCAGCTAATATTACCTTTACGAATCCACTGCTGTGTGTCCTGAAGAATGTCAAGTTCCACATTGACGGCTTGGGCTTACTGAAGGCAAAAGATGTTTGCTACGGGTAGGTGAAACCTTGGATTGCAAGTAACCTGTGTTTGACTGATGGCACTTAATTAGTAATCTAGTAACCCAGTATACGTATATATCCAATGATTAAAACTTCAAAGCACTTATCGTAAGTCACTCTGGATAAGGGCGTCTGCAAAATGCCTTAAATGTAAATGTAAACTTGGTCTGCGAGCGTTTTGCTGCATGAGCAAAATGTTTAAATAGACGAGTACTGAGTACTGTAGGACAACTGAGCCAATAGTTCTTTTTTCTTGTGTGCTGTCAGATTGTGGGTAATTGTCTCCTATGCTCAGTCTCAGTGCGTGTGCGTCACTTGTATAGTAAAAATCCATGTGTTCTTTTTACTATAATGTGGGACCACATGTGTAAAGCATTTTTTAAAATTATTTTGTGTTCCGGTATAGTGACTGTTTTTTAGTAACTGTACAGCAACAACAGCGTCTGGGAAGAAAAAAAAGTTAAAAAGTCTGTAGCAGTGCGACAGGTCAGCAAGCAGGGAGACCAATTTGTTTGATAACAACACAATGTCACATTTCCGCAAAATCCTCAAAAGAAAGCAAATGCAAGAGTGTTAGGTTTAAAAGAAGAAGTGTTATCTTCTTCTTCTATCCGAGATAAGTTTCAAGCTAAGAGAAGAAGAGTTATTGCTTGTTGTGTACACCGCACCTTGATACACTTACCAGTCCGGGTCCGATCAACCAGTTGAGACAAACACACACACATGCTCAGGCATGATGTTTGAAGATCTCTATTTATTCTCCGCAAAGAGAGTACATTTAAAGCGGTTCTGTATCCAGAACATAAAAAACCCCAGACACTATTACACCTTATATAACCTTACAAAGAGTCATTAGAGAGGTTCCTTATTTAAGATTCTAGTTTTCAGAGTCTCTGATTCTTTGTCAAAGACCAGTGATTCTGTTAGTGTGTGTGTGTGTGTGTGTGTGTCATCCCACACAGTAGCCCCCAACCTCCTCTTCTCCTCTCTCTGGTCTAAATCACTACAGCTACTATTTTTTTCAAAGATAAAGTGCAGGTTAATTTGTTTTATTTTTACTTTATATTTTGTATTAATTATTTCTATATAAATATTTTTGGGTTGTGGAGTTTCCATTATTTCTCATGGGGGAAATTTGCTTTGATATACAAGTGATTTGATATACAAGCTTGCTTCCGGAAAGAATTATGCTCGCAATCCAAGGTTTAACTTTATTTTTAATAGCCTGTTTTTTAACTAAAAATGATAAATACTGAGAACTTTGAGTATCGCTATTCATTTAGTTGGAAATTTTGACAACTTTCTGACTGTGCCAAAGAAATTATCTAGAAATAATTTAAATCTATTCAATTTATTTTTAAATAAAATTTCATAGATATTCCTTCAGTTCACTGATGCAATTTTACCTTCCATTGCAGTGACGTGGCCAGTCTGGCAACTGTCACCCTGAACGAGAAGTTCACTCCTACCTTAGTCGGTCCACAGAAGCTTCTCGCCTCTCTGGACTGCCTGCAGCTCACACATGTTCATGGTGTGGCCAACATCCTCGTTAAGGAGAAGTGAAAAGTTTAAAGAATGCAAACTCGAATGTGCAAAAAAGAAAAGAAAAGAAAACAGCTGATGTTATGCCAGATGGGGGAAAATATACACATGATAATAGAAATTTGTCAATGATTTGGCATCCTGATTTTCCCATGGAATCAATGTACACTTGAACAAGCTTAGATTTACATAACTTACATTTCCAGAGACATTATTAATGTGCTGGTGTGCTTTACTTATCAAGCTACACCATTCTAATGAGTTTGGCACTGATATACATTATTCTGATAAATAATAAACCGCATAATAATATAAGTATCCATTAACAAAATTCTTGAATTGTTGAGTCTATAGTTTCATACTTAGTTTCATATTTTCATTTACATTTATAGCAATTGGCAAAGATGGCAGACATCCTTATATAGAGCAACTTACCAAAATGCTCTGATTTTACATATTCTTTTATTTTTGGTAAATATCTTTAGATACAAATCTAATTGTTCCACGTGTTTGATTCCATGTGAAAAATTAAAAGGTACTTTTTTCTTCATACAGACAATTTCACACATTTCATAATTCTAGAAATGTTCCATGCATTGTTTTTGCCAACATTTGCTTCTCTGCTTCTTTTTATTAATGCATATAATAATAATAATAATAATAATAATAATAATAATAATAATAATAATAATAAAAAACACAACTAAACATAATTAATTACTTGCTTTCCATGAGCTCAATTTCTGTTACAACCAACTGCTGTACACTTAGTTTAAAGGGAACATAAACATTATATAATGCACATTTACATGCATTGCATCAATCTTTTAAGAAATCACTGCTGAATTTATTAAAATCTCATATTAAAGTTGGTGGGAAGTTAAAGTTTAAGGTAGTTAGTGCACTGGTGAAGGATGCTACTGTTTTATTATCATTTATATTCTTGTATTGCACATTATTAGAATTTTCCATTACAGTTCAGTTATGAGACTTTTAGTGCATGTGTAATGCTTTGAAAAGTGCTATAAATGTAATTACCACTTCAATTTATATTAAAACATCATTCATTTGGTTGACACATTTGTTATGTTGACACTTTTGAAAAAAAAAAAAAACTCACATAACTCATTGAGCAAAATTTATTTCATGATTCTTAAAGTGTTCTGGAAACCTAATCCATGTATCCTTTGGGTGTTTTTAAATTTCTTTAGTTTTAAAATACTTAAAAACCGACAGCATCACTTTCACTTTTGGGCATGCAATGGTTTTGGCTTGGCATTTGTTACTACTGTAAACTGCACAATAAACCTCCTAAGCAATGAAAGTATCTCCATTTTTTCCTACTTCAGATTTCTAAACAGTGTAAAAGAGTGATCAGCCTGAAAGTTCCTCATTTCTCCAAATTGATATAAAAAAAAGATATATAAAAAGATATAATTTTATATACAAATTATTATTTTTGAGAAAAGTATTGATGAGCATACAAATGTAAAATAATTGCATAATGCATATAACCCTGCATGAGTATTGTGCAGCTTGAAAGTGAGCTTGGCAACTTTGTGACCCATTAAATCAATATACACTGAGCTCTACTCCAGAAAATTGCAGGAAGATAAAACTAAGGCAGTGGGTATATGTCTGGGTGAGTGGGTGAGTCTTGCACAGGATGTAGAATGAACCCAGAACTGTTGGACTGTCAAAGCTACTGTTAGCCACATTCCACAACTGTAAAACTAGAGTAAAATTATGTGACTTGTGTCATTTAAACACTACAGTAGGCGCCAGATCCAGGAGGATCATAGGGAGGTCCTTGATCCTTAGATTTGATCATATATAATTATCGTAAGAAAACCTACCATTAAGCCACTAATGACCAGGGAGACATTGACAAGTAAGTACAATAACAGTATAATAGCAAAGTAAAACATACAGAACAGAATACTGCACTAACGATGTGTAAAGTGACAAAGTGTTAAGTCTCAGATCACATCTTTCCGGTTAACATACCATAGCACAGTTTCTACACTTTCTCAGGGTCTTTTGGCTAAATATTTGCCAATATTACAAGTTTCTGAATCATGCCTTGATTTATGCGCGAATTATCTCCTGTTAGCCCAAAGCTATCACCTGTTGGCCCAGTTAGCCGAGAGCTATTTCCTGTTAGCCTAGATCGATCACCTGTTAGTGCAGAGCCATCACCTGTTGGCCCTGTTTGTAAAAAAAAAATAATGAGAACTCTTTCTACCTTGATGTTAACAAAGCACTAGTGAAACACTGTGATAAGTGAATTAGTGTACAGTAGCAGGGGATTATATAGAGAATTAAAGGGAGTTTTTACTCTTAGAACTGTGTTCTGTTATTCTGCCCAATCAAAAGTTCTGGTTTGACTCAAACACTCCTCGTATTTTGTACACAACATATTTCATGTTTCTATACGTTTTTATACATATTTACATTATCCCTTAGACTTCTAGCCATTTGCCTTACGCTAAGGATTCAGTTTCCAACCACATTCGCCAGAAGGTGCTAAAGAGTCGGACACTTATTTGCATAATGTGAGTGAAGCAATGTTGGCAATGATACACAGGGTTTTTGTGACTACTTTGAATCAAAGCCAAATAGGTGGATAGGTGGTGTGGTAGAAATGACCAAATTGCGCAAGAGTTGTGATAGTTCCTTTATTTATACCCTTGATATGTTACTTGTATATTATTTAGTTAAACAACTGATTTCATATTTATTATCGATGTGGATGTGTGTTCAGCCTTAACATTTCTCATGGCTACAAACAGATATTCAAAGAAAGGATGATAAATATAAATAATAAAATATAATGGACTCTGAAGTTTCTTCCCCAATATAATCGATTACATGTAACAATTTAAAAAAAAGTTAACAACATACACGATGAGCTGTGGGAAAAGCTACCCGACCTCGGCTTGTGCGTGAACCAGGCCTCGAGGCCTCGGCGTTGCCTGATGCCATCAGCCGGTGGAGGGGACATCAGAAGCGGTATGCGAGGAAGTGGAAGCGCGGCGGGCGAGCGGGAGTTTGTGCTAGGCTGAAAACAAACCCTAGCCAGCCGGCTCCACCATCCATCATCTTATCCAACGGCCAAACTGGACTACATCTGACTCCAGCAGACTACACAGCATGAGTTTAGAGACTTGAGTGTTTACATCAACATGAAATGGTGCAAGAACTCGAGCTAGTTTCTAGCTATTGCTCATTGCTGGTGGAGCGCGCACAAGCCCAGAGAATTCACAAACACTTCAGGGACAGTGGTGACACATGGTGCACGTGGCATAGCATACACACTATCACAAACTACAGGATGACATCACCTGCCTGTGATGATGACGGCTCCCTTAAAGACAACAACCTGCACTGAAAAACTTTTATGCTCGGTTCGATGTGCAGAATGACGTGACGGCGAGGAAGTCCATTCCTTCTCCGAATGACAAGGTGCTGTGTCCACAGCTGAAAACTCTACACAGAGTCAACCCACATAAAGCTGCAGGACCAGACAATAATACCCTGGCAGAGTGCTCAGAGAATGTGCTCAGAACAGCTGGCAGATGTTCTCACTGACATCTTCAACATCTTTCTAAGCAGTGCCATCGTTCCCCTATCTCGCCTATCCCGAGATTTGACTATGCAAGAACCGACACGCGGAAAGATAGAAACCTAATCACAGCGCCAAAACTCGCGGTGAATCATGATGAACCGTACATATAGCCACCGTGCGAAACTGCCTAGGTAAGATAGGGGTATTAGTAGTTAACAGATTATGGGCTGAGTGATGATGGTAGAATAATTATAAAGGTCTTGACTAAAATAACATGCATGAGGAAGCACAAAGGAGTTTTCATTTTCTGCAATGGAAAAGTACTCGAACTAGTTACTTTTATCAGAAACTAATGCAGTAATGTAACTGATTACTTTTTGAAGACAGTAATTTTGGAATGTAATTAGTTACAATAAAGACCCTGCCGACCCTCACACTTGACCCACTGCAGGTTCATATTGTTTTAACTTTTCAACGAACGATGCCATCTTCTCCACACTCCACCTTGGACAATGCTGTCATAGACCTACATTCGTATGCTGTACATAGATTACAGTTCAGCATTCAACACTATCATCCCCAAACACCTGATCTGCAAGCTGAGCCTGTTGGGCCTGAGCACCTCCCTCTGTAACTGGATCCTGGACTTTCTGACCGGAAGGCCTCAGTCAGTACGGATTAGGAACTGCATGTACTGGAACCACACTGAGTACTGGAGCCCACAAATGCTGTGTGCTCTGTCCCTTGCTGTTCCCACTGCTGACTCATGAGTGTTTAGCGACACACAGTTCAAATCACACCATCACGTTTGCAGATGACACGACCATGGTGGGTCTCGTTAGCAAGAACAACGAGTCAGCGTACGGAGAGGAAGTGCAGAGGCTAACACAATGGTGTAAAGACAACAACCTGCCTTTGAATGTGGACAAGACAAAGGATATTGCTGCTGACTTCAAGGAGGACATAGAGCGACCACTCTCCGCTGAGCATCAATGGCTCCCCTGTGGAGATCGTCTACAGCACCAAATTCCTGGGTGTCCACCTGAAGAAGAACCTCACCTGGTCCCTCAACACCAGCTCTCTGCACAAGAAAGCCCACCAACATCTTTTCTTCCAGAGAAGGCTGAGGAAGGGCCAGCTCCCACCACCGATCCTGACTCAGATTAACTCAACTACTTCACAATTTTGAGACTGGACTGATTAATCAACTCATCACCTCATTACCACAGAGTATTGTAATGTCATGTTGTTGCATTGGTACTGTCACTCTCAGCACTTTATGTTTTTTCTATAAAAACATAGATAGTTTCCTGTTTAACTTAAAGCGTAAATCTGTCTTATCCCAGCTAGCCAGCTAATTAGGTTTCTTAGTTAGCTAGTTACACTAGTTAGCTAGTTTTTGTTAAGTTGTGTTGTTAATTTATGTTGTACAGTATGTAGCACCTTGGTCCTGGAGGAATGTTGTTTTGATTCACTGTGTACTATATGGTTGTAATGACAATAAAAGCCTACTTACTTCTTTACTTACTTACTTGTGATCTGTACAGTTTATTACTTTAAAAATCTCAAATGAGGTGTATGCACTTTACAAGTAATTGCCACTTGTCAAAAAGTAAAAAAAAAAAAATCAATATTACTCAAAAATCTGAAAAAAAAAACGGATTTAATTTGGTGTGAAAGATTTTCACACATAAATTATTAAAACTGAAATAGCTGATGCCCTGGACAAACCTGTATATCAGATTTGCAAAAGGTGTGTGGCTGGGAATTGAAGAGGAGGATGAGGAGGAGGAAAGGAAATGCGTGATAAAGTGGTAACACCTGGGGGAATTTGTCTGATAATTGTTCTGTGATGCAATGATCCTGTTTGTGTGTATCAATTTCAAATAAAATTCAAATTTTATGTGTCACGTACACAGGCATACACAGTACGATATGCAGTGAAACGCTTAGACGACTGCTTGTGACCTTAAAATAAAAGACTAGTAACAGGAAATAAATATGAAAAAGAACATAGAAAATAAATTTAGCTAAGAAAGAATAATATACCGTAGCTATACAGTACAAAATATACAATATAAGAAAAATATAAGAATAACCTAGCTGTACAAATATGGAAAACATAGAATTGATGGAAATTGTTTTGAAATTAAGTTGAATATGTCCAGGGTTGTGCAAATATGCCTGAAAGTGTCGTACTTAAAGTGACTTTTGTGCATTAAGGAAATAAATAGAATAAATAATAAGTAACATGAATGTGCAGTTATGCAGTGTCCACTAGTGACCATGAATGCCCAGAATTGTATTGTGTATGCAATAATGAGCTTTTTAAAGACTGTTATGGAAAAAAAAAATCAGCTAGTCTTGAAGGACACCAAGGACTTCCTTACAAACAGAATACAGTCTGTATTCTCACCATCAATCTCACCATCAGCACTGGAGTTCTTTAGGGATTCCTCAGGGGTGTGTACTGTCTCCTTTCTTATCCTTGTTTTCACTCATGACTGTGTACCTGGCTCTTCCTCCAACAGCATTATCAAGTTTGCAGATGACATGCAGGCGATGATAAGCCTGGTCAGAGATACTGTAATGATGCAGGAGCTACAGGTGCCTTGGCGTCCACAGAAACAGACTGTACTAAGCAGCTGACCATGGCGTGTCAACCGTTACATTACAGTGCACAAAACGTCTTTTCCACTTTACTGTTTACTTCTTTATCCTCTTATACCTTGCATAACTTATAATGTTGTCATTGCACTATTGTATGTTCCACTCATAGTTATTCTGTGTATACTGTATTATACAAACAGCCATATATGGACATCTGTGTATCCTGTTGAGTTATCTTTGTGACATGTCTTACCGAATAAATATTCTATTTATAATGTCTGGTAAATTTGTGGTAAATCTAACACTTACGCACATTTTATGCAAACACTATGCATACTGTGTCTGTTATCACTCAAATGAGGATGTGTTCTCTGTTGAGTCTTCTCAACAAGGTTTCCTCTCAAAGTTTCTTCCTATTGCATCCTCAGGGACTTTTTTTCCTTGCCACCGTCGCCCTCGGCTTGCTCATCGACAACTATATAATTATTTTAATTCATACTCATTGTCCACATTTTGTGCAAATTTCAAAATAAAATTGAATTGAACATCTGGCTAGATGCTAACTCCATTTCAATGAAGCTTTGTACTTTTGTACAAGGACCGTAAAGAGGAGTCTAATCGAATCAAGTCACTAATGAGACTCACAGCTTGCTGTATGCAATTTTTCAATGGACATAGGCTAGAGTTGTATCAGAGCATTACCTGATACTTGTGATGACCCTGATAATGATGAGACAGCTTACAGGGAGGCACCTATTAGCATGGTGTGATGACAATAACCTGGAACTTAATACCATGAATATGAGGGACGTCATTGTGGATTTCAGATGCTTGCAATCATACTCACACTCCCATTTAAATCAACTGGTACCCAGATTTTAAGGTCCTTGAAGTTCACATCTCTGAGAATCTCATCTGATCCCTGAACTCCTCTTTTAAGAGGCTTAAAAAGTTCCATGTGTGCTCCAGGACACTGGTGAACTTTTACCACTGCACCATTAAGAGCATCCTCACAACTCCTCTCAGTGTGGTACGGCGACTGCGCTGCTAACTGGCTTTGTACATGTACTTTTCTCATAAGCAACACACTTCTGAGAGCATCCGAGGACTTCTCCAAGCCAGGTAGAGATAGCAGATGAAAGCTCTGGCTAGTTGAAAAGGAAAACAAAATGGTTTATTTAGTTGTTGGAAGAAGAGTTCTGAATTCTGACTTTTCTTTTCAGAATACTGAATACAATAGCATGACGATGGCATTTTTTGTCCTCTAGATGGGACCAAAGCTCTACGAGAGGAATTCAAGAATTCTATACACGATATTCTGTGCAGTTTTTGTTGTAAATCGACAGAAGGCGCTGTTTCCAGTTTGTGTGATGCTTTTGAATGTGAGCTAGTGTTTTATTATGTGGCCCAGCAGCAAGAAGAACAGCATCATACTCATAGTGTAGCATAACAGCACAACCTTGTGTGTAATATTGCTTTTATACAACAGTTCCACAAACACCATTTATTATCAACATATTATTATTTCTTTCTTTATTAACCCACTTATTTTGCTTCACCAACACCTATCCTTGTGCAACTGTTGGAACTAATTAACTGCGACTAGCAGAGCTGGCCAACAGGTAGTGTATTAACGGTGATGAAAGACAGTCCTGTAAATCTCATCTGTTTCTCTGTATGTACCCACTTTTCCACTTTTTCCGTTTCAGAATATCAGCTCTGTTCATTTCTAGTTTCCCATGTTATCACTCAAATGAGGATGTGTTCCCTGTTGAGTCTTCTCAACAAGGTTTCCTCTCAAAGTTTCTTCCTATTGCATCCTCAGGGACTTTTTTCCTTGCCACCGTCGCCCTTGGCTTGCTCATCAACAACTATAGAATCATTTTAATTCTAACACATTGTTCACATTTTGTGCAAATCACATTTTGTGCAGGGTTAAATCCCAAATAGCGTTAAATGGAAAGCTAGTGTGCCGTGTAGGGTGTACAGTACAACCACACACCCTTTTCACCTTGTTGTAGAGCAATTTGGGTTGCAGTCTGGTTTTAGGAGATCTTTGAAGCCACAAATAAAAAAACATAGGTGGTCCATGTGCATTTGCAAAAAAAAGATGTTTAGGTTTAGAATATAGGGACTTAGGGATTAGAGAATAATCTTAATAAGAAAGACTTACTTTTGTTAAAGCAAATGTCTTTATTATTTTTAATTTTTTTGGTAGGTTACTCTCTCTGAAATGTAGCTGTTAAGAAACAATTAAAGTATGAATTACTCTATCTGGAATATAAAGTGTACAGTACGTAGTCTACAATTGTTTGTTCTATTGATATATTCTGAAATGCATGGTCTTTTAGATGCAGTCACTGAATACAGGTAGTCACCGAATTCCAAATGAGTATATATTACTTAGAAACAACGTAGGACAAAGTAAACTATTTGAAATGAGATTGGATGAATAGAGGATATGTTTATATACACTATTTTATGAGAACCCAGGATCTGCAAGAAAGAGCGAAACAAAGAAAGAACGAAAGAAACAACGAAAGAAATTGAATATGACACAAACAGCTTGCTTACCTGATACAGAGATCAGAGACGACCATAGGAATGCAAAGATCACCCATTCCCCCACAAACCAAACACTGGCCCGTCGGGTCTGATCTCACATATCTCACATAAAATTCAATGCAGCACAACAATGGAAAAAAAAAAAATCAGTGCTGTCCATCATAGAAAGGCACCAGAACAACCAGTGCACCAAGTCCCACCATGCAAGGGTTATCACATGGAACAGATCACTCACAGATTGTCAAACTCAAGGACATGTACTATGGGCTACATCTTTGATCATTAGTAATCAAGTTATTTCTATGGTAATTGTCATTAGTCATGGTCACAATTTACAGTAAGTCCCTGATTTACGAACGAGTTCCGTCCCAGGAGCACTCACCGTTCTCGTATGAACACACATACGAATTAACATTAATTTACTCACTGAAAATATTGTATATATTAAATATTAGTATCTGGTGCACTGTCTATTTTTGTACAATACACGTGGGCTACTACCACCTACCCGACGTAGAACCGCGGTCCGTTCATATCTGTGGAAATTCATAACTCAAATGTTCATAATTTGGGGACTACCTATATTTAATTACTGAATCTAATAGACCATGCCTTTCAGAATATAACAATAAATCGAACAATTGTAGACTACATACACTTTATATTCCAGACAAGGTATTTCATACTGTAATTGTTTCATAACAGCCACATTTCAGAGAGAGAGAGAAAAAAAAGCCAAATTTCACTGCAGACATTAAGTCATGTTCCTGGCATGTTTCAGCAACACGGTACTTATCGCTCCCTTTTATCACTGCTGACGTCAATAAAGCTGAACATAATCACATTAAATACTTCAACTAAGACATGTTTCCGTGGCAACCAACAACAATCTCTGCATGTTTCTTCATATTTCATTCATAACCTGACATCTGAACTTTGCAAATAAGTGAAATCAGTTCATACTTTGTTTCGCCTTTGATATGGAACAGAAACATTATAACAGTTTCAAATTTAACTTAAACTGTCCTTTTTTTGTTCTGTAATAAAAACAATAATTATAGTGAAACTATATATATATATATATTTTCCCCTTTACACTTCACTTCAAAAGAGAATAACGGAGTGGTCCATGGACAAGCCTGCACATGAAATGAGAATTGCACATCTTTAGTAGAAGTTTATTTTGTTTCATCATTCATTTGAGTCATTTGAGTCATTTTCATCGCACTGTGACATTGCTACACATCTACTCTTATACGTTTTTTCCACTGCACCTGTTCACCTGAGTGACGTCATGTGCCTACAGCTGGACGTGCGTCGGTTTAACGTGTTACTCACAATTAATGCCAGGCTAGTGAAAGGGTCTCTGAGTCACGATAGGGCAGCTAACATGTGATGAAATTAACATTCATTTACAGTAAGAATGTCAAATAAAAACTAATTAAAAAACTTACATTTATTAATTCTACAGATACTTAGTAATATATACTAAAAAATGTATTTAATCAAACTGGAAATCCATATGCGATTTCCAGTTTGATTAAATATTTTTTTTTAGTATATATTACTAAGAAACAGCTAAGGACAAAGTTAATATAAACCATTTGAAATAAGATTAGATGAATAGAGAAAATGTTTATATGTTTTATGAATCTGAATCTGGATCTGAAAAATAGAAAAAAGAAAGAAAGGAAGATGTTGAATATGACACAAACGGCTTGCTTACTGTCTACCTCAACATACACAGATCAACCATAACAAGACTCAGCCATTCCCCCTGAAACCAAACACCAGCCCGTCCGGTCTGATCGCACAGAAAATACAATGCAGCACAATAATGAAAAAAAAGTCAGTGCTGTCCATCATGGAAAGGCACCAGAACAACCAGTGCACCACATCCCACCATGCATGGGGCCCATCAGACAAGGAGCCCAAGGCCACAAACCCTTCCTTCAAATTGGGATACGCTGTACATCCGATCCACATTACCCAAATCTTTGGTGGTTATAATATTAATGTTTTTCATTTTATGGATGTATACAGTTGTATTGATGTATACAGTAGGCTAATATAAGTATTGGATTTGTGCTGGTTATAAAATATATATATATATTTTTTTTGATTATAGAATGTTGTACATTAATTTTACCTCTGCTTTTAATACAGTCATACACACATACTCGCTCCTTATGAATTCATCTTGTGTGCTGAATCCATTACTCAACTCGCTGTTTACCCATGACTGTGTGCCTCTTGCACAACTCCATCATGGTCGTCAAGCATGCGGATGATGGCATTGGGGTAGGTCACATCAACAAAGATGAGTCGCCTATGGTTGCGAGGGGGTGGGGGTGGGGGGGGGAGGGTTGGAGCCTGTTCTTACAACGACCTCACCCTTAATACCAAGTAAGCCAAAAAGCTCATTGTGGATTTTTGTAAATAAAAAATCAGCAGGCACTCCCCCATCTACAGTACATCAACTGAACTGAAATGGAACGTGCCGCTGGCTTCAAGTTTCCACGTGTCCACATCTCAGACGATCTGTCCTGGGACAATAACACCTCTGTTCTAGTCAGTAAACTCAACAGCACCTTCTTTGAGAAGAATAAAGAACGTTTACCTTTCCAGCACCTTATAATTTGTACAATGCAAATATTTATACCGATTATGCTAAACTGCATCCGTTGCTAAGTACATGTACTATATACAATGACAATGAGGTTCTCCCTACCTACCTACCTACAGTAATAAACTTTTTTGCAACAATTTTTTTGCTTATACACTCAAAGTCTCAGCCGAAAATATTACAAGGATGACTGAAAAAAAAAAGGCTGCAACACTATGAGTTCCTGACTTGTATATAAAACTTATTTTTAAAGTTAAATCCTCTCTTTATTTTTATTTTTAGATTCACTTTGCCAACCTCCCTCTAGAAAGAAACATTTGCTCATTATAACCGTTAATTAGACACGGTGGTTTCAAATAACTCGTGCAACGGTCCTTAATTAACATCGTTGTTTGAATTTTTGTCTCTTACTAGAGGCTTATTGTGCTGTTGTAATATGCATGTGGAGAGGCTGTGCGTTCCGGTTATTTCTGGGATAATTGTTGAAACAGAAGAAAAGCATGTGATAATTTATAGTGGTACAGTATAAAAAAATTAAAAACATATGAGCGCACACAGAAACATGCACATTTTGAACGATTATATAAAAAAGTGAGGAAAGACAGTATTTAAAAAAGTATAGGTTGCATACACATTCTAACATAAGTTGTGGCACTGATACAACTGTTTGTGCTTTTTGATAAAAAAAAAAAAACTTCAAGAATTAAAATCATTGTAATTGATTAACATCTAATTCTACTCCTTTTAGTAATCGCCCTAAAATTCACAATAGTATGAGATAATCGCTGGTTTTATATGATCGGAAGGGGAAAAAAAGCAGTATAAAACAAAGAGAATTAAAATTCCATAAAATTACAGTATATAGCTTGTATTCACACATTCGAGTTTTTGTGTTAGCATAGATGTCTTCATCTCCTCTTCACAGGATGTCTAGAAAAGTTCTCAGTGCGTCATTTCAGGATGTGCTTGTGGAATAGACAACTGCAAGGTCATAAACGACAAACCCAGTTAAATATGGACACGAAAAGACTTACAGGAAGAAAGTATTCTATAAGAGGAGCTAAAATCATAATCATAATAATTATAACAATAAAGGTTGTGTGTGGCGCATATTCTCATAGTTCTGGACAATCAGGCGCAAAACAAAAAAATCAAAATATGAATATACAAGATATTAGTATAAAAAGAAGTCTCAAGAAGATTAACGTGATGCAAAAATATTGAGTACAATCAGACATATGCCACAATTTTTAAACATTTCTAAAATAAACATTAATTGAATAAAAATAAAACTAATTATTTAGAATTACCTTCTAAATAATACTCTAAAGAGTATTTGTAAATCCAAAAATGTGTAAACTCTAGTACATTTTTGTAGTGTTGCAGAATGCACTTAATTACGTCATAACTTTTACTTTATGATGCAGTTAAATCTTGTTTCTGCTTTTTAGCAAAATTCAGAATCTAATTTCGTAATACATTTCTTTCTTTTCATTCTGCAATAATAATTGGATTTGTAAGAATCCAACACCCATAATTCCCCCACAGCCTTAGGACACCTGGCTGGGAGGTACAGCAGGAGTGAATGGGGTTGTGCATGGGCGTGTGCGGCTATAAATATTTGCAGGCATGTGTTCATGAGGAGAAAAGCAACGCAGACAGCAGCAGCAGAGGAAGGTGTGTTGAGCTGCTATTATCGGACTGATCCCCAGCGAGAAACACACCGAATACAGTCAGACGCTAAAACTGCAGAAGAACAGTCAGGTAAGAGCTGATGTTCCGAACTGTTTCAGGTTCACTGGATTCACTCAGAAATGAAAGGTGTAGAATAGAATGATGACTTTTGGATGATTCGTTTGGAGGTCGAGTTGAGTTGAACTCAGGGGAACTCTGAAAGTGCTAAAATTTAACATTCTAAATTCTTGACTAATTCAGTATACAAGTGTCAGCGAAATTAAGCTAGTGTTGTAACTCGTAAAAAGCCACATTGCTTGTTTTGCACTACTAATAATAATCAACAAATGAAAAGGATTATGCTGCAAAGAAAAACTTTTTGAAGTTTTAATCCCAGCTGTAAAATCTTCAAACATTTACAGGCTATTAGATCATCTTATATCATTTCTCTGTGATTTAAGATTAATAGTATATTCGATTGAGCAGAGATACAGTTATTTGAAATTCATAAGAATACAAAGCAGCTTGTGACCAAGTTACCATGAAACAGCATAAAGTAACCCTTCTCTTTTTGAAGACTTTTCACTGATACTGGAGACTCCTTCCCTCGATATTTAAGTTTTAGATTATGTGCAGCATTCACTCTAGGGGAAGCCAGAGTAATTTCGGCCATGGGGTAATGACTGCCAGCAGAACCTGAAAGTTCCCAGTCTATATATATATATATATATATATATATATATATATATATATATATATATATATACACCAGTAGCCCCCCATTTTGTTAATGATGGTAAAATGTATATAAATTTATACATTTTACATTATAAAAGCAGAAATCTCAGACAAATCGAGGCATTAATTAACCAACAAGTCAACTGCATAACTTTTTATACAGATAATTATTTATAGGGATACTTCATGTAATCTAAGAATTTGGGTATAAGCGCCGCTGTTGGTGGGTTGCCACACCTCATACTACCCAGCCACTGGATGTAGTGCCAGTCCCAAGCCTGGTTAGCGCTGTAGGGTCCAGCCGAAAGAAAGTTTTTTAGTATGTGTGTACACACTTTATTATGCTTGTCACTTGATTTTTGGTATTTTTCATGCAGCATCAAAGAACTTCTGCTTTGTCAAGTGTCAGTGAATTTATTTTGTTGAAAATAGTGATGCTGGGGGCAAATTTACCCCACTGGTAGGAGTAAGTTATTGCAATTTTTTTAGCCTTATGAAATAGTTTAAGTATAACTAAAAAGTTGAACCCTTATAGTAAACAAATTGATATTACTAATAGTTTGAATAGGCAGAAAGGTGGAGAAATAATAATAATAATAATAATAATAATAATACACTTTATTTATATAGCGCCTTTCCAGAAAAAAAAAAAAAAAACACTGGGAGACAGACATACGAAGCGAGCTGTAACATTCAGAAAACAAGTAAGTTTTGAGTAGAGATTTAAATGCTGAGATATTATTAACAGAACGGAGAGAGTGTGGTAGAGAATTCCAGAGCTTAGGTGCAATAACACTAAATGATCTGCCCCATATTGAAGAGAGGCGATACCGAGGGACAACAAGAAGGCCAGAGTCGGAAGAACATAGTGAGTGAGATGGGACGTAGGGGACAAACAAATTGAGGAGATAAGAGGGAGCCAAGCCATTTAATGATTTAAAAACAAGGAGAAGAATTTTTAATTTGATGCGGTAGTTAACTGGGAGCCAGTGGAGATCAAACAAGATTGGGGTTATATGAGCAGAGCGTTTTGTTTGAGTGAGTATTCTAGCCGCAGAGTTTTGAATATATTGTAACCTAGAGATGGAGCTGGCAGGTAAACCAGTGAAAAGGGCATTACAGAAATCAATGCGTGATGAGACAAATGCATGGATGGCAGTTTCAGCATCTTTGGTACTGATGAAGGGACGCAGTTGGGCAATGCGACGTAGATGGAAGAATGCAGATTTAGTGACAGATTTAATGTGAGACTGAAAGGAGAGTGTGGAGTTGAAGATTACTCCTAAATGTTTGACAGAAATTGATGTTTTGATGTGAGAGCCAGCAATCTCGCAGGTGAAATTMGTGGRAAKGTTGCTGGTGAGTRCTGGGGWGCCAATGAAAATGATCTCAGTTTTATCCATGTTAAGTTTCAAAAAGTTTAAGCTCTAATGTCCTTTACACATGCAGAGGTTTTGTCAATTTGGACAGATGGAGTAGGTGTACAGATGGAATAAAGTTAAATGTCGTCGGCATAGAAGTGATAATTAAGACCATGACGTTGAAGGATCAGACCGAATGGGATTATGTAAATTGTAAATAATAGGGGGCCAAGAACAGATCCCTGGGGGACCTCGCTTCAGGGGGACAGTATCTTTCACAGGGATCTGAAAGATAGGAAGAAAACCAAGAAAGAGCAGTACCAGAAATGCCCAGGGAAGAGAGACAAGAAATAAGTAAATGGAGAGTAAGTGGGAGACAGTATCGAAGGCAGAGCTGAGGTCCAGTAGCAATAGTATACAGTAGACAAGGATCCAGAATCACCAGTAAGCAGTAGATCATTCACTACCTTTACAAGTGTAGTTTCAGTACTATGAAGGGAGCGAACACCTGACTGAAAAGCGTCAAAGAGATTATTATCAAGTAGAAAAGACTGGAGTTGGGTAGCAACAGTACGTTCCAGTAATTTAGTTATGAATGGTAAGTTAGAAATGTGACGATAGTTAGATAGAACTGAGGGGTCGAGGTTGGGTTTCTTAAGCACAGGTGTAACTGCAGCAGTTTTTAGTGGCAACGGAAATGAAGCAGAGGTAAGAGATGCGTTGATGAAATGAGAAATAGGTGCAGAAATAGCAGAGTGGCAAAGTGGTTAGCACAGTTGCCTTGCACCTCCAGGTTCCAGGTTCGATTCCCGCCTCAGGGTTTGTGTTTCCTCCGTTTACTCCGGTTTCCTCCCACAAACCAAAGACATGCAGGTTTTGTATTTGGTCTTCCCAAATGAATGAGAGAGTCCAGCCTATATACTGCCTCGTGCCCTAAGTCTTCTGGTATAGGCTCCAGGCCCCTCATGACTGTATATACAGGATAAAGCTGTATAGATGATGAGTGAGTGAGATATTTTGAAAACTTGCTGCCACGATTTACATTTTATTTTACGAACATTCACGCGAATTAGCATATTATAAAATAAACCATATGGGATTCTGTCAGAGATAATCATTGGGGAAGCGTTTTACTCAGAGTAGCAGGATTAAACTGTAGACTGGACGCCAGTCCATCCCATTGCTCTTCTACCCAGGGCAACACATTCGTAATCAGTAAAATCAGCAGTTGACTAATGAAACAGAAGAGCTAGATTTTGTGATAAAGATATTAGACAAAGCAGTAACAGTCTGGCATTTCAGGCATTTCAGAGACGTGCGGCATCTTATTGAGGAACAGAGCTCGGCTGGGAGTTTCACTTATACTGATAAGGAGGTGACGAATGAAGAAATTTGTGTAATGTGGCCCAACAACTCCATTCCTCTTTGACCTTCTGGCTCTCCAGTCATAAGATCAGCATTCCTGTGTCCAAGTATGCGCATGTGACAAATCTTTGAATGCAGTATTTAATCTGTCTTGTTGCTTGCAAAACTCTCTTTCTCTTCCCCTGCACAAGACACAAATCGTCGTGTAGAACATTTTTGCCTTCAGCAAGAAACTTGTACCATCATGTTCTTGTTTCAACACATAACACATTGTGGTGTTTGCATTTATCCATATCGAAATGTTGCTCAACCCTCATAGTGTCCTGACATTAAATGAGGGCAGGTGTATAAAACTTGCATGCAATAAATCCTGTACTTAAACCTTGTTGCTTGACAGCTCCTATTACCCTTCAGATTAAATCAGAACTAGATCAGCAAGTAAGGATATGTTCTAGTGAGGAGAAGATTTTGAGCTTCAGTCTCAGGACAGTCAGTGAACAACTCGCTGGACGGCTTTCAACTTTCGCTCCTCCGTTTCAGCATGCCAGGGGAAAACATAAGGAATCGGGTCGGTCGACAGCAAGGTGTTACGTTACCTGATGAGGAATCGATGAAAGAAGTTTCAGTCCAAGAGACGAATCAGAATAAGGAGAAAGGGGACGGGGGCTGTCGATGGTGGTTTCACAAAATCTGCCCATGCTGCTGTCGTCATGCCATCAAAGAACCTGAAGCCATCGCCCTTGAGCACAATGCAGAGCCGGACGATTACGAGAAAAAGCCACCAGCGGAAACTGTCGAGACAAATGGTGAGAGGGTGAACGCAGTGCACCATGGGATATCTAGTTTATAACAGTATATCACTTCTTAGATACAAATTTCTCACTTTCCTTTTCTGTTTTTTCTCTCTCGCTTGTTTTGCCTTTCTTCCAGAAAATCTGTTAGCCGTGCGCTCCATAGACCTCATCAAGTCCAAAAAAGGCGAAAACCGCCTGGATCATCACACGGAGCATTACCATAGCGATAACCTCATCATCCGCAGAGGGCAGGCGTTTCAGATGTGGATCGAGCTCTCACGAGCTTTCAACCCCCAAACTGACAAACTACACCTCGAGCTCAAACTTGGTGAGTTTTTATTCATAGTCGGCATTCAGCCTTTAATGAGTCAGTAATTATATTTTGCAGACTGAACTTTTCAAAGAAGCACTTTTCTACTTAATTTATTGATAGTTATATATAGTTTTCAAATAAAGTGTGTCCTGGCCAATATGGGAACAGCTCTAATTAGACCTGTGGTGTGAAACAATCACTTTCTAACAATCTGATGCGAACATAATAGTCTTATTGAGGAAAATGTAATAATTAGATGCAAACTACGAAGTGAAAATTGAAATACAGTATACTTAAACCTTTATGTAGTACAGAATCCCCCATTCCTCATCCTCATTTTAGTAAAGGATGTAAATTTATAAGTAATAATATAAATAGGAACAAATATTTTACTGCGACAGACTGTAAAGACCCTAAAGATACAATTTAAGAATCTGTCGCTTATATACCAACCTTAGCAGCAACCTCATTTCCCCTAATAATCCATAATTGTAATCAATTATATAATCTCGCTATATTCTAATCAAAGAATATACTGAGTAAAAGTCTGGTTTAACAAATGACTTTCTAAAGACATCTTTGGAATGTTACGCTTTAATCAGGTTAATGGATAGCTAGCTACAGTATGTGGCAGTTATTTTTTTAAATCAGAAATCTGCTGTATGGTTGTGGAAATAACATTTTCCCCAGAATATCAGGAATATCGAACAGTTTTAATCTAGTGGGGACATTTGGCTGGTGGCCACAATGCAAACAGAATTTTTAAATAATGAATGATTTCAAATGGTAACTATTTTTTTGTTGTTGTTTCATGGTCAAAATGGCTCATGTGAAAGTCTCAATGGATCGCAGCCTGTAGCAGCGGTTTTTAACAAGACTGATCATCTTCAAAAGAAATCTATAATCAATAAATATAGCCTGCAGGAGTCCACATGTCTGGATTGTATGAAAGGGACCTGACTGTGGCTGTTAGGTGATAGGTGATGTTTTCTTAAGCCCTTCTTGCTCAGACAGGATTGTAGGGTGTGTCATTTCACGTCTTGCAATTCTGTGATCTATCTAGATCGTCTCGTTTTTTTTTAATGAACACCTAGACAACTTTTAGTCCAGTCAACTCCGAAAAACAAACAAAGGGGAATGGAAGGCGTAGTCGGTATAGTTTGGATAATGCGAGTCTTACTTGGTAAATTCTGGTGTGTATGTTACAGGTTCTAACCCAGTGGTATCAAAGGGGACTCTGGTGATAGTTCCTTTAGTTGAAGACTTCAAGAATGATGGCTGGGAAGCCAAGATTGTCGAAAAGAAAGGCAGTAAAATCAAACTCTTGGTCAACTCCTTGCCAACTGCTCCTATTGGTCAGTACAACCTCACGGTAGCAACGCAGACTCCCTATGGGAACAGCACTTCAACTTCCAACCCTGCAAATGATATCTACGTGCTGTTTAACCCCTGGTGTACAGGTAAGCGCTGAGAGAGAGAGAGAGAGAGAGAGAAGAACTAACAGGTTAATTTGAATAAAATATTCAAGGAATATGAATTCTCTCTCTCTCTCTTTCTCTCTCCTTCTGTCTTAGATGACTTGGTGTATTTGGATAATGAGCAGGAGAGAAATGAGTATGTCCTGAATGACGTTGGTCGGATCTACTATGGGACGGAATCTCAGATTGGAGAAAGGACCTGGAACTTTGGACAGGTATTAACCATCATTCCTATCAAAATAAATAAAAGTGCATTGCAGGGGAGTTGCTCCGCACGTTCATGCTCATGTCCAAAGAGCTTAAAAGGTTGTTTTTTTTTTACTCGAGAGCTAGAACCTCCTACTCAGCTATGATCTCTGGATGTGCTGATTGGCCCACTCAGTCCTGCCCCACGCAATACTCATAATATCATCTGGAAGTATATAGTACAACCTGATACAGGAAAGATCCAGTAGCTCTTGACCCCAGGCTCTCACTGAGTTCATCAAGTCAGACTTATTGATTGTTTCTTGTAGTAATTACAGAGATTCATGCTGGCATTAGTTCTTAGCACCAATAGCATCCAAATAAAACCTGAGTCTAGGTAATGACTTCGGGAGATTTATCAAATCGTACCCACGGTTAAGTCTCTTGTAGTCATTACACAGACTTGGGCTTCCGTAAGGTTTAATCTGGGTATTAATGGTGTGGAAACCTAATGGTAACATGAATCTCTTTAATGACTACAAGAACCAATCAAAGAGTCTGACTTGATGAACTCATCGAGAGCCTGGGGACAGGACCTGCTCGTGACTCATGACTTGATTTGTATCAAATTGGGAACGGTTAAATCTCTTGTAGACATTATCAGAGATAAACTGGGCGGCGGGTGGGTGGGGTGTCCTCCTGGTGGAATTTGGCGTTCTCAAATATCACTGGGAATCTTTTTAAATCATCAGCTTGAGGGAAATAACTTAATGGAGATCTAAATGAGAAGAACAAGAACAGTTTTGACATCATGGTCATGGTGCATTTATTTGGCTCCCAGGATGTTTCTTTCAGAGGAGTTGCACCAGCTATGGACATGTAAGTTGGGTGCTGTTTTTGTAGGCCTTCCAGGTTTTTGTAGTATTTCGATCACAATGTAGAAAATGTCATGTAATAGTAGAATTATCAGTTATTTAGCAGTAAAATATTTGTCCTGGAATGCGACTCTAACTGTGTACCTCCTTGTGTGCAGTTTGCTGATGGGGTTCTTGCAGCATGTCTGTTTGTACTGGAGAAGAGTGAGACATCTGCTTCTGGGTGGGGAAACCCTGTTAGTGTTGTCAGACTGGTATCAGCCATGGTAAGTGTCTAGCAGGATAAAACACACACACCAAAATGCCTGAAAAAATGATATTCCAAGTTATTGTTGTTATATTGTCTTTCGGCTGTTCCCGTCGAGGTTGGCCACCACAGCCAACCATCTGTTCCACACAACAATCTGACACAGTTTTTCTTTCCTTTTTTTTTTCATTTTACCCGGGCTTAGGACCAGTGTCTGGGGTTAAATCAAAAATGAACCGGAACCAACATTGATGTCTTCTTAAAAACATATTACCGCGTGTAGCCACGTGACTCCATCGCACCTGGTCTGCAACATGCCAACTCTGTCATTAGAAAAAAAAACATCACAGCTTTAATAACCTTGACAGTGACATTATATGAGGGCATTAATGGAAATGTAGACGATTTGATGTAAATAAACAAAAGCAACCATAAATCAGACAGAATACGAACAAGAATCAAAAAATCAGTTACAAGCACTAAACACTAGTGAAAACATTAACAATAACAGGTCAAGACAGAAGGCTGTGAAATCCAAGAGCTTAAATAACGTTGATTAAAAATAATGCTAATCAGGAAACTAATCACGACACACCTGTGGAACTTAAACAGTGAAGATGCTAAAAGTCCCAAAACACAAAAGCTCTCACAAGAAAGAGGTCAACAGCAGTTGCAGCTGTGTGTCTCTAGGGGGCAACACTGACACCAAGTAGAGTAAAGTGCACAGGCGAATTCGCAAACATACAGTACAGTACACTCAGAACCTGTTTGTAAATGATCTATTGCGCAACAGGTGTATATTAATGTGCCAAAAAAATTCTTATCACCATAGTCATCATTATTGTTCTTGACTAGACCAATCAAAACTTTGGTCACACCTTCTTTTCTTGGTTTTCAAACCTATGAAATGACACACATGGAATTATGTGATTAGGTAACAACAAAAAAAAATGGGTTGTTATTTTAAGTCACACAGGACAGCTGTTCTGGAACAGTTCTTCCAACACAGCGGTACCTCGGCATGCGAATTCAATCTTGCACAAAAAAAACAAACAAAAAAAAACAATGCAAACTCAATGTCAGTTGTTCAAATTTTAGAAATGATTGCATATTTTGGATGCATTCAG
Source organism: Clarias batrachus (assembly GCA_003987875.1). NCBI lineage: Eukaryota > Metazoa > Chordata > Actinopteri > Siluriformes > Clariidae > Clarias > Clarias batrachus. Next base: position 33,841 of record QMIH01000122.1, read on the forward strand.
TATTTAATCGAAATTGACTGGTCGTGTATATTATCATTTACTCACACAGGGACTTGTATGGCATGCACTTCACGTTCTGTAAAGGTGTTTAAACATTAATACAGTGATATGTACTGTATGGAGATATTATTTTAGTTTTTTTTTTTTTTTTGTAAAAAAAATGTCTCCGTTGTTAAAGATCAGAGATAACGTTGCTCCTTTCTGCAAGTTTTATCAAGTTATCTTTTAAGAAGGTGAAGAAACGTAAAATATAAGTAAGAATTAATAGTGAAATTAATTTGCCTTGCAAGCATTGCAGAACTCTATATAGAACTATAAAAGGATATTTAAAAAGAATGAGAGTTGGTGTATTTGTGTAGTATGAGAAGAATACAGATCAAGAAAACTGCTTTTATGAGAAAACAGGGTTGTGTTTTTTCCTTCCTTGCTGCGTACTTCCTGTGTTAACCTAAGATGATATAGACAAGATGTAAAAATAAGAGGAACTGAAATATTTTAGATACGTTATTTTATTAAGCTGCATTTGGAGCAGTGAAGGTCGTGTCTGAAGGTTGGAAACTAAATTCGGATTCAAATTTTCAGTTCCTGAAATGGTATAATAAGTACTTCATGACACCTTGAATGTACCAAAATTCTGGACTCAGTTGTCCATTTACATTAAGATGCCCTTGTCCTGAGCGAGTTATGTTTGATCTCATTATAAATCGGAGTAGATGAGGACCGTTCTTAAGGATGGGGCAGGGTTCTTAAGGATGAGGCTTGAACCTGGGACCCTCCGATCAGAAGTCCAGAACTTCCCCTGCCCCAACTGTCTACCAATATATACCAATGCTGGAGTGTATATGATGGTATAACCCTCTCCTTATTTTTCCCCTTGGTACCAGATCAACTCTCCTGACGACCAAGGTGTTCTGGAAGGTAACTGGTCAGGTGACTATGCAGACGGGACGTCCCCGACAGCCTGGAGTGGCAGTGTGGACATTCTGAAGCAGTACCACAAAAGCGGAGGCATGCCTGTCAAATACGGGCAGTGCTGGGTCTTCTCAGGGGTCACCACCACAGGTAAAGGGTTCATCAACTATATATGTGTGTGTGTGTGTATGTCTTATCTTCCTCTGGTTTCACATTCTCTCTCTCTCTCAGTTCTCAGGTGTTTAGGCATCCCCGCCCGCAGCGTCACAAACTTCAGCTCCGCCCATGACACCGACGTCTCCTTGACGAATGATGTGTATTTGGATGAAAACATGGAGCCCATTCCTGAGTTCAACGCTGATTCTATCTGGTACAAAACGTGCAGACACACACACTCATACACACACACGCCTTTCTGACTGTCCACATTCCACAGCAGTTATGGGATGTACTAAATTACAATGACATAATTGTGAATAGTTTCTGACTTTAAGCCTTATATTTTGATCAGGAGTCAGATTCTGGTCACTGGACTGTGAAACCTGTCTATTGTCACAGCTAGCAAAAATATCAGTGTTAAATCTTTGAATTTTGGCTATGAAGTTGGTAATGATGTTTTTTTTTTTTTTTAAATATAGTTCAGTTCAGTTTCATTTCTAATCTTCAGGCTGAAGTTCCTAATACCATTCCACCATTGCGTGCCCACTTTTATTTTGCTTTCAAACCCACAGACACGATGAGATATGCCTAAGGTTCTTAGAAGGAGCTCCGAACGTCTTCAATATCATGGTGTATTTTCCATTATAATGATGAGTACTGGGCAACAGGTTGTTGGTAAATATTAGGACGAACCATATTATGTAACCATAGGAACTACTAATCCTTGGTCTCCTGCTTAAGTCATAACTGCTAAACAAGTAAGAACGTGCCCCTCTCCCCCCCAAAAAAACATGAAAGGAAAAGACTGAACATGGGATAAGCATTTTTTTTTCCCATAATTACGTTCACTCACTCTCTCCATATTCTCACGTGCAGGAATTTCCACGTGTGGAATGAATGCTGGATGGCCCGGCCTGATCTACCAGTCGGCATGGGAGGTTGGCAAGTGGTGGATGCCACGCCTCAAGAGACCAGTCAGGGCAGGTACTGCTGCGGGCCTACTTCCGTGTCAGCCATACATGACGGACAGGTCTACCTTAAATACGATGCGCCCTTCGTCTTTGCCGAGGTTTGTAAACACCGGTGCTGTTGTTATCTATTAGATGTTAAAGATATCACAAATCCAACATCTACAGCAGCATTAGATTGACACGGAAACTATTATGCACTACATCATCCATAAGATGATGAATATTTATTCCTGGTATACGTGGAACGATGTGTGTTTTGTAGGTGAACAGTGATAAGATCTACTGGCAGAAGAACGCTGATGGCACCTTCTCTCAGATCTACTGCGAGAAGAACGTTGTGGGCCACTGCATCAGCACCAAGGCAGTTGGCTCGGACAAAAGAGAGGACATCACACACCTCTACAAAAACCCAGAAGGTGAAAGCACACACTTCCCTTTAGTTACTTTCCGCCACACGGTATGATTCTGATGCGTATGTGTGCGTGTCAAAATTCAGCGTATCATATTATATTTAAGGGTTTGGGTTCTGATATTTAAGGGTTCTGAACCTTCTGACACTGTAGGTTCCGAAGAGGAGCGAATCGCGGTGGAAACTGCCATTCGCTACGGGTCAAAGTCCAGCATCTACCCGCCTCCCGAGGCCACGGACGTCACATTAGAGGTCACGATGCAAGGAGAAGGGCCTCGGATGGGCGATGACGCAGAGCTGACTATCAACCTGAAGAACAGCAGCTCTGAGAAGCGCAGTACCGTGCTCCACAGCCAAGTGGCAGTCATGTACTACACCGGAGTCCAAAAAGCTATGATGAGAAAGGATGATATCGTGGTGGAGCTCAAACCCAACGAAGGTGAGAGATTGGTCAAATTTGTTTATACTGTATGAGGCTTTACATGAGGCCTAAAGATTCATGTGCTACATTGGAATAGCGCCTGACAGGCTATTGTAATAAAACAGCGCCCCTTAAGAACATATTGCATTATTGTGACAAAGAGTATCCACATATATACCACCTCGTGAGTTTTTGACACTATACAGGTCACGTAGCTCAAGTGATACAACTGGGATGTGAAATATGTGGAGTTATCATTTCCATTTCGGAATGACTCAATTGCCTCTTCCCATTGATCAAGCCTGGTATACCTCCAGCAGGAGGCGCCAAGGAGCTTACACTGTCACGCGGAGTGAATCAGGTCACCTGAAGAGCTTTGGCAGTGTTACTTTAACTCGTGTTGTCTGGCAGAGTGATCATATTACTGTGGCCACTATGCCTGAGCTTTGGTCCATCCGAGTCCACTTGGGGAAGGTTCTTCTGCTTTACTTCTCAGCAGGGGCGGATCTACCGGGGTGGTATGGGGTGGCAATTGCCACCCTAAGAAAAAGCCTTGCCATCCCATTTGCCACCCCAGCACTAGTGGCCTTGTGTTCTAAAAATAAAAGATTTTTTTTCATTTATCTGACGTTCCAATACAGATATCAGGTCCAAGTTAATCACACATCAGCCTTTATTTCATTTTTTGTAGGACAATGTAAAAATGTGCACCTTAGTGTATACACCGAACAAGTATAGCGTTCCTTGAATCCACAAAAACTATGCAAGGATGCTTGCTTCAGTGTTGCCACCCCTCATAATTTTAATGCCACCCCCTTTGCCACCCCATGAATAATTTTCTGGATCCGCCCTTGCTTCTCAGCATCTTTGCTTTTATTGTCTGTAAGAAACCCATAGCCTCAGACAGGGAGGAGTTTGATCATGACAAGCGCACACAGGCATCCTCTTTGTGGTGAACCTAATGAGACAACATGGCACCATGCTGTCTTGTCAGGGGCGAGACAAGTTTCAAGAGGTCAATGAAATATTGCGGAGATATGCCAGCTATGACGCGCCCTAACACGGATAAGACATGTGACAGCTTTATGCAAATCTCATCCGTTCCAGTGTTTGCTTCGACACACAGAAAATGGCCGAGAAAAAAATAGACTTCAATTTCCCTAAAGTTTCCCTCAACAGTTCCTCAAAGTGCTCCTGTTATTGACTAATGCTAGTCTCAGCTTTACTACCCTTGCTTAGCACAGATCGAGCCTCTGCTTTCTGCTCACCGTCATGTTGTCGCGTTGCCACTTTGTCGCTCTCGTTTGCATTTTTGCACGTGCACTTTACAGTATGTTGTCTCTTTTGTATAAAACCTTAGATAGTTTCTGTTAACTTAAAATGTCAATCTGTCTTGTCTCAGCTAGCCAGCGAATTAGGTCTCTAAGTTAGCTAGTTAGTTTTTTGTTCATTTATATTGTTTGTAGCACCTTGGTCCTGGAGGAACATTGTTTTGTTTCACTGTGAAATGAACTGTATATGGTTGAAGTGACAATAAAAGCCTACTTGACTTGACTATATTAAGTGTTTCATCTTTTAATTCTTCTTTAGTCCAAACCCTGGAATGGACCCTTCCCTATGACCTGTATAAGAATGAGCTGGTGGACCAATCGGCCTTGATGCTCACCCTGTCTGGACGAATCAGTGAGACCAAGCAGGTTCTGGCCACCCAGTTCAACTTCCGTCTGCGCACACCCGACATCAAAATCAAAGTAAGTCCTCAAGTTATTCCTACAGCAGTAAAGTTTCTTTTTTTCAATCATATTACATTTAAACAAGATTTATGTTAATCCTCTTACCACTGCTTTGTCAAAAGGATATTTGATAAAATATTTCATCAAATTTTTTAGATCAAGAGTTTGCATGTTCTCCCTGTGCTTAGTGGGTTTCCTCTGGCGACTCTAGTTTCCTCCTTCAGTCCAAAGATATGCAGATTAGGCTAACTGGCGTTCCAAATTGCCCACAGTTTGTGTGAATGAGCCTGTAAATGTTGACCGGAGGTACTAGTACAGTCGTGAAAAAAAAAACAAAGGGAATAAATACAATGGTCACTCCATGGTCTCTATTTGGACTACAGAGGTTTCTAGATGGATGGATGGATAGATGGAATGTACTCACACTGTTAATTGTGCTATACAGCCTGTAGGGGACGCTGTGGTCGGTAAAGAGATGGCAGCTAAACTCACCTTCAAAAATCCATTACCTCAAGTCCTGAAAAAGGTGAAGTTCCGCATCGAGGGCTTGGGATTGCAGAACATCAGAGAGATCTCCTACGGGTAAATTTAACATTTTATCTAAATAATGGCTCTTTAAACCGATGATTTCACAGGATTTTTTTTTTTTACACGTTTGAAGCACAAATCATTCAGATTTGCATTTGACGTTGGCACAATCTGTTCTTTCCTTCTCAGTGACGTACCCAGTCTGGCGAGCCTCACCCTGACGGAGAAGTTTGTTCCAAACTTAGCCGGCCCTAGGAAGCTGCTCGCCTCTCTGGACTGTAAGCAGCTCACGCAGGTTCACGGCGTCGCCGACATCCTGGTGAAGGAGAAGTGAAAACATGGGGGATTGCAAACTGACAAGCACCACGCGCTCTCCTATATGCCTAAGAGCAAAGATAAGAAAATGAACTCAGAAGCTGTAAACTATAACGCTGTACTCGAATGAGAGAGCTGATTCTGATGAACAGCAGCACAATATCCTGAGATTCTTCAAACTAAAGTATATAAATCTAGATCTTAGGGTTGTAGATATATCTGGATTTTTCAGAGAGGATTCCAAGATGGACCTTCGTTGGGAATAACGAATCCTTATCCGAAGAACCCTTGAAGAACCCTTGAACTTTTTTTTTTCCATTTAACAGCTCACAATCAGAAAATGGTTCTATGTTTACAATATTGCAACTAAAAATTATAATAATCTTGCAAAGTCATCAAGCGCCCCCTGGTGGCTGTCGGGGAAACGTATTCAGAAATATCCATGCTAGCAAGTCTGGATGTTTGCATTACTAAAGCCGAATCTACAGTACATCCTCTTCTTCTTCCTTGCTGTTTAACGGCGGTTGGAATCGAGTGGGCTGCATCACCACTGACTGTCTCAATCTCCCTCACCTGCCCGGCTTCTTAAAGCTGATTTTCCAGCCTAGCCTTCCTTAAAAAACATCTAATGCTTCCTTCCCTGATCTCATCTTGTCTAGCTCTGCACCTTAAACCCTTCGTCTGCCTTTTCCCTCTCAGCGCCCTTGGCTGGAGTCTTGCATGTTGCATCAGCGCCACCTATAGATCTACTCTCCCCCAAACATTACACGCTTCTTCCCTGATCAGTGACTCCTAATTCTGAAATACTTTTGAGTCCCTGGTTCTTGGAGCTGCGACATCATGTCTAGCCTCTTCTACAGATATGCCGTACACGGGAGCAGCACATGCTCGACAGTCTCACTCTCATGTCATACCTCACATACCTTCATTGGGCGTTTACCTACAATAAGTCGGCACTGCCTAATCGCCTAATGTGCTGTTGGACAAATCTTTCGTAATTATTTTATTCATTTATGTACAGGTACAGTGATTTCATATCAGTAGCTAGAGCTGTCATCGTAAGATGATCTCATTTCAAGTTCCACTTCTGGCTTTTTCTTCTTCTTCTTCCTTTATTTCAATTATTTTTAAGTGTTTTTCACCCAGTGTGTTATGTAACTTATTATCATGCAATATGTGTTGTTTATAATGTTTATTTATTCTCCTTAATTATGTTTTTAATAACGATTGTTTGCCTTGTCTAATTGTGATGGAACTGTAACGGTTAAACAAACTGAAGTTTAGCAAATGCTGAATACATTATGTACTACACGGTTAAAATTACATAATGAATTTATACACGCCATCTTGCTGTTCTGAGACCAGTACAATACGTCAGTAAAAAACTTTGTGTTTGACAGTTCACATATTTTCGGTACAGGAGTTTTTTTTTGTTGTTGTTTGTTTGTTTATTTTCACGGCTTTACCGGACTAAGTTACTTCTTAGTTGTCTATACTGTATGTCCCACGTCAGGAATTTCCCCCAGCATGTGTTACCAAATCAAATCAAGCATCAGTGGACTCATGTGATCAACATTTATTTAAAAAGGGAAATGTGACATTGAAAGGCAAACAAATAAACTGTACAAGCACACACACACACACACACACACACACACACACACACACACACACACACAAACAAACACACACACACACACACACAGGTTAATCTACAGTATCACAGATGCTCTGCACCACTGCATTGAACGCTTCAGGCTTATCAGCATAAACATGATGAGGAGCTCCTTCAATAACCTGAAGAAAAAGAGAGAGAGAGAGAGATACACCATATATTTGTCTATAAAAATAAAAGAAATGTTTTCAGAATTCAACAAACCGTTTAGATCTCTGCCTGAAGTTTAATCTGCACCATCAGTGAAATCACAATGTTGAGTAAAAGTGATGTTATGAACAGTTATGTGTGGGATTTAATAATCTATTTTAAAATAATCTACTAATGCGCTACTGTCTTCGTGTGAAGCAAACACCTGCACCAATAGATATTAATTAGAAAAGATAAAGTGAATATTTTTTACTGGGATCAGTTCATATTTTCACTTTCAGCGCTGAAGTGGTAGAAGTGAATTTTAACACGCTGGAGTCGTTTTAAGACAAAACTTCATCTTTATCTGATCGACTTTCTCCATTTCTCATCTGTGATTCTCTCTCCGATTACCAAACAGGGAGTGTATTTGTATTTGTCTGAGCACCAAAGAAAGAAGTACAACTTAGTGTAAACAAGGCATCAGATATTCAACCTTACAGAATGTGATTTCTGTGTATTAATAACTGAGAGTTCTGCTGTACAGACAGACACACAGACATGTACGTGAGCTTCAACCTGAAATAATAATATCACTGATTACATTAAAGATCAGCAGATTATTTTTAGTTTTAACCTTTTAACTGTTTATATTCTGGGTAAAGAAAACCTCTGCCCATTTATTTAGTCACATACTGTAGCATCGTTATTTATATCCTACACGTCAATGTTATTATCGTTCTTATGTTCCTTACCACTGTGTGTGTGTAGCTGTTCGGCCTGAGCCGGGCGACTCGCGCTCCTGTCGAACTGTCCATCCACGACTGGCCTCCGTACACCAGGGTCACCGGGAGGTCAGAGGGCAAGAGGTGAACCCGGTCCAGCATGGGTCTCTTCGCCCAGAGCAAGGAGGCACACATGGCTCTGAACCCGACCTCCCCACTGGAGTGTGAGAGAGTGAGGGAGAGCGAGAGAGGGAGAGAGAGATGTTCTCAAAGTACACCAGATTATTGCATTAAAATTTAAGATGCACATGAGAACACGACCCCAGACATCCCACAGTCTCAGACGTCTCTACACAATATTCTGTATGAAACGCTGCAGTTAATGTTAATCTGTTGGTATTAAGGCCGACCTGGGAGTCTGAGCGTTACAGTGATAAATGTATTCCATAATCGTATCATCCTGAAAAAGCTCCTCGAAGTTCCTCTTGAAGTCTGGTCGAACCCGACTGATTAACTTTGGACCTGCAAAATATATAAAAAGACGAGATAAAGGAAGCGTTAGATATCGCCGTGCACCGCTTGCGTTTTCCGTTTGTGACTTCACACCTGTCACCGGTCTTCCATAGCTGCTTACCGAGTGGCCCACAGGCCCGGACGACAGCCAAAGGGTTGAAGAACGATGCGATGGCTATGATCATCTCTAGCCAGCGCGGGCATCCCAGACTCGACACGCCGTCTGGAGGCATGGGCTCGAAACCCCAGGGGTCCACCAGGATCAGGTGGCGAACTCTGACAGCGTGAAAGAGATGGAGGTGAAGAAGAACAAGGATGGCGAGACAAGGATTTATGGACGGTATATGATAGTCAGCCCCTAATGTGTCTTTGTTCCTGTCAATCTCAGTGAAAAGGGGTGTGGCTTCTGCACTAGTACGTTTTAGTCAAGAGGATGTGGCTCCTAAATGTAACACAACATCCACCTTACATTACATTGTACAGTAAATTTTTTCTAACAAAATTCTCAATCAGGATTAAAAAACTAAATCATGTTTACAAAAGTAAAAGTTACTGTTGCATCATATATTTACATATTTAGGGCGAAAATTGGAACGACGTGCTAACGCGGTGCTTCTTGTTCGATCCCAGGGGTTCGTTCGCAGAATTATGTTTAGCATTTACAGTTACAGTTAAACTTGATCTCACTTTTTTTTCACAGCAGAACCACAAACTTCTGTTTTTTCCTTTCCTCTTTTGCTTTTGCCCATTAGCCACGAGACCACATGGCCCTGAAGTAATACACTCCTTACAATGACTTACACAAATATTTATCCACATTTTGTTGCATTAAACCTGGAACTAAAATGTATTTATTTGAGTTTAATTATCATAAATCTACACAAACTATCTGTTAGGCTTGTTTAGATTTGTAACCTAATCTAATGAAATCTAATTTTAAAAAATGTAATGTTGGAGTAGTTTACTAATAGAAAATCATGATACTAAAAGAATCGCAATACGAATGTGATCCCCAGTGATTCCTGTCCCTACATCCTACTATAATTGATTGCACGCAATTTCACTAGGGATGCCGTGAACACCTTAAACTAGTTTTAGTGCCATAAGAAGTCCCATAATTACTTGAATAGAAGACAAGCTGTGCACAATAAAAGGGTCACATGATATCAATAAGTGAGCGAAAGAAGTCTGAGACATGTGAGTCTGATGCATGAAGCGGTGCACGAAAAATTTCTTTTATTTTTTATCATATCCATTTTTTTTATTCATTATTATTATATATATATTTTTTTGTTGTTGTTGTTCGTACCCATTAATCTCACACCGTCACAGATCTCTTGCCATTGCTGCAGTTTTTCATTTCCCTGTAATCCCAGTGCTCTGGAAGATCACATGTTTACTTTGTTTACATCATTTCCAAAGTACTGGGCATTGGTGGATCAGTGGTAGGTTTCTTGCCTGCTCTGTGGAAGGCCAGGGTTGAATTCCCACCCAATTCCTTAGGAAGGGTATCCAGACTAAAACCTGTGCAGAGTTGTTGTGCGGATCGGCTGGTCCGCTGTGGCGACCCCTCGAGAGGAGCAGTCGAAAATCCGACAACATGAAGTCGATTTCAAAATACTTTGATTTTATTACAGTGGTAGTTCTCCCTCTTCCTACATTTCTTCTGTGGCGTCTGTCCAATTGCTGTGCCCAAATAACACTGATATATGGTGTTTAAGGGTGTCCCATTGCTGTGCTCAAAATGAATGATGCCAGATTCTAATCTGCTCTTTCCCCAGATGAGCTGAATCATGAATCTAGTTGATCCTAAATTGAAGGCGTGTAGGGTTAGCATAGGATTAGCATAAGGGGCAACGCCCCTTAAACACCATACAAGAGCAGATGCTTGTGATGCAACTTTGGCACAAAGATTGCCGGAAGAAGGGGGAAAAAAAAGTAGTAAAATTGAAGTACTTTGAAATCGATTTAAACAAAGCAAACATGTGATCTCAGATGTCTGGCGTTACGGGTAAATCCTGTCTTATCTTCTCTGGTTGTTTTTTTTCTCGTTAACAAAAAATTAAGAGAAAATTTAAGAGGAATCTAATGTTTCTGCATGAGGCCCAGTGTTCTGTAAAAATGATGGTCAGATACACCAAACAGTGAAGGCACCATTAAACACCGTTATGCAAATGAAGATGATCACGGCACTACGGCGACTTTAACACAAGGAAGCTGACCAACAACGTAAAACCTGGATTAGCCAGGGAGGCAAATATCACTGTATGTGGTGTTGAAGCTCAAGGAGTGATTACTTATGCAAAGCATTATATGGTACAATGTTTGTCGTATATAAAACACTCTGGCCTCTCACCTCTCGGGATACTGTATGGCATAAGATGTTGCCAGATAACCCCCTAAGCTGTGGCCTAATAGGATCATTTTTTCCAGGCCCAGTGCCTGCCTCCAGTGTTCTATAGAGGTGACGGACTGCTGCTCGGCCTGGGCGGGGTCTAGCAAAAAACGCGGACGAGAGCTGCGTCCGAATCCCAGCAGGTCGAATGCGAAGATGGGACGCGAGCGGCACAGAGGGTCGAAGTTCCTGATCCACAGACCCACACCACCTCCGAAGCCGTGTACCATCACCAGTGGAGTCCGCGAGCCTGCGAACACAGAGCTCAACTTAGATAAAGCTGCAGATGAAGCTAATTTCTTTGTATATTTATATTACACATAATGTGTTACCTACGGTCACTCAAGGTCATCTTAAATGATTATATAGTTCTTAAATAACTCCTAAATCTATTTTTCATCTTTCCCTTTTTAAAAATCTACATTTATGGATAATTGAGCTCAAAAGCCTTTTGGGGAATCCTAATAAAAAGCAAATGTGAATTTGAACACTTTTTATCTTGAAATGATTGTCTTTTTAAGACGTACACCGCCAGTCAAATGTTTGTGCACCTCTGCTCTGTAGACTGTTTCAAATTATGTAGCAACTGAGAACAGAACATCCTCGCAACCAGAACCCACATGACTTTGAAGCGTCTCTGCGACTTTTATGATTAACCGTGAGCGTCCAGATCCTGTCCTGAGTCGGAAGAGAGACAAAACGAGCCCACAGGTCATTCTGGACACCTGGGAGAGAGAGAAAGAAATGTGTACAGATGGAGACTTATGGTTCATACAGTATAATATTCACATTGTGATAAATTATACTGAAATACTACTGTATGTATTTTCGTGCCAGACAAAACATAACAGACATTATTCTTGTACCAAACTTGGAAAGTTTTCTCATACAGTTTAGGCATTAAATATTAAAATAAAAATGCTGTATTTTAAGAAGCCCACATATTGTGAGATCATGTATTTTGTAAAAAAAAATAAATAAATAAATAAATAAACGAATGTCTATATGCATATATAAATGTCGTTGTTAGCCTTTCGGGTGCTTCCATCGAGGGGTCATCACAGCTTGACACAAGTCTTACGCTGCACGCTGTTTCTGACCCAACTAACCCACGTTATCCAGGTTTGGGTCCGGCAATGCATCCAGATCCAGTGGCTGGGGTTTGGACATTGGGTGGAAATTTAACCCAGGCCTTCTGCATGGCAGATGAGACACCTACCACAGAGTGAGTATGTATATACAGTATGTGCCTATCAAAATATATTTCATCCTTATGGACCACATCTAGATAATATGATTTTATAACAGAACCAGAACCAAATATGAGCGATTCAGTCAGCGTCGCGCTGTTCGAAACTGAGTCAACTCTAAGATCTGAATCTTTTATGCAAGCAATTGGGAGTCAACTTGGTGTACAAATTGTTTTGTTTTTTGTAATGTTGTAAAGTTTTTTTTACATTTACAATTTTTAGTCATGTATTTATTTTTTTTAATGTGTACAAGATAACTCGAGTACTTTTGCGCCCTTTTTTTTTTTTTTTTTTTTTGCTGAAATGTGTTCACTAGTTAATCACGTTGTTTAAATATCCATCTATCTCGATCTATGAACCTTTGTTCTCCAACTAGGGACCTTGGAGGACAGTGCTAACCATGGTACCTTGCAATGGTACCTTGTCATGCAATTCACACATTTTCACCTTAAGGACTAAAATTTAGCATGGAAGTTGTATTGGCCTACGAAGCATTTTCAGGATACAAATGAAAGAACCAAGGAGAACTGAATACCGGCTAAGTCTAAAACTTGTGTGTTTGTGTCAGTGGTGCAAGATGTGCAACAAGTGCACGATTTCGTGAAGAAATGGAACCGCGGGTCCCAAGGATGTTATCAAAGACGGGTAGCAAGAAGAAAATGGAGCCAATTTCAAGTTTGTTTTTTAAAGCAGCCGGTGCCAAGAGGAATCATAAACTACGGTTAAGTGACGTTTAATGTCTATTTATTTGATATTTTAATTTAGTTACATGTCTTTTCTAAATGTTTTAATTTAGAAAAGACTTTAACTTTGACAAGTTTTTATGCAAAAAATTATCATACAGTTTGTATGATAATTTGTAATATTGGTAATATTTTAGATGTCTGGAACAGATTATCAGCATTTACATTATTTCAAATCGTATGCTGCAGTTCAGCTCTACTTATTCCCTCTTTTCTTTCTTTTTTTTTTTTACAGTCTGTCAATACAGGCATTTGGGAACGCCAATGCAGCTGTTGTTTATATACCTATAACAAGCACTATGCAAACATTTGCCTTATTTTTATTTTTTGATAAACACATAATCACAAAGTAGAGAATTAAACGAACAACTTCTAACTGATTCATTTGGGAATCGACACATGTGAGTCGACTCCTCCAGGTGAGCCGACAGCCGAGTCTGAGTTCATAAGAAACTTGTGCGCACTTACGGTCCAGGATCTTAGTCTCGGTGTTCCTCAGGAGGGAGAGGGAGGTCGGGCGCCAGGAGGGCCACCAGGTACAGCGGGACAATCTGTGTGTGTGACGCCAAAGACACGAAGAAAGCGAAGAAGATGATTTAGAAACAGCACGGACAAGACGTGTGTAACGCCGTTATGAGCGCTCAGTAAAACTCCCGCTCCCCCCCACACACAAAAAAAACTTACTTCTCCTCGGTTTCGGTTTCGTCATGCATCGTGTTTAAAGCGGGACGCTGAGCTGAATGTTATTAAATTATTCAGCGTGAACACAACACACCGATGATGACGGAGCACCGAGCGCGCGCTGACACTCACATGCTGTCTGTCAGGAGGGACTTTGTTTCCTACAGATCTCACTCAGTCGGTCAGCTGACGGTTTAGCGCAGGAACTTCCTCACCACAGTGCAGTTTATGACGTCACTAAAGGCTTAACTGCTAGCGGGACGCCATATTGGTCCTGGAAACAAGTGCAGGGAAAACTGTGAGGCTGCGGGTTATATGATGATATTAATAATATTCATAATACAATACACTCTGTGTGTATTATAATAATATAATATATGTATAAACACACATATACTGTATATATATATA
>QMIH01000122.1:56106-71220 GCA_003987875.1 Clarias batrachus
ATATATATGGCTGGAGACTTAGAGTATATAAAATGAGGGTAACACAAAAACAGTAAGATAGCATTCATGGTATTCAGAAACATTCCAGTGGTTCTTTATGATGTTTGTTACGTGTACGGTGTTCCAGTCTAAAGCAGAGCAGTTCGCGACGTGTGAATGCAGGTGGTGCATAATTCTAAATCCGACATCATTATTTAACCCCACCCCCCCCATCCTCACACACAGTGAAGTTCTCGGCGGACATGGACATGGAGACAGACATCCTCTATCAGATCACCTGCGGAGACAGCAAGGCCGACCTGGTGTGGAAGAAATTCGTCTGTCCTGGCATCAACGTCAAATGCGTGCAGGTGAACGAGTCACGCGCTCGCGTCACTACATTGCGTCACGTTTTATGAGAACACCCAGTGCCACGTGCAAACCATGCTCAAGCACACACGCCTTTCTGTTTCTCTCACTGAGAAGATTTCTGTCAGAGTGAATCAAGCGAGTATGTCTGTGTGTCTTGTTGTGTATCGACTCGAGACTGTATACTCGATTCTGATTGGTCAGAGGATGTCGATTAGTTTTCAACAACAAGTTAACAAGAACGTCTAAGACTTCTTATAGAGCGTGTCACACCACTGAGAAAGTGATTATTTTCCTGAAATTACTATACGCTACGTTTAAGCAAGTAGTGTTCAATCAGTGCGTCACTTGCAGCGCAAATGCAATCGTCAGGTTCTGTGTCGCCACTAGGGGGCACTATAGCATGAAACAACATGAAAAGGTTGACATTTGGTTAACTTAGGAAAGTCTGAGCCGTTCAGAAGCTTATATCACCACCTTGTGGCCTGAGCTCGATCACCTCCATGGGTACGTAACAGCGCAAGGTTGAGTATATTTAGCAGAGACGCACATCGGTGCCGGCTAGCCCTAGCGTTGTTGTTTTTCGTTCATGTACATGCATGAACCGTCTTTCAGGCGGAGGTGGACATAAAATTTCCTTTTCATGTCATTGATTATTTCCCAGTAGTGGCGCACTTCTAATCAGTTAATTAGTTACATATAATGTTCATTATTATTGTTATGATGATGACGATGATGATGAGAGAGTGTTGATTATTTTCCGATAGCAGCATGCCGGACGTTGACCGTGATCTTTGAAAGTGCAGTCGTGTCCCGTGTTCCCCGGACAACCCGAAACTAAAAAACTGATAAACTGCTTCCATCATTTCTAATGCTTTATCTTCCAGTTTAACAATCACCTGATCAGTCCAAAGGAGTTCGTGTACCTGGCTGGAAAATCCACGCTGAAAGACTGGAAGAGAGCGATCCGGCTGAACGGAACAATGTTAAGGTGTGTTAAGGGAAACTGACTGGTTTTGTCTCTGTCCTGAGGGGTATATGGGCATCTGGCGCTCTGTATTTAAAGTACCACGGTCATGTGATCATGCTGCTTTGAAGCTAAGGTACAGAAAATTCACCTTGTACTGAAAATAGACGATTAATAAACGTATAGTTTTTTACGTTTTACCAACCTGGCATGTGTAGCTGCTCTACTGTGAGAATCGCTGTTATAGGAAGTGACTTGGAACATTTTTGACTAAACAGATTCAGAAGGTTGGTAAACGGTGAACGGATTAAATGGTGAATTGTCCTCTTTTTTCTATTTGTCATAAATAGGGAACACAAACTCGTACCCCCTCTGATTCCTGCTATTTATTTATTTATTTAAACTATTTGGCTTTTCCTGTAGGAAGATCATGGACTCTGGCGAGCTGGATTTCTACCAGCACTCGAAGCTGTGCTCCAACACGTGCCGCAGCACCAAGATCGACCTGGTGGGGACGCGAGCGTCTCTCAGCAGCCAGGCGTCCACAGAGACCGCACCGACTCCGTCGTCCACTGAAGGTATACAACTGCATGTTTTTTCCGGTTCTGTGTATATATACACACACACACACACACACACGTCACATTATTTTTTTTGTATTCCAGTGTTTTGGTCAATTATTGTTTATTTGTAGTCCAAACAGTGAACGGATCATCAGCCACGTTTACAACAGAAAGCTCAGAAGACAGCACCGAGTGGGTCACGGCTATAGGAGGTGAGCGATATATAAATAAATTCAATTCTGCATTTATTCACATGTTCTTACAAATAGAATTTTTCTTTCATTAAGCACCTTTAATGCAAATCATTATCAGGAGGTCACATGACCATAACATACCAAAAACCTATAGAAAACATCACCTCTCTGACGTCTCTGTCCTTTTAATCACTGTCTACAGTGCTGTGAAGAAGTTTTTTTTTTTTTTGCCATATTTGTCACACGCAAATGTTTGAAATGTTTGAAATCATCAAACAAATGTTAACAAATGGAGGCCTCCGAGTGGCGCAGTGGTAAAGTGCGAGATGGCGAGTTCGATTCCCGGGTGATGCTGTAACCTCTCGCAGCCGGAGGTCTAGATAGAGAGCTGATTGGCCGAGCTCCCTCAGAGGGGAGGGATGAGAGGTACATAGTGCTCCCACATTAATCACGGCTCTACGGCCAATCAGGGGCGACACGCAAGCGGATGGAGCGGATAGCGCTGTCCTCCGGGTGTGTTACTCCGCCCCCAACGGTGCGAACTAATGTGGGAGCCCCCTAGTGACGGGGAGGAATCGGACACAAATCAGGTGTGGTGGAAGATAAATGATCATTTCAGTTTTTAAGGGGAAAAAATCTGTCCAAACCTTTCTGACAGTATGTGAAAAAGTAATTGCCCCCTAAACGCGGTAAATTGTTGTTCCACCCTTGGCGGCCACATTTGCAATCAAGTGTTTGCGACAACTGCCAATGAGTCTTTCACATCGCTGTGGAGGAATTTTGGCCCACTCTTCTTTGCAGAATTTTTTATTTTTTTTAACTCAGCCATATTTAAGGTTTTTTTGAGCATGGTCTGTTTAAGGTCACCTCAGATTTATCGGATTCTAGTCCGGACTTTGACTAGGCCACTTTTAAACTTCAAAAAAAAAAAAAAAATTATATATATATATATTTGTTTATTTATTTATTTTTTCTTTTTAGCCATTCAGAGGTGGACTTGCTGCTGTGTTTCGGATCATTGTCCTGCTGCATAACTAGGGTTATCTTAAATTACACATCTTGCATTTAAATGATTGTGAGAATAAAATTTCTTCTATCTCAATTATTAAAGTGGGACGAATATGGGGAAAAAATCAGAAAGGGGGCAAATAAGTTTTAACTGTTTTTATTTTGTTCTGCATTTTAAAATCAAAACTTTGGTTTAGTTCCAAAGGATTAAAATGGAAAAGATTACTAGTGTGATCATGTAG
Organism: Clarias batrachus; assembly: GCA_003987875.1. Classification (NCBI taxonomy): domain Eukaryota; kingdom Metazoa; phylum Chordata; class Actinopteri; order Siluriformes; family Clariidae; genus Clarias; species Clarias batrachus. Next base: position 59,429 of record QMIH01000122.1, read on the forward strand.
TCTGTAAAAACATGCCAGGTTTGGACAAGATGCATCAGTAACGCATACGCTACCCAATCCCATATGAATAGGGCTTAAATTTTTCTTTCTATTTTTCATGTTCTACAAATACAGTCCAGGCAGAACTCATCACTCACAAAGGGAAGAAGGAGAAAACATGAACGTTCAATGAATAACTGCTTTATTCAATCTAAAACTCTGTAAATTCGTTTTCTTCCTGTTTGCATTCAGAGGACACCATGACATTCTGGAAAGGTCTGAAGGATGCTGGACTGCTGGAGGACATCGTGGAGAACGTGCAGAAAGAGATCGAGGAGATCCTCAAAGGCCTGGAGGAACGTGTCCAAGAACCTCCGCTACAGGTCAAAGGTCAGTGCGGGTACAGCCAGTCCCCGGGTTATAAACGTGATCCATTCCCAAGTTTCTTTTAAACAATAATTATAATAATAATAATACATTTTATTTTTATACTGTAGGTACTTTTCTAGACCAAAATTCAAGTCTGATTTGTAGTTGGAACGGGTGCATGTGGTTCTTATTTAGCATCCAGTCAAACCTTTGTCTTAGCATCTTATTGTCTTATTTTATCTTTATGTACATATAGAACATTTCCAAACCGACTAAAACATCTTAAACATAACAGAGGACATAATTCGAGGGCTGTTCAAGTCACACCAGGATTTTTGATTGTACAGAATAACAGAACACAGTTTTGAGAGTAAAAGCTCCTGTTATTTCTCTATATAATCCCCTGATACACTGATGCACTTATCCCAGTGTTTCACTAGAGCGTGGACAGCGTCAAGGTAGAAAGGTGGACTGTCCGTCTGAAACGCTGCTTTAAGTCTTCTGTAATCATCAATCGATTTTATACCATAAATTTCGACAAATGGCTTGTGGCATTTAAACTCGTTCCTATTGATTTATTATTTCTGCTGATATTTTAAATTGTGATTGTTTTCCTTTTGTTTAATACAAAATTTTAATATAGCAAGCTTTATAACAATCCGTTTCTAAGTACGAGTCGAACATTCTCAGCCTGCAGCCTGTGTTGAGGATTGAGGTAAAGGAGGAAACTTGCACAGTTATACTTTAAATTTGTATAGGCGTGTGACTGTAAACACGTACAGTGTTGTATTTGTATAGGTGTGGTGTTAAATACAGTTTTGCACATAAAGCCTCGGAGTAGTTAATTGCACACACAGCCGTGGGATTTCTCATCGCAACTGTAAACGTTTTAGAAGATTCAGTGATTAAATGAGAGCTATAATATAATATGTTGTTTCTGCCTCTTGAATGCTTGATATTCATAGTGAGGAAATCTCTGCTCTTTTTGCTACTGCATTTTTTATTTTTTTATAAAGAACAACCCATTGGCATGGTTTATTAAAGCTGAGGTGTCAGACTATGTGGGTAGAAACGACTTGCTGTTTTGCCAGAAATGATCCACAGTTGCATCTGACATGCTTTCCTGAGATCACTACATGTTTATGTCCTGATGAACAAGAGTCGTGGTTCTTGTCGGTATAGACGCAGTTCTGCTCAACAACATCGTTCAGAACTTTGGGATGCTGGACCTGGTGAAGAAAGTGCTGGCCAGCCACAAGAGCGAAATGGATCGCTGCAGAGAACAGTACACTCAGAGCTTAGCGGGTGAGTGATGTACGATTTTCAGTTCATTACCTACGGCCTGTCTGTGGTTGTAATTTGTAGCTGACGTCCCCAAGCAGTGAAGCCAGAGCTCGGCTGTAAGTTTCTAAAAAGACAAGTTCAATGGCCCACAATTCTTCAAGCTAGTCAAGGTGCAGAGTCAGGATGGGAATCACCGGCGAGCAGCCGATACGATGTTATCACGATACCAAGATGCCGATTCGATCTGCAACGTGATTCTATAAGTATCACAATTTTGTAAATCTCCTGATGCAATTTTAAGTAAGATTAGCAAATAATTTGCTCATAGCACCTAGGATGCCATGCTGTCTGCCAATGTGTGAAACGTTTAGAGTGCACCACCAGCAGGAACTACAAAGAAGAAAAATTAAAAAGTCGGCTTTTTGATGACTTACCACACTAAATAATCATTGAATAATTTTTTTCCCCCATCTCTTGTAAAGAGGTGCCAATATTTACGATCTAACCATGGAATCTGTGATTTTTAAATGCATTTTACTCGTGTTGCCGCCATAGCTCTGGAGCGCCAGTGTGACGAACACCGCAAGCGCGCCAAGGAACTGAAGAGCAAATCCCAGCACCTCAACAACGTCCTGATGAACCTGACCCCCGCAGCCACACCCACACCTCCGAAACGCCCCCGCCTCACCCGCGCCATCTCCGGACCCGCCTCGATGATGGCTCCACCTGCTCAGCCCACTCAGATCACCCTGCCCGTCACCCAGCTTACAGGCATCCCGCTGGACAAAATCCTGTCAGCCGTGGGAGGCTCCGCCCCTAACCAGGCCCCCTTTATAGGGAGCTACACAGTCCTGACATCTGCAGGAGGAGCAGAACTGCAGCCCGACACGTCCAACCTCACCGTGCTGAGCTCGGATGTGGCAGGGGGCTCTGCCATCGTCAAAGTGATCAGTCCCTTTCAGCTGGTCACGCTGCCCACTCTGGGAACCGGAGCCACGTTGCAGAACCTGGCAGCACCAGCAGGGGGCAGCACTGTCGTTGCAGTGCCCGTAGGTACCTCTACGGTGGAGACGATGGGAGCTCAGCCAGAAGAGACAGCCGAGGGGATCGCAGAGCAGCAAAGCAAAGACAAGCAGTAGACTCGATAAGATTAACCTGGATGGAAAGTCATTGTTTTTTTTGTTTTTTTTTCTCCCTTTCTAATAAGAAACTGTAAGCAGTTTAATTAAAAGACTGAAATGTGGCATTTTTTAAATACATTTCTCGTCAGGATTTGTTCGGTATTAGATTGGATTGCTGAAACTATTGTTTAAATTGGTTTGTGTGCTTTAACTAAACAAGCTACAAGCAACAGAATCCATGAATTTCACATTGTTGGTTTGTATGAGTAGGGGAAAAAACACCAGTACAAAACCCCAGGGTTAGTTTGGGGTGTTTATGTGTAAATATCTTGCTGTAATGTTACTAGATTATGAGTTATGATTCGGGGTTATTTTATACTCTGATAAAAGTATTTCAAGAAAACGTGTCATGTTCTGAGATGTGTTTATTTTCTGGGATGTACCCGCAGTGTGTGGGTGTGTTTGTGTGTGTTTGCTCTTCACCTCTTGGCTAAAACGTCCGAACTTGATTTCCAGGTTTATTCCGGTTTATATCAGAAACCACAATAGGGCAGCACTCGCACCATCTTTTTATCATACAAGGTGTGAGTCTGTGTGAGAGACAGGCGTTTGGAATTAAAGCTAGAGTGAATATCCAGCTATTTTACTGAGTAGCAGAAAAATACTGCTTATACTCATCACTCACTCATCATCTATACCGCTTAATCCTGTATTCAGGGTCACGGGGGTCTGGAGTCTATCCCAGGAGACTTGGGCACATGGCAGGGTACACCCTGGACAGGGTGCCAATCCATCACAGGGCACAGACACACACATACACATACACTCACTCATTCACACACTACGGGCAATTTGGGAACGCCAATTAGCCTAACCTACATGTCTATAGAATGTGGGAGGAAACCGGAGTACCCGGAGGAAACCCACCATACTGCTTATACTACTACTGCTAAATAAATAAATTAAAAACAGTTACTTGGAGAAATTATTTGTGAATAATTACGGTGAAAACGGCTCGTCCCTAGCCACATGGTTCCCTAAGCACTTTCACAGTCTGGGAGTCCAGTGAGTGTGTGTGAGTGGAGGGGGTGTGGTTTAGTCGGGTCGCCATAGCAACGGCTCTGTCTGCAGACTCGCGCGCGTGCGTGCGCACACAGGGAATGTCACATGGTCTTTTCCATTCGATTGAACGTGACTGTGGTGATTCTGAAGCCGATATCTCGGAACCCGTTAATGCGACAACTTTGGTTCTCCGATTGTTCCTGAGAGGAGGCTTTCATTTAGCTGGATGTAAAGTTTGGTGTCTGTACTAGATCAAGAATGTGTGATTTTAAAACACTCTTGTTTCTGGCAGATTTTTGTAAAAAATCTTTACAATGAGAAGTCCATGCATACCGCAGAGAAAATTGGTTTGGTGTCAGGTCTCAAACAAACATTGATCAAATGCTTTGTGAGTTATTAATATTTTCCACTTGTGTTTTAGCGCTGACAGGAGACCTGGCCGAAGGTTTTAATATAAGATTTCTTGGGGTGCATACAAAATTGTGGAATATATGGCGGTCTAGTCCAAAATGTTCAGGTCCAATTCCTTAAAAAAATTAACGGCAAGCGATTCCCAGTGGGGGGCGCCAGACTAATAATAAAAACTGGAGGAGGACATTACTGTCACATGATCTCACTCACTCACTCATCGTCTATGCTGCTTAATCATGTATGCAGGGTAGTGGGGGACTTGGGGCACAATGTGGCGTACCCTCTTGTTCAGGGTGGCAATCCATTACAGGGCACACATACACACACACTCATGTTCACACACTACAGGCAGATTGGGAATACCAGTTAGGCTATTTGGACTGGGAGGAAACCGGAGGAAACTCACCAAGCACGGGGAGAACATGCAAACTCCATGCACACAGACCTGTGGTGGGAATCGAACCTGGACTCTGAAGTGCAAGGCTAACCATCTTGTTCACATGTTCATTTTTTTTGTTGCATTTTTCAATAAACTGCATTAGGGCGCATTAAATTTTTCGATGAATCAGATTTTGTATTTCAAGTTTTGTAAAATTTACCTTTGCAACATAATTTACTCACAGCTACGTCCTGGGCATTAAGAATGACATCAGTGACAGTAAAGGTGTTTGATTTTGGTTTTAAAATGATCATACACTCACTTTAATAGGAATACTGGTATTTGCTCGGTCTAGCAATTATTCAATCAGCCAAGTGGCAGCAGCGCATCACGTATAATTATACAGGATAAAGGTCATAAGATAACCTTCATGTTAAATCATCAGAATGAAGAACAAAATGTGATTGTGCTGTTTTTGATCCTGATGTTGTTCAGAATTTGCTGATCCTCTGTTATTCGTAGGCACACCATTAAACAACTATAACACAAATGACCACACACACACACTCTGCAACCATGGTGAGCAGAAAAGCATCTCAGCATGTATGCTGTACATCTTCTGTTAAAACAAAAGTACAAACTTGTTTATTTTCCTCAGACAGGCGAGGCTGGATGTGGTCTGTCTTCCTGTGGCGTGTTAGCGCTCCATGTTTCGCTCTAGAGCTTTATAAAGTGTGTGAGGTGAGTTATAGCATTATTTCAGCTAAAAGCTGGGAGGAAGATTTGCTGCTGTCATACATGATTAAAAACACACAAGGCCCAGGATTAGAAAAGAATAGCTGGTGCTTTACACACCCCTAGGCTCAGTCGTTGTGAAGTACATCACATTTTCTCCCACATATTCTAGCTATAATTAATTAAAAAACAGCCTACATGAGGACTTCAGCATGGGCGTATGTTTTTTTTCTCCTCTCTACTTGTGTGTGTGCATGTGTGCTGATGCTCATCCTAACATACACCCTTTTAAGCATTACGATCCGCCATCGATCATTTCCTTCCACCTTTCCTCAGGAGAACACAGAAGCAATGTGTGGTGTCAGTGCCGATGCTTTGGTTGGCACCTTAAGGAGATTTCTGAGTAAGAATATGAGTGTGTGTCAACATTGGTACAGTTAATAAGACAGCACCAAGCGAAATAATATAGTCATTCCCCGCTACCGCTGACAAACAGGAAGACAGGAAGCAGAGCTGAAGATGCTGTGGTTTGCTTTGGGAGTGACACAAATGGACAGGATAAGGAATGAGTATATTAGAGGGACTGTGCAGGTGGGACGGTTTGGGGACTGTTACGATATTCACTATTCGCATTTTGCATCTCTGCTGGTGATGAGATTAGGGGTGTGTCTCTCCCTTGATCTTGCAGGTTCCGTCCACTTCTGCCATTTCCTGCAAATCCATTGGTTGCTCTCCTGCTCTACCTGTGTTGATCCCGCCCCCTTCCAGATGATTGGTCCTACAGAATACCCAGAGGCCTACAGTACTGTACATAAGCTCCTTCAGTCCACAGCGCTACAGACCGTGTTTTGCTTACTGCGTATCCCATAATTGATTATAAAAAGTTATTCTGTGTATTATCTCTTGCTACGTTCTTGACTACGCTTAGACGTTCCCCTTTTGATGATTTTCTTGGTTTTTGTTCGCATATTCCGTGTATGACCTTTTGCTTGCTTTGACTATGTTTTTGTTTTTGCCCTTATTGTTTGTGTTGGTTTGGATTGTAAATACGTTTTGTATATATTTGTATTTAATTCTTTATTTAGTGGCTTAATTAGGAGTCGGCGCCATTTTGTTTATATCTTGTTTTCTCCTGGTTTATGGTTAGTGAGGGACTAAGGGACGTATATTGTATTCCTGTGTTTTTCTTTGGTGTAGGTTAGATATTTCCACTTCGGTATTTGGTTAGAGGGATTTTTTTTATTTATTTATTTTTATTTGGCCTTGTCGGCTTCTGAAGCTCACTGCCACTTTTGGGGATTTAATCACCCCCGTGATTACTTTTCACCGTTTTCACATTGTTTCTTTTCTGTTATGGCCCGACCTAGACCGGGGCGTAACAGGGACAAAGTTAGAGAGGCCAGATTAAGATGGTTTGGACATGTGCAGAGGAGGGATGAGGGATATAATATAGGGAGGAGAATGTTAGAGATGGAGCTGCCAGGCAGGAGGCCCAAGAGGAGGTTTATGGATGTGGTGAGGGAGAAAATGCAGGAGGTTGGAGTGACATTTACATTTTACATTTAGGCATTTGACAGACGCTCTTATCCAGAGTGACTTACAAAAAGTGCTTTGAAGTTTCCGTCATTGGATAGACAATTCCACTGGGTTGCTAGGTGACTAACTGGTGCCATCAGTCTATGGAGAGTGTTCTATGGAAAGCCCTATGACAAAATGATTTCCTATAGTAATTAACACTTATTCATGAATAACCTCTTAAATCTCTGAGGCCCCTTAAGTGGTCTTTGGTTGTCTGTCTGGCGAACCCTATCTACAACCATACAGGAAGTTTTCCTATTACAAAAGGACTGTAGACGTGCACATTTAGGAACTGATGGATCCTTAACTATCAAAGGGACCTTTTTATATGAGAAAGTGTTACTCAGTTATGTCTGTAAAGATTAGACCATGTTGTTCACATGTAGATCTCTTAAGGCTCCTTTGGCTGTCGTAAAACAGAACTTTAAAAACTTTTTAAGGAAGGTTTTACCTCAGAATTTGCTAACTCTAAAGAGTGTCTATCTCATTTTTTTGTTGTTGTTGTGTTCCTTAAACATTTTTTTATGAAACCTACAACAAGAGTGTGGTAATCCACACATACGTTTATACATTTAGCACTTCTGTTGATGGCCAGCAGGTGGAGACATAAACAACCTCATCTGTAATGATGCACCGTCGTTACTGAGAAGACAGCGTTTTCTTTTTAATTTATTTATTTACCTTAAATTTACATGTATATTTTTTCAATTTCCTCTTAGGTGACACAAAGTCTGGCAAATCAAGGTCTCGCCCTTTATTGTCATTTCAAAACAAGCATTAAAATACAGCACGCATCGTATTTGTTTACATCGAACAGCAAAAATGGCGGCGGCGCGTTAATACACGAATGCCGTAAACAGCACGTTGTACAGTGAATACGGGGTCCAAACGTTTAGCAGCATATGTGTGGCTAAAACAACAGAAAGTCATGAGATGTCATGAGCCTGTATAAGTTCAGCTACTTTTCTTTCTTAGCAAAACACTCTAAAGACCAAAATCATCGTACGATGAAGGCTCCTCGTCTGAACGGACTGAAATTTTAAAATGGCGTCGTAAAAACCCGCCATATCTCTTCTGGTTGTCCCAATTTAATTTAGGACGGTTTCTCCTCATGAAGCCTCCGTATCTTTTCTGCAGCTCCTGCTGGCCGTTTTCTTCTTCTTCAGACTCGCTTCTTTTGGGAAAGAACTTTCGCCGAAAGCCTCCGTAACGTTTCACCTCGTTCCGAGGAAACGAACTGTCGTAAAGTCCCATTTCGTTCTCCGAGGTGACATCTTCGCCTTCGACGTCCTCTGTTAACTCGGGCGCATTTCTCTCGATCAGTTTTAACATGGCATCGCCATATTTCTTTGCCAGTGACCCTTTGTCCACAGCGTTCTCCCTCCAGGGCGAAGTCAGCAGGGTTTTTTTGTTTTTGTCTATCCTTTTTATGAATCCGCCGTAACGCTTCACTGGGTTCGACGCTGTCAGCTCCTGCAGGTCGTCCTGGGGTCGTTCCCATAAAATCTTCTCGCATCGATCCAGTTCAGTGCTGGATGTAAGCGTTCCTTCACACTCTAAAGTACAAGTCTGATTAAGGGGGGAAACAAACATTGGAAAGCATAAGATATAATAATAATAATAATAATAATAATAATAATGATAAAACAGTTCCAAATTTTCCTTTAAAAGCCTAACATGATGTTTTTTTTTCTCTTATACCACAGAAGTTGACCGTGTTTTGTTTTGTTCTTTTTATTACTGGACCACACATCAGACTTTTTTATCCATCTAGATTTATGTTTATGATCTACAAGATGTAATTTCCTTATCTTGTAACATGACAAGAAGCTTTTCATGTTATAGCAAAACCAGAATTCGCAAAACATCTCATCCCTGAAGACTTTGCCTTGATGAAAACCTACTGACACAGGAGACTCTGTCCACATGAACATCAAATGAAATAAGTATTCACCATATACAATGTATCTTCTTGAATCTCTTTAGGTTTATTAGCCTTAGATTATACAGAACATCTGCCATAGACGTCCCTGTTTATGAGCTGGTTACTATAGAAACGATAACATACAGTAAGTATAACCTACGCCCAGAGCTGCTGTTACAATTAATTAGTACCAATTGCTTTCAAGAACTACTACGTCAGCATTGGTCAATTTTTCTCCAACTAGAATATCCATAGCATAGCAGTTAATTTATTATAATAATAATAATAATAATAATAAATGATTTGCAACACAAATGCAGACAATATTAATGCTTTTAACTCTAACTGAAAAGTCAATATTCTTAGAACTATCCTTTCCTCATTTCACAGACTTGCGGCCCATTATTTCTTCCGTACCTAGTTTTTTTTTTTTTTTTTTCTAAAAATGATGCATGATTTTATTGTGATTTAAGATTATTTATTATTGAAGCTATATAAACAGTATAAGCTTAGAACACCTCCCCACCTACATATAAGCAACAGTATTGTTTTTGTATTCTTTCCTTCGATAGTACAGTCTGTAATTAATGGTTATCTACATCGTCTCAGCATAAATCTAATTTGGACAATATCAGTGCTTTAACCACAGTAAGCAAAAAAGAAAAAGGGAAAGCGGAAAATCATTCTAAGAAGGATCTTAGAGGAAGAAATGACAAGAGCGAAAACAAGGGTAGTAAATTAAATAACTCTCGGTCACTTGGGTGGTACTTTTAAGCATGTGCCTTTTATAGCTTTAGTATCGTTGTACAGTTGAGACTAAAATATAGTTATGGTCCAGTTATGGTTATGGTTACTTTAAATTATTACACTGATAATAACGCCATATTTACTTTTTTATTACTTTTTTTTTTAGTTTGTATAGGAAAGGTAGTTTTCTCTTAAGATTAGAAAAATTAGATTTAGCATGTTTTTAAGGCGTGTGAGGGTTCTAAAGGAGGGTAGAGGGAGGGTTACTGAATCCAGATATTTACAGTAATTAATTTTGGTCAATTTGTCCATGTCAGTCCATGCTGCTGAAATTTTTATTTTCCTTTTTCTATTTAGATTTTAAGTTCAGATTCCCAATTCCCCCCCCCCCCTTTTTGTTATCCTGATCTCCCCCTCTCCTCTACAGGTGGTTTCTTTTGCTTGACGCAGCAGAAGGATCTTACCAGCAGGTTGAGCGGTGAGTCGGAGATCTGCAGCGCGCATTTCAGACACTGTTCTGAGCAATCAGCCCAGGATAAAGAGGGCAAACTGAGCATCAGCACCAACAAATACCACCCCATCTTGTTAGTCTTGAGGATTCCTGTAAAGAGAAAGAGCAGAGGATTTGGAAAACAAGGTTAGGTATAATAATACTTCTGCTCCTAAGATTTAATCATATTCTGTAATAATAATAATAATAATAATATTAATAATAAATCAATACAAAGACGACTAAGTTTGAGCTTTTCCTTAAATTTCCATTTGTGAATTAAGGAACGATCATGAAAAAAATGACAAAATTCGTACATAGACTATAAATCATGCGTAAAGGTAATGAATTTACGCACGTTGCCAATATTTCATTAACGCACACAACACACACTACACTGTCGGACTGAAAACGGGGCTGAACTGCTTATTTTCATCACTCCGGGTTGGTTCCATCCATCTCTATAACTTTTACACAGAAAGCAGTATTTCGTGCATCTTCACAGGTTTGCCTCTACGCTACACTGCGCAGTCTCCACACCTTCCCAAAAGACGCGGCGTTGATATATTGTCCATGTGGCGACCAAAGAGAGCTTGAAATGTTTCATCTCCAGCGCTGCATTTGCAGATCTGAAGATTTCACGAACTACAATGTATACAGAAAATAACACGCAGTCTGACGGTAAGTTGTGGACGTGTGAGAAACTGATTTTGCCTCTAAAATCCCAGGCGCTGATTAATACAGTACAGTATGTTGATTTAACTCTTACATTGTGATCTTTACAAAAGTGCAGCTGGACTTAAAAAAATATATATTTAACAACACTACTACTACTAATAATAATAACAACAACAATAATAATCACAATAATAAGAAGGTGTAGATTGAAAAATAAAATACGCACATTCATCTATATTTAGAAATTAAGAATAATAAGCAGTGGTTTTACAAAGAAAGGATAAGGAGCATTACCTAGCTTTGTGCTGCCTGGTTTTGTTTTTTTCTTTTTTTCTCCTAATGCAAATCCTAGATTATGGACCTGTTGGTGAGTAGTGTTCCTCTCTGTTCCTCCCTTCTGAAGGCGCGTCTCTCTTCTGCTCTCCTCTTTATTCCTCCCTGTGCCCGCTGCCCACCTTCCTTTCACCCACTGGTAACGCAGGACCCGCCTTCATCTGACCAATCACACAAAAACCTAGTGCTCATCAACACACACCCACACAATCACACACACACACACACACCGTTCTAATAGGTAAAGTGTCCACCCTTATAGACGTCTTGGCTGCAGAATAAAATTTGCCCCTGCAGTGTTTAACTCAGTTGTTCTGGGAAAAATGAACACCTCTGTCCATGGAATAAATCATAACAGTTGTGCAAATAAACCCAGCGCGCTTGGAGACGTGTGTTCATGACGCAAAGCCTGTTGCAGGTCACACTGCAGTTCGTGATTAGTAATTATACCGTTAGAAGTCTCTGCCTGAATGTTAATCCGGTGTTATAATGGAAGATTCGGTGCAATTTACCGAGTCGATTCTTTGGAGCTGATTCATTTTAAAAAACGATTCATCCTTGACAAGAGGAACATAAACCCTACAAATTGACCCTCACAAGGTTTAATCTTATGCAGTAAGTAACCATATTAACCATTAAACACACACACACACACACACACACACACACATATATATATATATATATATATATATATATATA
>QMIH01000122.1:88480-104496 GCA_003987875.1 Clarias batrachus
TATATATATTTAACAACATTTTTACCTGTTAATTAATGCAGTTTTTACCTCATTAATGTACAGTTTTTCAGTTTTCAGATTCCCACCTGAGTGCACTATTGTAAACAGTGTTTAAAACTGTTGCTTTGCACTTCAAGGGTCTGGGTTCGATTCCCGCCTTGGGTCTTTGTGTCAAGCTGACAACCTGAACCCTTAAGTAACTGCCACAGAAATTACAGATATATCTCCAGGATGAAGAGTATATTTCACCCAATGTGCCAAATGGCAACTTTTCACTTTTTCTTACCCTTACTGTGAGCTCTTATTTTAAACTTAATATAAGCCTTAGTGTACTTCTTCACTTTGTTGCTTGTACAATTTGTGTACTGGCTGCTGTAACAAATTCCACTTGTGATTAATAAAGTAATCTAACTATCTCCATCCAACTAGGAACCTCTGTAGTGCAACTAGGTACCGTGGTGGCCAAAGGTCCATTGTATTTACTGTATTTCCATTTCTGGAAAATGCAAACCCTATGCACACACAGACCCGAGGCTGGAATCGAACCCAGATCCTAGGCGTCAAAGGTGACAGTGCTATGAATCACTAAGCCACTGTTCCCCTATCTATCTATCCATGTATCTTTTTAAAAATCCTGCACAATTTCTGCCTCAATGTAAAATTTTCCATGATGGAAAATGGAAAGCCTTTCTCTAATTATAGTTTTTATTCCAATTAGTATTTTCAACACTATCTTTAATTGTTGCATTTTATCTTATGACCTTCTAATTCATAAATCATCCAAAAACAAAAAAGAATTTCTAAACTTAAGATGTAATAGGTTGTATTTCAGAAACATTCCAAAAGAGAGAGAGAGAGAGAGAGAGAGAGAGAGAGAGAGAGTGAAACACACTATTGTATAAAGTTTTATTTGACCCCCATAACCACTCTCAGTGCTATGTGTGTACAGTACACATGACCACGTGGTGGTGAGGGGTTCCATGCAGAACCGCACGTGCGCATTCGTCACGTGCGCTTCCATGTTGCTGAAAATCCAGACCATTCTGGATGTTTCTTGCTCGCGCATGCGCCTCGGTTAAACCTGATTTTCATTATATTTAAACATAAACTCGCTCTTACAACATGCTTGAATTACTCGTGTCATGTAACTACACTACACTTGCTCGGATCAGCGCTGGAGTACATTTGTAAATAGCGTCTCCTACCTCCGCGAAGAAAAAAAAAAAAAGACTCTTCTGAATCACAGATGAACGAATACATGTATTGTTGTGTGCGTGGGGGGGGGTAGGTAGATATGACCATTTTTAATGCATTAAAAACGTTTTGTTTTTGGTATGTATTGGTATTAAAATATTAGAATTTTGATTATTTTAATGGTAGTAATCGCGTATTTGAATGTGTGTGTGAGAGAGATAGAGCTTTAAATATTGAAATCGGCGTCCCCTTATTTTTATGATCAGATGGTACGCTCCGGTGGAACCACGCCCACTTTTGGTTGCTAACGCTAAGGTTGAGATTTAGAATGAACCTGTTGTTGTTTACGTTTGAGGGGTGTAAAGGGAAGAAGGAAGTCGGAAAAGTGATGAAAACTGGTACATGAACATTGTTAAACATATTTATCAAACTCATGGAGCTACGTAACGCGACACGGAGACGGTCAGTTTTACGAAGCGTGAGGCGAGGCGTGATGAAGCGGGACGCGGGTAAAATTCTGCGCTCGCTCCCGCTGCAGGGTAACGACGAGCCCGGGGACGCGCACGCTCAGGAAGCCTGCTTCACCCTGGGCTGGTGCGGGACCTCCAGCGCGCTGACGGCGCCGCGGTACAGCCTGCTCCGGGAGGTGGGTCGGGGAAGCTACGGCGTCGTCTACGAGGCTGTGGCCCGGAAAACCGGCGCCCGAGTGGCGGTCAAGAAGCTCCGCTGCGACGCCCCGGAGAGGGTCGAGCTGGCCCTGGCTGAGTTCTGGGCCTTGGCGAGCTTGGAGAAGAAGCACGAGAACATCGTCCAGCTGGAGGAGTGTGTGCTGCAGAGGAACGGCATGGCGCAGAAAATGAGCCACGGCAACAAGAGCTCCAAGCAGTATTTACGATTAGTGGAAACTTCATTAAAAGGCAAGCTCGCGCTCTATATGTTCTCTAATCTCATGCAGCTCTTACGCAACCAGCTTCCCTGCACAAAACACTCAAACACACTTTCTCAGCCAGAATTTTTCCCGTGCATGGATGAAAATCCTTTTTAGTTATTTTTATTTATATGTTTATTATTTTTGATATGTTTAGATCCATCTTTCCTGCACAAAACACCTCTAAACATTCTGTCTTTAGACCACCAGCCATAATGCATACCTACAAAATCACCTACATCACTGCTTGCATGGATATCTTATTAGTTATTATTATTATTTGATCTATTTACATCCAGCTTCCTGTTTCCTTTTTTTTTACTTCCTGGTTATGATGAAGTGACTCCATGCAAATAACCTGCATCATGTTTCTCTCCACTAAGCCTGTATGTACCCATATGCGGGTAAATATTTTTGCACAGAAATTCATTAATACTTTTTGTCTTGCATTGTCATGGATTTTTTTTTGTAGAGTTGTGTATGCTTCCTATAACCAGAGCTAGCAGCCTGTAAGGGAACATGATGTTCCAAGCTTTCTCATATTAACCCCTTCCTTCCTGGCTCGAACCCATTAACTCTCCCGTCCCCCTGCCCCCTTTTGTCCTACAGGAGTTGTTTTGATGGCTGTTCAGTTCTCCCTCTCTGCCATCAAAATAAAGGACGACAACAATAATAGCAATGATAGTACTGATATTCAGAGTAATTTATTATTATTATTGGATGAATCTTGTTAAGTTTTAGGTCTTTTTGTCGAAATTGTCTAGGAAGATTTATTTGCATTTGTCCAATTTTCTCTCATATTTCTCTCTCTCTCTTTGCTATATAATTGTGATATGGACCTGTGCGAATATATGCGTAGTGAGTGAATTTTTCAATAATGTAAGCATTAAAAAAAAAAAAAAATAGTGTGATGATAAATAATTATTGGCTAGCATTCTCTTGTTAATGAGTCATTTGTATCGTTATTAGATGTTATATATACATTATAAAACAGAAATACTGTTTGGCCGTTATAGCGGGTGTTCCTCACCCAATGCAACAGTAAACAGCGCATACGACCGGTAGAGTTAAGAGCTGACGAAACATTTGAGCGGCTTCGTTCACAGGTAATGGTAGCATGCTGGCATCAGGATCAGCACGCGGGCGAGGCCGTTGGTAACCCCTCAACTTAAATGAATGTTTGAATGCAAAATTACCTATCGCAGTTTAGATAGTTTTTTTTTTCCTGATCAAATAGTGCAGCTCTAACTGCTGCTGTTCCACTTTTTAAGGTAATTAAGCTAATTACAACGCTCTGAGCAAACCCTTGTCAGTACTGTATGTTTTGAAAGATGTCCAAACATTCTGTTCATGGTCGTTGGCTTATTAGCGTCCTGTTAGCTTGGCGCTGTAAGTACTGACGTAATAGTAGTAAAGACTGGGCTATGAATAAACACACAGCTGCACACCAAAGAAAGACTACAGTCACTCTCCAGAGCCATCAGACTGGACCATCTTACTTTCTAATTCAAGAGCCAAAAAAAAGCACTCCTAACCCATCTAATTGCTAAAGATTTATTATTAAAGATTCAATGACGTGCGATGATGGCTTAAAGCATGTTCAGTGATCTTCAGGTTCATTCTTGTGACATACAGGCTTATCATTTTGACACCAGCTCTGAATTTCTCAGGAGAAAGCTCAAAGCTTTCTCTGACTTGACAAAACACAGCTTAGAGGAACACACACACACACACACACACACACACACACACACACACACACACACACACCAAGGCCGAGTAGATACAACTGGATTGTTTACCAAAACTTGTTGGTTAAGCCCAAAGTGTTCCTCCACCCTTCCCAACGTTCCCTTGCTACTTCCTCGAGGGTAAATCTCCATTGTCATGTTAAAGACCCACTCTAGTGTACTTCTGTTTGTTCAAGAGAAATTTTATTGCATGACTTGGTCTGATTGAGGTCTGATGTGAAAGCCGGATCTGGTGCAATTTCCTTTTTTTTTTCGTTTAAAATAAACCGTAAACTTTTTCAGATTTTAATTCTATCAGTTCCACCTGACCTACCAGTTGTAGTCATCGTGTTAGGGTAACTAAGCTAGCAATTAATCTAGCAAGCCAGAAAATTTTTTTGAAGGAATTTATGTGATTCCAAGACAACACTATCATGATGCAAACAAAGGTAATCATCTCATCGTTACCTGCTGTCTAAAATGCGCCATTGTGTTTTTTTGCCTTTACAGGCGAGCGTATCCCCGGTTATCTTGAGGAACCATGCTACCTCTGGTTCGTCATGGAGTTCTGCGAAGGCGGCGACCTCAACCAGTACATCCTGTCACGACGGCCAGATTCCCGGACCAACAGGAGCTTCATGAAGCAACTGACCAGCGCCGTGGCCTTCCTGCACAAGAACAACATCGTCCACCGTGACCTCAAACCCGACAACATCCTGATCTCGCAGAAGTTCGGGGCGCCCGTCATCAAGGTGGCCGACTTCGGCCTGAGCAAGGTGTGTGCGGGGCTCGGGGGATGCGTCGAACCCGAGTCTGAAGGACATGTCGAAAAGAGCGTGAACGTCAACAAGTTCTGGTTGTCATCGGCGTGCGGTTCGGACTTCTACATGGCGCCCGAGGTATGGGAGGGCCACTACACAGCCAAGGCGGACATCTTTGCACTCGGCATCATCATCTGGGCCATGCTCGAGCGGATCACGTTTATCGACGGCGAGTCGAAGCGCGAGCTCTTAGGCACGTACATCCGTCAAGGCAGCGAGATCGTGCCGGTGGGCGAAGCGCTGCTCGAGAACCCCAGGATGGTCCTGCACATCCCACAGAAACCACGAAGCTCCATGTCCAACGACGTGCGGACGCTTTTACGCGACATGTTGGCCGTTAATCCAGAAGACCGACCGGACGCTTTCCAACTCGAGCACAGGGTCACGTGTGCCACATGAACCAGAGCAGAGGAGATTTCGAGCTTGGTGGGTTTTTCAAAACTTCACAAGTCATGAATCTTGAGTAGTGGATAGACCTCTGAAATATTGCAAAATGATAAGAACTTCCTTAGATCAGTTTTTAAAAGTTCTATTCAAGTAAGCATGGTCAGATTTCAGACCTAGTGCTGCGCAGTTTCCTAGAACCTTCGCAGATACCTCAATTGTTTAAGCTAACGAGATCTACTCAATGTACTCCAGAGATCGGGGCCAATTACATTCTCTTGGATTCATAGTATGACCAAGATTAGACCTCCGAGCCGTGCATGGACTGTTACATCACTTCGCTAACGTCTCAGTCCCTGTCAGGTTAGCCGTCCGAGGGCATGGCTGACGTTCGATGAGTCACGGTTAACTTTAATCCGCGCCAGGCTGCACATGTCTGTCCGAGATATACCGCTTGACTTCATCTTGACACGTGCATTGAACATCATCTATTCTTTTGTGGTTTAGGAATTTCTGGTGCCGCCCTCTATTATGCGTCGCCTCAATTAAATCCAGAACGCTCATGGCTGCGGGGGACGAGTGTGTTTACAAGGCTTTTGCCCGGCTCTCCCTCTCTCTGTCGGGTGTTTGAACCTCACGACATTTCACATGTAATTAGACAAACCGGATCAGACACCTTTTGCACACACGAACAGGCTCCCAGCTAACTTATCACGAAGATCCTACGTGTGAAACAGGAAACTGCCGCATTTTTTCGTTTTTTTTTGTTTTTTTTCCAGCGTGACGTAATGTAGCTTGAGTTCATTGCCTAAAGTATGCTGCTGTTTCAAATAATAATTTCCCACTTGATCAGGATTGACCGGCTTTTTAGCCGTGAAACCTACGACATTGCCTGACACACGCCACACCCTGAAATGCGACTACACGTCAGGGTGATGCAGCCCGTGTCATGGTGTCATAGGCCACTTGCGTAGGCGTCAACTAGCCAGAAATGTAAATCGGCTTCTATTTTAATTAGTATGAAGCCATACAGATATTTTTGTTGTTGTTGACTAGCTGTTGCTTTGAATGCTAGTGGGACCTAAAAAGCTTTACGTTTGGATTGGTTTTTACTTAAACAAGCATGGATGCTGTACAATGAGTAAAGAACCTAAAGATTTTTAACAAACAAGCTGCTTACTGCCGCTTTAAACCTGTTGCAGTCTTGTTTTGTTTTGTTTTTTTTCCCAAGGTTACTACATATCAAACTATACAGGATCCCAGTGACAAACTGTTACATGATAAAAGTGCTCTCACTGTAGATATTTCTGCCCGTTTACATTTCTTTTTTTAGTTTCAGTATCTCTTCAGCTATGTGGAGCCGTGCGTATGTTTGCCTTCTGCCTATTAGTGGATTGTTCAAGTGATCGTCAGAGCAATTAGACCTTTGCGTCTTTATTTTTGACATATTTTTTTTAGTGCCAGTGCCACTGAATCATCCACTAATAACACGCGAGTGCTTGACATCCTGCGTGCTTTAACACCTCCAATGTCAATGCCTGGAAATATCCATACAAGATATTGGCTTGTATTTGTCACCGGTTCCACGTTGACGAAAGCTTTTCCACTCTGGATGTCAAACTAGACTTTCTTCCCTCACAATAAGGGTACACATAGAGAAACTCACAGTCTCCTCGTGTCCCCCCCCCTGTCTTCACGCCCCGCTGTACCTCAGCCAGGACAAGCTCATGTATGGCTCACACAGGTCGAGAGACTGGAGACGTTGACTCCGTCCTCATCAGCTTGAGATAATTGAGACGGGATCGTGGGTGAACGAAGGGTAACTGCAGTGGCCTATAGAAAATCCCTCCCCCTTTTCTCCGTGAGACACCACAGAGCACCGAGCGCTCACGCCAGGAACATTTTGTCCTCACGCAGCCGTGTTTGTTATGTATAGGCCGCTCCACACACCCCGGCTCTGGGCAGTGGCTGTGATTATTTCACTAGAGTTAACAGCAATGTAATAGTAATGTAAATCCTGTTCATGTAAGCTTAGGGTGTTTATTTCAGTATTTATAAGTTATTTTCATACCGTTTTTGGCAGATTTATGCTTGTTATTTATTGTAGATTTGTTTTATATTTTATGACACTATAAAAATGCATAAATGGTATTAAAATATTATTAATATGTATTAAATTCTTTATTTCTTTTATCTATATAGCTGTTTTATTTTCTATTTAGTGTTTTGGATTATTTATTTTTGTTATTAATATTTTTGTAATAGTAGTATTAGTAGTGAAAGTATGAAATATTTACAATAAAGTGCAGTGTATATACTGTACAGTATAGGAGGAAAAAAAATCTGTTCAAAATGTCTCACCACACTGACTCAAATCGCTTTTTTAAAATAATTATTTTAAATGACTATATGTTGCCTCAGTTTAATCTTTCTCTATAATCCCTCAGATGTTGCGATCCTGTGTGGAGCAAATTATTTGTTATGGTCATTTAGGATTTTTTTAGTATTAAAATATTTTTTTTTTTGGAAAATATAAAATCCTGATGCTAACAAAATACATTGCTAACGCAATACAAATTGGATCGGCACCTAGCTATCGTGATAATATTGTATTGACTGGTCCCTGGTGATTCCCTTCCCCTATGTTCATAACCATCTAATTAAATCATCACTTGCAGCATTTAACACAGTAATAATAATTACTACTACAGTTTTCAGGTGGTGTTAAATATATCAAACTGCTGATTTAAATTGATATATAAAATATATTTAAAAAAATAAGACATTTTAAATATCTTTATCATTACTGGTTCTTAAACTCGGCATACAAACTCCTATATAAATAAATGAGAATATACTCGACTGATAAATGATTCAGATTCCTATTTTCGAATCTGATTTTAATTTAAAGCATCTGATCCTGACTCTGATTCCAGTTCTGATATCAGACCACATGATTCTGATTCTGATTCCAACTTTGGATAATTCGGATAATCTACACCATGATCTCTTGTAGGGTAAAAATTTCACACGTTTTTCCTAACCGACAGTTATTACAGTATGTTAACAACCAGAAATCAACTCATCAATAATTATTAATGGTATAAATACAATGAAACATGGTATAAGTACAATCCCAACAGATTAGTTATGTGAGACAAATTCATGATCGTTTAAGTCAACAAATTAATAAAACAAACAATAACTACAACACCACCACCGGTGAAATGGTCCGTAATAAAAATCGGTGTTCCGTCGACTCTCCCCTCGTGGTTTGGCCCGCGTGTGAACCATAGATAAGTTGCAACATTTCCTCATCGTAGTTTTTACTAAGAAATGATGGCCAAATATAACCGTGTGCAGCAGAAGTAAAACTGTATTTCCGCATGTGCACAAATGACATTTTTGCTTGTTCAGGCTCTCAGACTCTCTGCAATCTGTGCTCGTCAGCGGTTTTCAGATCAACCTGTAAAAAAAAAAAAAAAATAATAATAATAAAAAATGCATATTTTTAATGCATGTACTGTACATTCCTCCACTCAGATTAGATTCCCAGCCCAAGACACATTTTTGAGCCAAAGGTAATAAAAATAGTCTAATTGTTTGAAAACCACCAAATCTAGCAAAACTGCTGACTATTTATTAATACCTTTGTCCTTTTAACAATTGTTTAAAAAAAAAAAAATAATAATCTGAGAGTTGAAAATGTTGCTATTGTCTGTCTGTCCTCGTTCAACATTGAGGCCGCTCATAAACAACATTAAACATTTCTCATCGCAAACTTTAATGTGAGCTACGGAGAATTATGACGCTAAACAAACATGCGGTTCCCACAAATATAAATCGATTATATTCCGAAGATCTGTGAACTGGTTAACATCCCCCTAATCTCTTATTAAAGTGTTTTATGACTTGCTGGATGATGATATATTATTTATTTTGATGATTTTCAGCCTAAAACCACTGAGATATCGGATTATTTTTATTCTGCCGTGAACATCGCTGTTGTTTTGTGTCTCCTCAGGTTTGGGAGCAGAAGGAGCGTCCGATCGCTCAGCAGGACAGAGAAGAGGAACTAGGAATTTCAGGACCGTGAAGCGCGTGTGTTCGTAAGAACAGGAAATTAAACTCTTCAGAGCGATGGTGCCTGACGTGTCTGGCTTCTGCGTGTCTGGTCTTCAGTTATTTCCTGGGTTTTCCCTTCTTATCAGCACTCTTCCTAGGGTTTTACGTTTTGTTTTTGTTCTCTGTCGTATCGACAGTGCTGTTGTTCAGGACCAGAGACAGGAGAAAAGACAACATGTTGCACTTTGTATTCATCTCCTCTGCACTCCTCACAAGCTTACAGCGTCTGCAGATGATGACGGTCCGGAGTCCAGGATGTTCTGGAATGTTCTTTAGAATGGCGAGGAGTATTGAAAGATGTACTGTGAAAAAAAAGTAATGTGAACACTCGATCCAGTGTGTGTGTGTGAGAGTGTGAGTGTGTGTGGTTGAGCAGCAACGTCCTGGTTTACAAACTCAGTTTTGTGCCTTATTTAAATTTTTTTTTTTTTGACAAATAATTATTTTGTTCCGAACCGAATCTTCCATCACTTTGCGCACTCACATGCAAAAAAACAAAGGAGGATGCTTTTAAAATAAAAAAAAAATTAAAAAGGGAGCCAGATTTCAATATTTAAGGATGCTTATGTTTTTATTTTGTTTATTTTTTTCCATATGGGTCAGAATTTGCATTCGGTAAAATATGCCTGTGGTAATTATACGTTCATTATCCAGGAAAATAAGTATTCGATTAAAAGAAATCACATTATATTTTGTATTCAAACTTTTGATTTCGCTGAATAACAGAACACAGTTATGAGAGTAAAAACTCCCTTTATTTCTGTATATAATCCCCAGATACACTAATGCACTGATCCCAGTGTTTCACTAATGCTTGAATATCTTCAGAGTTTGGGTTCTAGATGGTCCAAAAGCACGGTAGTGTAACCAGGACCTTGAACAAAACAGATTTCAGGTTAAAATTGTAACAACATTATTATCAACTGTTTCCTGATGGAGGCTTGAGTGCAAAAGTGTTCAAACGAGATTGAGGTCCAAAGCCATCTTCATGGTTACAAAGTGGGTCTACAGGCTGCCTGTATGAGGCCAAACTCAGCTGTAGCAAGTGACAAGAACTTTAATCAGAAAACCCCAAAAATCTAATCTCAGATTAAAACATCAGATTGTCCCAGATGTCATTTACGTATTGTTCTGGACTCTAACAAACGATCAGCGGGATGAACTGGAGCACCGACCTCACCCCGGACACCCTTGTCCCAGCATCAGTGTGTGAAGCTCACCAATGCTCTAGAAGCCGAATGACCTCAAATTCCCACAATCGAACGTAAACCCTTCAACTAGAAGAGCGAAGTGCATTATGACACGGGGAAATAAATCTGGAGCTAAATGATGGTGTCCACATACGTTTGACCATATAGTGTATTAACTTGTGAGCTGTATGACGTGAAAAGGCAACAAACTGACCACGATTTAAGGGGATTTGGTTTATTGTCTGTTGCTCAAATACGACATGAACTCCCGTGAAACATGCCAGACACCATGCCAGTTCTAATATATTTTCTGTTTATTATTTCTGAGCTCGTATATATTCAGAGCGGTCTTCCTACAAGATTTGCTTTTCAGCTCATATTAATCTTGTATTTTACTGGTTTGATGGTTCTACCTCATTTTTGTTTTTGTTTTACTGTCATACAGTCTCATTTCTCTCTTAATGTTTGTTAAAAAATTTGGGCACTAATGGCATTTTAATGCAATCATCTAAAGTGGCGTTTGTTATGTTTTGACAAAAGCGTACGAGGAATTGAATCGGGCCCGGTGTCCTAATTTCCATGATTACAACTGAACAGTTCTCAGTTTTTCCAGATTTCAACAATATCCGTATTACGTTGCTCGCTCATCTCCGATGAAATGAATTATGCAAAAGAATGACAAAGCTTCCTTTAATAGTTCCTTTAAATGGTGGCTGTCTGGGGCAGCGGGGGGGGGGGCGGTCATGTAGGCTTTATGATATATCAGGTGGAAAACCCTCTTCAGTCAAAAATGTGGATGGAGTGTGATGTTAAAGAAGACAAGATGATCAGGGGAATGCTGTTTTAGGGGAAATAATCAAGATTAGAGATCGTCTTGAAACTAGCATTAGTTTCCTAGCTCAAACGCTAGCTTTTCAATTAAACACATACTGTAAATTACATCGCACAGGACCTGGATGATTAATAGGCTAGAAAATCGATTTAGCCAAAGCTGATGATTGAACCTTTTTTCTCCCCACACACTGAGGAAGTACAAATCCACTCCAGATCACGGTTATTGGGACGTCCTGGTGTCTTTCATCCGCTGCTGAGAATACTGTACCTCAACCCGCTGTAACATCATGTTTTCTGAAGGCCAAGATTAAAATTCCTCACATGAAATGTTTGCAGGTCAAACACAATTAACTGTCAAAGATGCTTAGCGGGATGAAAGGAAAAGGTGGAAAAATTTCCGGACATTTCATAACAACTGCTGTGAACAGAGAACTTACACTTCACTTACAGATATTTCTTTCTGTTCATGAAATAATGATTTTACTTTATTGAGATTTTCAGTAGAGTCAGTATAGGATGGTTCAGTAGAAATGCTCTTAAACACTTCATTTTTATTTTTTCAATGAGTATTTGTTCTCGATTGTCATGTACTGTTTTATTTGTTTTTTCTAAATAAATAAATAAATAAGTAAAACCGGACATTTTGTTTTAATTCTTGAGTTCATACCTCTATTTTTTTTACTGCATCAGCCACCTCTTCCTAAACATCACTCTTTTAATTAACAATTGACCTATGCTAATTTTTTTCCGTTTATTTCATTAAATAATTAATTTATTTAATCTTAATGTTTTTTATATATCACCGATTGTAAGACACTGATCTTTTTAAGCTTAGTTTCTCAGTGGTGTAAAAACGTTTGCCCTTGATGCTATGTGCACTATCATATGCTAATAATATGTTATTATCGAGATTAAACATACATTTAGGTTAAAAAATCTGAATAAATTTGGACAACAAACAAACAAAAAATGTAATTGCATTAATATTAATAATAATAATAAATAGCACAATATAATCATTATTTAAAGAAATATTTGTATTAATCATTTGTGTTAAAAACCAAACTAGCAAAAAAAAAATTTTTTTTTTTCATTTAATCGTTAGTTTATTTTCAGGGCTATATATTTGGACAGTGACCATTTTTGGATTTTTACCTATTTACACCCCCACAACCGATTTAAGAGCACTTTTAAGACTTCTAGCTTTAATTCCAAAAGTTTATCAAAAACATAAATAACCTTTTAGAAACTACATTATTTTTTTTTTTGTAAGTCATTCTAGCCTCAAAACTAATTGGACAAAATTTACATTTTTACTTTCCTATTAAAATTATTTGAATTACTGAGAATTACGGCCTGGGCCCGTATTCACAAAACTTCTTAAGCCTAAAAGTTGCTTCTAGTGATGAAATTCTAAGAAAAATAATAGAATTAGGGCATTTTCTTAGAATTTTCCCTTAAATTTAAGATTAAATCTTAGTAAAGATAAAAATGATTCACAAAACATCTTATCCCTAAAAACAGCTCCTAAGGTAAAAATTGTTAAGAGTAGAGAGGAGGACTTTTAAGAGGTTTCTCAAAATGGCGGAAAGAAGAAATATTCTCCAAACACTGAACATAAAGCTAAAAGTAAACACTGCTCTTCTGTCCAGTTTGGTTTTCATGTTTTTTTACTACGTTCCATCTCTCTTGGATTGCTGACGACATACCATCCAAAAATGCAAATTAAACAGATTGTCCTGCAATCATGTGAATTGGTAAAAGCTGAGCCATTTGCTCCCATCAATCTGAAATGGATTACAAGTAATAAAATCAGTACGGTAAATAAATGTAAGAACTTAAATATACTTCAAAAAGTATCAAAGGTAGACACATTTTTAACATTTGACTGTTTAATTATCTTATGAGATAACTAGCCTATAACAGAAACTTTGCATAAAGTACTGTGTAGTCATGATTATACAATGTCATTATATACAAACATTATGATTTCACTCTCTGTTCTATTATCATGTATTCTATTTTTACTAAGAGCACATTTCAAGACCTTTGCAGAGGTCAGAGGTGATTTTTTATCAACCAATCACAGTCCTTGAATTGCTGCATCATCCCTATCAACTGGGTCGACCACACCCCCTCAATAAGATAAAGGTTTTTGTACTTTCCTTACTCAGAGTTGCTCTAAGACGTTTTCTAAATCACTTTTATTCTAAGACTCCCAGCTAGGACTTTTTAGGCTAAGATAGGATCTCTTTGAGAGAATTCTAAGAAGCTTCTTGAATACGGGCCCTGGAGTTTGACGCGGTCCTATAAGAACATTCCTGTGCTTTTGGTTGCTTCATGGTAAGTTATGTGTCGTTATCTGTCAGTACTATGAAGAACCAATTTTATTTTATTTCATTTTATTTTTAATCTGGCTAAACACCCTGTACTGTTATACCTGTAAAACAATTAAAGACCCACTGAGAGCTTTGCCCAGATTAGTTGTGAACATTATTATTATTAGTAGTAATAGTAGAAGTAGTATTAATGAGTCAGTGATCTGTTGTCATGGTAACACTCTGGCTGCACCTTTTATTCTCTAAAACTCAGATTTGCTGTTTCATACCTGAACGTTGCGGCAGTGTCAGAGCTAAATCAGCGTGACCTTCATCGCTCAGTCACCGTGTTCAGGAGGTCATTGAATTCTGTAAATTCAGGAGGGAAGAGCATTGGCGACGTCATGAGGCATCGAGATCGTAATGAGATTATCAGTCCGTGAACTATGAATTATTCATTTCTTTCCGGACCTTAATGTTGGAGCTCAGAGTGCTTTATACAGAAAGAGTATTACTTTTATACACTCATTATTCAATTGCAAAAAACATACATATCTTAATAAATAGCTTTAAATAAAGAAATGAATGGCTTAAGCATTAATAGGTAGGATTATAGGTTGTATAGACGATGAGTGATTGACTGACTCAGTGAGTGAGTGAGATTTAGGATTATGTAAATCAACATAGATTTAAATGTATTTTAAGACGAGAATAAAATGCAAGTAGCATATCTTTATTTTTTTTGTGCATCAAACCCTGTTGAATGGGAACTGAACTCAGGACCAAGTGGTGCTAAAGAAAAAAAAAATGGAATAAAATTCCAAATGGTGATTGGAAACCTGATGATTACTGAGTCTTATCTGCATGTCTTTTGACTGAGAGAGGAACCCAGAGGAAACCCATCAAGCTTGGGGAGAACATGCAAACAGACCCCAGATGGGAATCAAACCCATTTATGATTTATTTCAGTAATTCAATAAAAAAAAAAACTTGTAATTCATACAGTATATTACGTAGATTCATTACACACAGACTGATATATTTCACATGTTTAGTTCTTTTAATTTAGATGATTATAGCTTACATAATCCTATATATATTATATATAATCCTATTTATATATATATATATATAAACAAACAAAAAATGTAACACAGAAATATTGGACTACTGAAAAGTATGAACATGTGCAGAACTGTGAGAGTATTTAGCTGAGACTCCCTTTGCATAAATTCCTGCAGCAATGTGGCGTGGCGTGGCATGCTTGGATTCTGTGCCTCTCCTCTCTTCCTCCAGACTCTGGGACCTTGATTTCCAAATTTATTGCAAAATTTACTTTGATCTGAAATGAGGACTTATTCTGTTTTATTCTGTTTCCCTACTGCACATAAGTCACGTAAATGCAAATGCGACACTTTCAGGCATATTTGCACACCCCCTGGACATTTCTATTTATATTCATACTTCATTCCCACACAAAATGTCCATAAATTCTACATTTTGTATATTGTACAGCTAGGTTTTTAATCTTATATTTTCTTATATATTTCCTATATTTTTCTTATATTTTACTTTTATTATTTTAAATTATTCTTTCTTAGTTAAATTTACTGTCTATTTTCTTTTTTATGTTTATTTCCTATTAATAGTCTTTTATTTTAAGGTCACGGGCAGCCGTCTAAGCATTTCACTGCATATCGTACTGAGTATGACTGTGTATGTGACAAATAAAATTTGACTTTGGCCTACTGAGCAACAGTCTAGTCCTTAGTCCTTAGCCCTGGTAATATGCCTTTGATGTTGTCTCTGGTTCAAGAGTGGCTTGACACAAGGAATGCGACAGTTGTAGCCCACGTCCTGGATATGCCTGTGTGTGGTGGCTCTTGAAGCACTGACTCCAGTTGCTGTCCACTTCTTCTGCGTCTCAGCCAAATTCTTGAATGCGCTTTGTTTCACAATCCATTTAAGGCTACGGTTATCCCTGTTGATTGTGCAGCTTTTTCTACCACATTGTTCCTTCCATTCAACTTTCCATTAATGTGCTTGGATACTCTGTAAACAGCCAGCTTTTTTAGCAGTGACCTTTTGCAGCCCACTGAACCAGAATGAGTGACCATTTAAAGGCTCAGGAAACCTTTGTGGGTGTTTTAAGTTAATTCTCTGATTAGTGTGTGACACCATGAGTCTCCAATATTGAACTTTTTCACAATATTCCAATTTTCTGAGATACTGAATTTGGGGTTCTCATTATCTGAAGCCATAAATGAAAACTTGAAATATATCAGTCTGTGTGTAATGAATCTATGTAATATATGAGTTTCCCTTTTTGAATTATATAATTAGAATATCAAAGAAAAGTTTATTTTATATAATATACGAGTTTCCCTTTTTGAATTACGGAAATTAGAATATCATAGAAAAGTATTATAGAAAAGTTAATTTATTTCCGTAATTCAATTCAAAAGGGGAAATTTATATATTACATATATATA
>QMIH01000122.1:104512-129476 GCA_003987875.1 Clarias batrachus
CTTCCCATTTTGTCTATGTCAGTCACACAGTGATATATATATATATATATGAATCTATGTAATATATGAATTTCCCCTTTTGAATTGAATTACGGAAATTCATATATTACATAGATTCATATATATATATATATATCACTGTGTGACTGACATAGACAAAATGGGAAGGTCTAGAGTACAGAGTGTACCAGAATGGCAAAAGGGAGGAAATTAAACCAATGAGGCTATACATAAATACTAAAATGAGGAATAGGGTAAATATTCCAAAAAATATTAAACGTTCTGTTCTGTACTTCCATTTTGACAGATTTTAACAAAGATCCTTTTTTTTATGATTTTACAAATAAAATACAGATTTATTTACAAAATCAGTTGTCAATCACTCAATAATCCTGAATGGCACAATTTGTGTGAAGAAACTTTCTTTCTCACATAATATTTCAGTTTCCTTTGTAAACACATTAATAACACAGCAGCGCAGTCACAGAGGAATGTTCAGGCCATATTATGGTATATTAACAATTTGATAGATGGATGGATGGATGGATGGATGGATGGATGGATGGATGGATGGATGGATAGATAGATAGATAGATAGATAGATAGATAGATAGATAGATAGATAGATAGAGAATAAAACATTGATTCGGTTACTATGAGAGAGAGACAGAGACCGAGAAATAGACGGAGAGAGTGAGTGAAAGTGTGTGTCTTGTGTCAAAAAGGAAACACAGCCTATAGAGGAGGGGCGGCCTTAGAAGCTGAACGTCCGTAAGTACAGAGTGTTCTTTAGCATATGGCGAGCAGTTACATGCACAAAACACACAGAAAGGAAAATCAAGTTCCACAACTCTCAGTCTCACAATGTGCGTTATGCCTGAGAGATTTACACATTCATATTTCTGAACATTCATATTCAGCACTTTCTAAGTTTAAACAAGTTATACTGTGGATTTTTTAGAACAGTGTTTCCCAAACTTTCCCCCCCCAAGGACCCATTTTGTAAAAATGCAAAACTCAACTCAACTCAACTTATCTTTATTTATATAGCACTTTAATTAAATTATATGAAATTAAATTAAATTTGATTGAGAATTTACGAGAGACGGTCTTTAGGTGAATATCTTGAATGGAGAGCATGACTCTCTGCCCCACTCTGTACTTAGGGGCCTTCAATCATGTGAGGTGTGCGAGAGCTTCAACAGCCTGGGTAAGGGAAACAACCAGTGGCTACCAGATATCGGCCACGCCCTTAACTCCGCTCCTCAGGAAACGATGGGGAAAACCCTAGTGGAGCTACCACTTTAGTGGCATTAGTAATAACCTGGATTCTGGACATTTTCTTCCATCCACACACACACATCCATTTTTGTATGTTGTATATATTTTGTATATATTGTGTTTATGTTTGGTTGAACTGTTGTTGTTTGTCTTTTCTTGTTCTGCTAGGACTACACGACCCCGGAAGTGAGATTCTAGACCCTGTTTTAGTGTAACTAGGGTTCATAACAAAGCTGAACGTTACAAATGGTGATTAGCGGGATTGACTAAGCAGACTTAATATTTGTAGCTACACCCGTTATGTGACTATAGAGAACTTCAAATGCATTAAATTTGTGCCCATGTTTTTATACTATAGTCAGATTATCATGGTAAATAACTACGACACCTCTTCCAGTTAGCCGAGGCTGGTGTATGTAGCTGTATCCAGGAGGACTAGCTTCATTTAAAGCGACATACTCGTCCTGTTTAATCCAGGTTTCTGTTAAACAGAGTATATCAAACTCCTGATCCGTGATAATTTCATTAACAATAACTGCTTTAGATGCGAGCGATCTAATATTTAACAGTCCTAGCTTCAGATCAGAGGTGCCGGCTGCGCATTCAGTGTGATCTGAGTTTGTGGTATCTATGTTACCTAATCTAATTAAATTACTAAAACAGACTTTCTGAGTCTTTCTAATTTTGTGTTTAGCTCGGGGGGAAGGTTTTCACACGCTGCATAAGAGCTTTCGAAACTGACAATTTGGTGACCATTACGACCAAACTGTCGTGATCCAATTTAAAAACAAAAAAAATTATTTGTCTTTTCTATTGACATTCACGCAAAACTTTATTATATGCAGAACCTCAGTTTCTGAGATCACATCTGATTTTTTTTTTTTTGGATTTTTCCCCGATTTTCTCCCTAATTTAGTCGTGTCCAATTCCTCCCCGTCACTAGGGGGCTCCCACATTAAGGCTACTACTACCACTCAGCTGGGAGGGCCGAAGACTATCACGTGTTTCCTCCGAACCACGTGACGCCAGCCGACCGCATCTTTTCGAACTGCTCGTTCACGCACCGTTGGGGGCGGAGTAACACACTCGGAGGACAGCGCTATCCGCTCCCTGCGTTGCGCGAGCTCACAGACGCCCCTGACTGGCTGTAGAGCCGCGAATGTGGGAGGAGCACTAAGTACCTCTCATCCCTCCCCTCTGAGAGAGCTCGGCCAATCAGCTCCCTCTAGACCTCCGGCTGCGAGAGGTTACAGCACCACCCGGGAATCGAACTCGCGATCTCCGGATGATAGGGCGAGCGCTTTTACCACTGCGCCACTCGGAGGATCACATCTGATTTTAAATGAGTTTCAGCTACATCTGATTAATCGCAATTTCATTTATATAGGTTTTTAAAAATGTTTTTTTTTTATTATTATTATTTTTATTATTATTTATTCTTACATTTTTATTGAGGACGAAATTCTGACTGAACGATGAATGCTGTTGAGTCATGATCGAGAAAAAAAAAAGTTTTTTTTTATTCGTTCATAACACCACGTTTTCAGTGTATCTTTAAATGGTCATTTTTTTCTTTAGCAATGACTGGTGTTTACAACAAAAGAATATAGAAATTGTACATTTATGGTCACCTTTTCTGTTTGGTCACCTTTTCTGTTCCTGTTTGCACTCAGACACTTTTACGTATTTCCAGTCTGCATTCACGTCACTTTGTGCTTCATCTTTGGATAAAGCCTTGTGCCGGGTGAATAAATGGAAATAGAAATGCTAACAACTGAAAGGTAATGGATTTTTTTTTTTCCGATGTCGCTGTCACCGTGACTCTGTTGCATCTACGTTGTCTTACCTAATCATGGTATCAATTAAGGCAGGACAGAAAGGTTTTTCAATCTGCATCCTCCATAAAAAGAGGGTATAAGGGCCAGTTACATACATCCTTCAGGACATTGTGTTCTTAATGGATATCTCTTTCAAGTCAAGTAAAGAAAAAAAAAAAAGCGAGTTCTCACAAGATGTCTGAAAGGCATTGCTCATATTCTCCGTCTCGCTCTCTCTGATTAGTGGCGTGAATAAAACCAGTGTATCAGTTTGAATCTTATCAAAGTCAGAATGAATCACAGAAAGCTTCTCCATCGCTTTCTGAAAGAGATGAGAAGTGCAGCGAAATGAAAAGGCGCGGACCTAATGGAGCGTGTGTATTATACAGAGCCGCCGCGTTCTCGATCACTCGCCAGGGGAACACAAGGGGAACGAAGCGGCGCCGACTCAAACACATGGAGACTAAAAAAAAAGAGGTCAGAGACCTTTGTGGCTGTTTGGATATCATTCTGATAATGAGCGATATTTTAATGGTAACCTGTAAAGGCGGAAAAGCACAGTCATGATGGCTGCCTGGCGCATCCTGTGTTCGTTTGGTGCGTAGCCTTTGAACGTTCTCGGAAATTAGCGGGATGCCAGCAAGATGCAAGATGCGTGTAAACCGTAGTGGCAGTGTAGTCATGCAGGTCAAAAATGCCAGAAAGTTTCAAGAAGATGACCACTACCATCATCACCATATGATTTTTAGTCTTGATCCCCCCTCATTTCTTCATATTTTGCTTCTAAGAGACAGACTTTGTTGTATTTGTAATATACATAGTCTTGAGGAATAGTTCTCCGAGCTTCCTGAAGGACTTTTTTTTACGTGAGCAGTTTCAAAGGAATGTTTTAGTGTGTTAAGCCACACAGTGACCTATCAAGCGTTAAAAAATATCTAACTTAAGATATGGACCAGTGAGAAACAGGTGCAGATGTTGACAGATGATCAGGAGGTGGTTAGTACGCTGCTGATGCTGAATGCTAAGTGGTTGGAACAGACGAGAGGGGAAATGAGGTCGCTGCTGAGGCTGTTTTTTGTAGAATGTACTGCGCTGATGATAGCTCGGTCCACTGTGTTGCTGAACCCTTCAGCACTTTCACACTTGTAGCAGGCTTCACGCTAACCCCATCATCAGCTCCGCAATTACCCCACATAACCTTTACCGCTCCACAGTGACAAACATACATGTTAAAACAGTACTTAATCTCTACCATCGACATGGAGACTAAGATACTCAACTGTCACCATGTTTGTTTACTTTATGCAAAAATGTCTGAATTCTCTGGTGTGCCCCCTACAGGAACCCCCCGGTAACACCAGAGTATATCCACAAGTATGTGAACAAATATATTCATTATGTTGCCGGTCCACTAGCGTGGTTTAACAGACACCCTAAAAAGTAAGGAATATAGTAAAACACATTGGGGTTTAAGGTACGGGAAAATAATCAGTGACAGAGCGAAACAAGGGTGAAAAGGCGGGGTACACCCTGAAAGGAGTGCCAATCCATCGCAGGGGATAAACACATACACACACACACACTAATCTGTATGTGTTTGGACTGTAGGAGGAAACTGGAGTACCCGGAGGAAACCCACTAAGCACAGGGAGAACAAGGTGACAGTGCTAATCACTACACCACTGTGCTGCCTCAGATTAATGCACTTGTTCTAATGCAGGATCTGATTTATAGTAACAACTTGCTCACAGCGACTTGCCTGACAGAGTGAAGCTATTAATCCTGGTTTAAAAGATCCTAAAAGCTAAAACAGATGGACAGACAAGGCTGGAATTGGGGTCGAACATCCCAGAACATAGAGACCAGCTGTGTGTGTGTGCGTGCATGTGTGTGTGTCTTCTTTGCAGAATCTATTACTTACAGCTCCATGTGAGCCATGTTTCTGATGCAAATATTATTATAGCCCGGGTCATGTGTGTAAATAAAGGGAGGAAAAAACAAGAAAAAAAAAATACAACATTATCACGATACTTAGGTGCCGATTCTATATTGCAATTCTGCACGTATAATGTTTTTTTAAAATAAATATCGCTATTCGATATTACAATTATTATTCTTTTTTTTTTGCAATTCTAAACGAACGTTAAATAAATAATTCGCTCCCACTACACATGTGTGAATAGTTTTACACCTGTTGGATTATAGAGGAACTGCATCATGACAACATATATAAATTATTATTATAATTTCTTTTTTCCAAAATCAGATTTGGAATCATTATGGCGATACATGAATAAAAGAATTGTGACACTAGTTTTATGCTACTCATTTTTATACAAATACTAAGTACACGAATGCAAACAAATGTAAATACATTATACAGGGTGGGCCATTTATATGGATACACCTTAATAAAATGGGAATGGTTGGTGATATTAACGTCCTGTTTGCACATTAGTATATGTGAGGGGGCAAACTTGTCAAGATGGGTGGTGACCATGGTGGCCATTTTGAAGTCGGCCATCTTGGATCCAACTTTTGTTTTTTCAATAGGAAATATATACTATACTAATGTGCCACAAACAGGATGTTAATATGACCAACCATTTTATTAAGGTGTATCCATATAAATGGCCCACCCTGTATATACATACACATACAGTATATCAAGTCTTTCTCATTGCTTCATATTTTGCTTTCAAAGCTCCAGATGTTCTTGAGCAATAGTTCTCCAGGCTTCCTGAAGGGCTCTCATTTTCAGTCCCTGTACCTGAGCAGTTTCACAGGAATGTTTTGGTTTGTTAAGCCACACAGTGACCTATGAATCATTCAAACATAAAAAAGAAAAAGAACTTGAGGCATGAACCAGTGAGAAACGGGTGCAGATGATGACACATGATCAGGAGGTGATTAGTATACTGTACTGCAGATGCTGAACGCTGAGTGGCCGGAACAGACGAGAGGGGAAACGAGGTCGCTGCTGAGGTTGGTACTTAAACAAATTATATTTAAACTGTATCTTTTGGAACTTTTCAACTAGTCGCAGTAAAACATTTGTTCCCATACCTTTCGTTTATTTTACATAATTGAATTTAATTGTTAAACTGTAAAACATTTGACAACATTTTTGTTTACAATTATTTTTTAAATTTACAAATATACAAATTTGATCTCAATAGTTAAATTAAAAGAAGTGTAACATTGAACATGATTGCTTTGACCATGTGTTTGCATGTCGTATGTAGAACGTAGGGCGCTGATGAGAGTCAGTCCACTGTGTTGCTGAACCCTTCAGCACTTTTTACACTTGTAGGAGGCTTCATGCTAAGCCCATCACCCCTCATACACCCCCCCAACCCCCCACCCCCACCCTCCCATGTTACACATCTGCCCCGTGGCTCAATCCTGACCATCTTTATCACCTTTCCCACCCACCTCTCCTCTCCTTTGTTCTCCTCTCTGCTCCAAACAGACCTGGGGCATCTCTTCGTCTCTTCTTTTCTCCATCTCTCCGAGCCATGACTCTGACTTGGTTTTAAGCTCGTGGGAGGATTAGTTGCTGATTTCAAGGTGACGCTGTTGTTGTAAAAAAAAAAAAAAAACCCTCTCCAAGCAAAGAAAGTCGTGATGCCTTGACTGTGGACTTACCTCATATGACCATCTGAGGACCTGAGCACGATTCGTCCCTGAGCATGAACGCGAGAGTGCAACACCGCCCCCTAGATGTGTAAAGGCTTACATCAAGACAGACCGTGAGTTTTACACTGAGAGAGCTGCTCTTAAGATTACAGGTTTTATTTATTTACATCTAATATCGCTTTTATGACTTATAACTACTGTCTGTCACTCTGTATGAACATTTCATTAATAAAAAAATATACAATACAGTATTATATACATAATGAAAGATATTGCATTTTTACAACACAAAGGTTCTTGTCTCTGGTTCGATCCTGAGTTCCTGTGTCTCCCTCATGTCCATGTACAGTAGGTGTCCTCTGTGTTGTCTGGTTTCCGACAACATCCCCAAAATATGCATTACTTCATCTTCTAGGTGTGAACGTGTGCACAGTAATGTCTTGCAGTGAAAACACATCTCATCTAGGTTGTATTCCTGACTCACACACTTCTAGTGCTCCTGGAATTCACCTCGACCAGGATAAAGCTTCCACTGGAAGTGAGCCAGAGTTTGGAGATGGATGTCAAGGACCAGCCTTTTTTTTTTGGAGTTTTAATTACACAAATGTTTCATTTTTTGGCATCCGAATGGAGTTGTTGTGAGCAGAAGGTCGTCAGTTCTAAACTTCGGAGCCAATTTGAATGAAAGCCCTGTTTTTTGATTAAAAAAGTGTCTCTGAAAACACGATTTCTCACATTTCCATTGTTCCATTCCAATCAAATTCTCACACCACATTACAAACAATAATGTTTATTCGTTTCAATCATCTCTTCCAATATTTCAGATTCTCGTCCCATACCCGACCACCAGCACCATTTCATCCACACCTCGTGTGTTTTCTTCCTCCGTCCCACAAGACCTATACGTTTTCCACCCTCTGCTGCAGAATTAAGCCCGTGGCATGTTTACGACCCCGGATTAGCGTATTTTTCCATGCGGAAATGCACTGCAGTCATCTTTACGACTGAGTAAAGATGTTTTATCTGTTCATACTGCAGTCTGATCCGTACTGTGTGCTGACTTTACACCGAGGTGCTGTTTCTCCCAAGTATGCTGCCTAATGGAGTTTGCTTTGCTTTTTTTTTCTTTCCATCTGGCCTTGAGCACAGGAGGATTAATCCTCTCGGAAGAAGCTTTTGTATTGAGCAAATTTATTTATTTAATTACTAAAATGATTATAATTTTTTTCAGGGAAAAAAAAAATATTCATGCTTCATGTGCAGTTCAGTTTTACTGCCTTCTTGTACCGTATAATCAGGCTTTGTTTTTGTTCAACAAAAAAAAAAAGTAAAAATTAAGAAATCAACATTTTACATGAAGTTTACATTCAAACTTCTTTTAAACAAATTCAAAATGATCAAAGCACCATATTTTTTTATTATATGAGAGAATCGTATTTTATTTTGGAAGACATTATTTTGAAATGATGTCTTATGTAGCTTAATTGCCTACAGTATGTCTATTTACAGCATCTGTTAATTAAATTGGACTTATTTAATTGAGAATTTTTATTCATCAGTCCAAAATAATAAAATTGTATAAGAAACATCCTAAAGTCTAATAGAAACCCATTCCATTCAATTTTTTCTTGCTTTGATTATTTTGTTTGCATGTTTTTTTAAGTTTATAATTTTCTTTTTTTCCAGCATCATCAACTGTTGGAGTTTAAAAAAGAAAGAAAGAAAGAAAAATATAGCTATATATATTAAACATAGACGCAAGTACAGGAACTTTAAACTTTAACCACTTTAACAAAATTTTAATTGTCATTTTAATATTTGAAGGATGCGCACGAGTCATGGCAAAGGAACTGAGTTGTGTGAATGTGTGGGCGGCACATAGAGTTAGAGAGGGCGAGGGACCATAATAATAAGAAAAAAGATTATGACTGATGAGTCGCACAACTCCAAGGCCGGGAGATCTTAATTAACGCAAGACAAAATCCACCGTGCGTCATTAAATCCTGGGGGATGAAGGGAAATGACACCTAATGCACGTATCATTTCTATTTCAGTAACTACATTCTATAAAACAAGTGTTTTTTTTTTTGACAGATGCATTAACCTGTCAGCTGTCAGCCTGCTGTACTGTATATTACTGTTAGTAGATCATTAGATTTCCTGAACTGAAGCGATTAACCTTTACACCAGAGTGCTGATTGTCCAGAAGGTGTTGATTCATGTTCTATAACAGCTGCTCTGACACACAGTAAAATCCCCAGTGTTCATTTAACACTTTCAACTGGACTCACATAAACACTACCGGGTGTTCAATTCAATATTATTATTGATAAATAATAAATATTTGATTTAATTCAACAATTGGGAGCAGGTTTATTTATTTATTTATTTATTTTATTTTTTATTTATCCATACATTATGTTTTCTTTATTAATAGCTCACGCCCAAAATTCACAGTAGAGTCACAATACAGGTGCATCTCAATAAATTAGAATATCACCGGAAAGTTGATTTATTTTCGCAATTCAATTAAAAAATTGAAACTCTTATATATTATGTAGATTCACTACACACAGACTGATATATTTCAAGTGTTTTTTTTTTTTTTTTTCATTTCATTTTGATGATTATGGCCTACAACTAATGAAAACTCAACATTCAGTAAAATATTGTGAAAAAGTTCAATATTGGAGACTCATGGTGACTCACACTCTAATCAGCTAATTAACTCAAAACACCTGTAAATGTTTCCTGAGCCTTTAAATGGTCTCTCCGTCTGCTGGGCCACAAAAGGTCACTGATAAAGAAGCTGTTTACAGAGTGCTGTAGCCGAGCACATTAATATAAAGTTGAATAGAAGGAAAAAAGGTGGGAGAAAAGGTGCACATTCACGAGGAGTGGACTGCAGCTGGAGTCAGTGCTTCAAGAGTCACCACCACACAGACGTATCCAGGTCGTGGGCTACAACGTTCGCATTCCTTGTGTCAAGCCACTCTTGAACCAGAGACAATGTCAGATTTGTTTTACCTGGGCTAAGGACAAAAAGGACTGGACTGTTGCTCAGTGGGCCAAAGTTATCTTTTCAGATGAAAGTAAATTTTCCATTTAATTTTGAAATCAAGGTCCTAGGATAAGAGGAGAGGCACAGAATCCAAGCTGCTTGAGGTCCAGTGTAAAGTTTACAGTCAGTGGTAGTTTGGGGAGCTATGACATCTGCTGGTGTTGGTCCACTGTGTTTTATCAGGTCCAAGGCCAGCGCAGTCGTCTACCAGGAAGTTTTAGTGTACTCCATGCTTCCCTCTGCTGACCAGCATTATGGAGATGCTGATTTCATTTTCCAGCAGGACATGACACCTGCCCACACTGCCAAAAGTACTAATACCAGGTTTAAGTAGCATGGAATCCCTGTGCTTGATGGACCAGCAAACTCACCTGACCTAAACCCCATAGACAGTACCGTGATAAGGAAGATGCGAGACACCAGACCCAACAATGCAGAAGAGCTGAAGGCTGCTGCCAGAGCAACCTGGGCTTCCGTAACACCTCAGCAGCACCGCAGACCGATCGCCTCCATGCCACACCACATTGCTGCAGGAATTCATGCAAGGAGACCCTTAGCCAAGTACTGGGTGCTGTACATGTTCATACTTTTCAGTAGTCCAACATTTCTGTGTTAAAAATCCTTTTTTTTATTTGTCTTAATTATATTCTAATTTTCTGAGATACTGAATTTTGCTTTTTTTTCAGCTGTGTGCCATAGTCATCAAAATTAAAGGAAATAAACACTTGAAATATATTAATCTGTGTGTGATGTGTCTGTATAATATATAAGTTTTAATTTGAAAAGTTTGAAAGGAATTACTGAAATAAATCAACCTTTTAATGATATTCTAATTTATTGAAATGCACCAGTAGATTTAAAAAAGTGTGTTAAGGAAAGTCAGAACCAGAACTTTAAATGAGACCTCAGTGGTTCTAGAGAACGATTGTTGATATTTGAACTCGACAGCCTAACAAATGCAGAGGTGCTGCTTTTTTTTGACAATCTTGGGCACAAGGCGGGGTACAGTCCATCGAAGTCATACAGTACTTCAGTCTGATTCGTCCTGTGTGCTGACTTTACACTGAGGTGCAGACTGCAGTCCACACACACTATGGGCAATTTTGGACCACCAATTAGCCTAATTTGCATGTTAAAGCGGAACACCCGCAAGAATACCAACAAACATGGGGAGAACATGCACACATTTAAATCGACTTGATTCCCGAGGTAGGAATCGAACCTGGACCTTGGTGGTGTGAGGCCTCAGTGCTACCCACTACATTACCCAAACTTATTTATTCTTTACAAAATGATAATCATGAATGTTGGTTGGAAAGGCTGCATATTTATGCCTAGGATCCTAACAGACACTGCAATCACCTCTGAACAAATCCATGCCCTCCGTTCATGCCCCAGAATCGTACGAGCACTCCCACGGCAGTGACACTAATTGTGTTGAACGAGCTGATGAAGGAGAAATAATGTCAAGCAAAAAACAGAGCAAATAATTTTTTTTTATCTCTTCCTATTTCTATCTGTCACAGGTCCCTCTGCCGTTTAAACACACACTATCTTTTTTTGCCCACTTTATCTGTTATCCATGTATTGTATTTGTTAATTTGATTGTTATATGCTAAATGAATTCCCCAAATATACTCCTTTTTCCTACACTAGAACTGATAATAACGCCACGTCCGCAGTGCAAGTCCTCGGGATGGATCCTGATCTATGATCCTCATTGGGGTGAGCTCTCCCTCTGTGAGATTGCCTCGGATCTGACCGACCGCTTTCTAAATGCCAGAACATCAGTCGTGTGTGTATCCTGAGACTCCAGCACACCCACGCACCGCAACACAACAACCCGAGGTGCCAAAACACTCAGCGCTTATAAAACAATGAAGAATTATGATGGAGAACTTGGTGAAGCTTAAACATCCATCCAGCACCTACGAGTTTAGATCGGAAGATCCATGCTGTGTGAAATGGACATAAAGAAATAGTGTAGCCAAAAAAATAAAACTGTTCCTAATTCCACACCATTTTCCTCCAGTGTAGTCAGTCCAACATGTTTACTTCCTGACTAGGATGCTCTTATTCAGAGCTGGGTTACTCACATGCTTGACTGAATTTCTAAAGAAGGTTAAATGTGCAACAAATGATTTTGTTTTGCTGCTGACTAGTACAAATGACCTAGAAAAATTCATACAACATGCTAAAAGAATTATGTCTTAAGCCCTGGCCTTTAAGGCCAAAACTGGTTTCTAAAACTTCTTTGTATTCTTGACCTGTTTGTGTTTACATGGCACTCATTTTCATTTTAGAGACATTCCCCAACCCTCTTCTACTTCATCCACATTTCCATCCCAAATGCCTGAAACTTCGCCTCTTTATAATGTTTATAATCTCGTCTCATACCAACAGGTTCGGTGGTCAAATCTCGCCTCTGGTTTTATGTATGTGGAGTTTGCATGTTCTAGCTGCAATTGTTGGGTCTGTCTGAGTACTCCGGTTTCCTTCCACAGTCCAAATGCACGTGATGTAGGCTAGTCCAGATTGCCTGTAGTGTATGAATGGGTGTGTGTAGGTGACCTGTGGGTGAGTGGTGTTCCATCCTGCCTTTAAAAAATCATTTAAATCTTAGATAGATAGATAGCAGATCTACTTTATTTACTTTATTTAGATTATTTACTCGCGTTACTGTAATTGAGCAGTTTTTTTGTGTGTACTTCTACTTTTAAAGTAGTTTTTAAAATCTGTCATTTTACTTTTACTTTAGTATATATTTTTAAAATCATATTCGCTACTGAGTAAAACAAAAGAATGAAAATGCAAAAATAATAAAAATATTCTGCTTTGTATAAATGCTTCCTTGCGCTCGCGTGTGTGTCTCGTGTCCTGGTCGCGCGCCGCTCCAGACTCCACTCCAGGTTTTCTGACTGTTTCCCCACATCGGCATCTACCTGACCTTCCACACGGCCGCTTCCGCCCTGAGAGTGACGTCATCAACCAGCGCCACCAGATATAAACCGGAGAGAGACGCAGGAAAGAGCAGAGAGATTGTGATTTTGGCGTTTCGATATTTGGTTGTGTTTATTCTGGATTTGACTTTTTGCCTCCCATGCACTTTGATTATTGCTTTGGTTGCTCTTTGTATATATTTGTAGATAATTTCACTGTATGTTTGTGCACTCACCAGTAGTAGGGGTGTGGCTGCCATTTATTTTGGGAAGAGGGAATTTATTCACTGTTTTTGGTTTAGTGAGTCAGGGAAGGGACCTGGATTTTAGTTTGTGGTGTTTTTTTGTGCAGGTAATCTGACTACTAAATATAAATACCATTTTGTTAATTATTTTGGCCTGGGTCCACCCTGAATCTCATCCTCTTCCTGTTTGTCTGTGTGTGTGTGTGTGTGTGTGTGTGTGTGTGTGTGTGTGTGTTTTTTTGTAAAGCAATACAAACCTCATTATTTCATCAGTTAATGACTGGATCTAATTCTTTCTGCCATATACCACCATTTCCATACAGTTTAAAACAGAACCCCTGAACCATTCTTCTGCTGTTCGGTCGACACTAGACTGGGACGTGACGCCATATTTAAGTGACCACTTTGATTTTCACGCCCAAGAAAGACAACAGCTTTATTATGCAAAGGTGTTCCTTCAGTTAAAAACAACTAGTTTGAGATTTATATCTGCTCATCTTTTTTGAACTACGCTAAAATGCCTCATCCAACCCCCGCTGCAAAAAAAAAAAAGTAACTCTGTAACTTTTACTCTGAGTAAATTTTTTATGAGCTACTTGAGTAGATTTTTTATAATGGTAACTTTACTTGTGCTTCAGTAAAATTTCACTGAAGTAACAGTACTTTTACTTGAGTACAAAATTTTAGTTCTCTTTCCAACTCCGATAGATAGATATGGAATCTCTAGCACTAACATTTATTGATACATTTGTAATTTAATGTAAATATGTTCACTTCACATGGTGGATGCCATGCCTTTTCTTTACCCCAGAATTCTTAGTCAAACCAGAGAAGCCACTGCATGAATGTTTAAGTCTCTTTGACCTTGGACTAATCACTAAAATGGAATCCCATATCCATAGGCAGAAGGTACCAAAGTACATTTACAGTGTTACTATTTCGCACATCTGTACTCGATTGAATAGTTTTATTTATAATTTCACTCCACTACATCCAACAAGAAACATCTGTACTTTCTACATCACTACATTTCTGCTTGGCACTGTGTTACCTGCAATAACCACAGTGGTGTGTCATACTTAAATCGAGAATTTCACCACCTTCTGACTTTAACGTGTAATTGTCGTGACTTGCCTTTACAACAAGACGCTCCTGATAGTGCAACGGAAGTGGAGCTGGTTGCAGACCGCAACAAAAACAGCACATTTACAATCAGAAAGCATATAAATAGAGGGAGATGGTTTTACTACTATGAAAAAGGCTTCGGTGAGCCTGTGAGCTAATGCAAGCAATATCATTTTGAAAAATAAGTAAGTTTGAAGGTGAGTAATTCTGTACTTTTACTCAAATAGACATGTAAATGAAGGTTTTATACTTTTACTGGAGTACAGTTTGCTGAACAATTTATTCATGCGCACGCTATTCTGGTATTGACTTCTCCCTCATCTAGCCCGGGCTAGTGTCTGCTTTATTCAATAAAAAAACCTGAATTTGCATTCTAACCCTGTAGGTGCCTGACAGCTAGGTTTTGCATTTGCTTTAACCGCTTTCTTGATTTATATATTTATATATTTTGCCCACTTTATTGTCATTGTTCTCTTACCATTGGAAATAATACAAAGTCTAAAGTTCAAGTGATGCCAGTAATCCAGCTGATATTCTCATTTGTGTGGCTGAGACGTAGGCTCGAGAGAATAGCCGGGAAACAGTGACATTTCCATCGGGTGTGTAGTCAGACTAAATGCTAATTAGCCTTGTAAGACCGGCTTAACACTGCCATAATTTGACAAGAGGGCATCTTACTCGCTCTCGCTCTGGGTTTTCAGCTCAAGTGTTTATCAGCTCACAGTTCTTTATTTCTGTATTCTGGACTGAATAAGGCCGGTGATTTGGCTTTTGCTTAAGGGCCAACTTTAATCAGATTAAAGAGACAAAAAAAAAAAGTCAGCATATTATTTTGCATTTTTCAGAGAGCTGTGGTTATGTTAGGGAGGTTTGCTTGCTAAATCATCCGTATATAATATTGATAGCTAAGATTCTTTTGTCCCAAATGTATGTGGGTATTTGTGAACCTGATTAGACGTAGCATCCAGAGGTTCAGCAAGATG
The DNA here is from genome assembly GCA_003987875.1 of Clarias batrachus. Classification (NCBI taxonomy): domain Eukaryota; kingdom Metazoa; phylum Chordata; class Actinopteri; order Siluriformes; family Clariidae; genus Clarias; species Clarias batrachus. The sequence goes on from QMIH01000122.1 coordinate 119,603, forward strand.
AATTATAGTTTGACTCGACGTGACTTTTACCGTGGGCTAAGCTTTACTCGAGCAAGTCACCGTCAGTACGCCTCTGCACCTTTGACGCTTGATGCAACTCGGTCTATTTTTACTTAGTTTGACCTTTTAACTACTAATTCATCAAATTATCACTTGTTCAACATTTGTGAGATACTAGATGGAAAAATAATAAGATTCAAGATATAGGTTTAATTGAATTCATTTAGGATGCTTGTTTTTTTCATGAGGAACATTACATTTTCCAAAATTTCCTCTTTTGGAAAGTAGGCGTAGTAGGCGTTGTTTGTTTAATGCCTGTAAAGTTCTACCCATTGTAATTAACAAAAAATTAGCTCTAATTTCATTTTAAAGCTTCAAGTGGAAACAAGCAAGCAAACCCGATCATGGGAATTCAATAATAAAAAAAAATAAAAAAAAACAAGACACAGATTATGATCGCTTCCAATTCAAAGCTAACAATGTTACTGACTTCTCAGTCAGAGTCAGCTATTAAACAGATACTTTTTAATTAACATTAGGAAACTTTTCAATGCATTCAGGTCAGGTTTAGTGTTGAACATGAAGATATAACTTCCTCATGTGTCTGCCAGGTGAATAATGTATGTGGACATGTTTTTGTTATTGTTGTTATATAATTGTAAAAAAAAAAGCTTGCAAACATTGGGAGTAAAACACATAAGTAGTTCAATGTTCATCCTGTACGATAAACTACGCCCACCATTACATTGTTGATTGGAAAATTTAATTGCATTACATTATAATGTGTTCTGGGAAAATCTGGGGAAATGAAAATGTGTCTTAAACACTCACTTAAAGACATGTCACCCATTTGTACATTAGTAATTACTTTAACTGTTCTGCATAAACATTAGTTTGCATTCCTGTCAATTAAGTAGTGTTAAGATGAATAGAAATGTTTCATCTTTCTCTGTGTGTGGGTGTGAGTGGCACGGTGGCATAGTGGTTAGGACTGTCGCCTTGAACCTCCAGGTTCTAGGTTCAATTCCCACATTAGGTCTGTGTGCATAGAGTTTGCATGCTCTCTGTGTGCTTGGTAGGTTTCCTCCGGGTACTCCGGTTTCCTCCCACAGTCCAATGACATGCAGATTAGGCTAACTGTCATTCTCAAATTGCCCATCGTGTGTAAATGAGTGCTTAAGTATGTGTGTGCCTCGCAATGGATTGACCCCATGTCCAGGGTGTACCACACCTCATGCCCTAAGTCTCCAGCCCCCACCCCGCTGGATAAAGCGCTATAGGTGATGAGTAAGTGAGTGAGTGTTTGTGCTCACATCTTCATATCACATCCATATCTGAAACTTTCACTTGAAGGATTGTTACAGAAGCTCAGCCATTACTGATGTTTTGTCGCCCCCTGCTGGATGCACTTCAAAATACAATATCAAATATATTTCAGAGAAATGTTTCGCAGTATTTATTATTTAAGCTTTTAATACAGTACAGTAAAAAAAAAAAAACAGAACATCTTTGTACATGTTCAAGTAATATTTTATACTGATTGTACTGTATAAAATAAATGTCTTGAGGTTAGAAACTTATCAGTGAAGTAATTCAAATGATTAGTGGATGGATACAATGTCATAACATGAAATCAAAAGAACCACACACCTACAATTAATTACACACAGTACTTCCAAATTTGGTGTTGTTTCATTCAGCTCCAGTTTGAAATATATTTTTTCACAATATTCCCAGGAACTGATTTCTATTTATTACTTTTTGAGCCTGTGTGTCAAGCCCATGACAAATCAGTGCGTTACAGTAAAGCAACACTCGTTCCTCATAATCGATTAGCTTGAACATCCAGTGCAAACTGTACACAAACAATGTGTTCCTTTAAACCAATCACAAAAACAGCACATCACTTTAAATTCATCAAGTCATACAATGCCTTCATTCAAACATTTTGCTATTGACTTCAGATTGAACCATCTAAAGTTTATTTATTAAAATGTGAGGCTGTGTACTTTCTTCTGGGAAAGTAGGCATTTATTCTAAAATTCTAATTTTATTTACAAATTTACAAACGATTTTAAAGACGTTATAAATATGTATCGAACACTAATGTTAATGTCACAGTTATGAAGCAATGCGGTAAATTCAGTTCGAGCAGCCACAGTTTAAAAGAACAATGTATAAGAACGACGGAACTTCAAGCTAATCCTGATGTTTTGGGCTGTTTTCTAACATGGTTGGACTTAATATGGTTGGATTTAATAAAATCCTATTTGTTATTCTTTCAAACAACATGTCTAAATAGTGAGAAGTAAAACGGACTGAGAAACTTTGGGAGAATACAGTGCACAACTGTCAAATCTACTGATTGCTCCTTTAGCATGAGCTTTGGATTAAGTGACATTAACTGGCTAGCTCACTGAGACTGCTTCAGATTATATACAGTAGGTGTGTAAAACTATATTTTTTGAAGACCTATTGAAAACTATTGAAAAAGTTATATCTAGCTAGACAAAAGACAATACTGAAATTTGTGTATTTTTACTCCTTTGGATTAATTTGTTCTCTCATCTCTGTTAGCTAACTAGCCTCCATTAGCTCTGCATGCATTAGCACTTCTTTCTAGGTTTGAACCCAATCGCTCGGTCTGTTCTAGCTGTACTGTACATTGTTGTTTTTCTACTATTAAAAAATAGTAAAGGATTGTAAGTGCTTTAGTATATTTTCTTGACGGCACAAACAAAAAAAGGGTCGATGATGCATGTGTTTTGCTAAATACAAACTGAAGCGGCTCTAAAACAGCCGCTAATATCTGATAAGAAGGCTGTCAGTTTGAATCAAGGCAACATACTGTAAGTTACTCAAAAAATGTCACCCATGATTCATCCATGGAAATTTCCTCAAAATCATTCAGAATATAAGAGAAGTCATCAGAACAGACAGCAGTAGTGTAGCCGCTGAGAGTTTTGTAAATCCCGCTGAACCGTCAGGGCCTGTCCGAGACGAGTCTGTTGTCCTCGGGTTCATGCTGGACTTCTTTGTTGAACTTTCTATTTGAGCTGCAGGAAAGATAGACATGCTTTTAAGACTTTACCTCTCAGGAAATTAACATGTTACAGCGAACATTATGATGTCAGGGGTGTTCAAGTCAAACCGCTGCAGAAAGACAAAACAGAGTTCTACTGTATGTGTAAAACATTCCTTTATTTCTCTGTATAATCCCTACCTACACTAATGGATTTATCCCATCAGATCACTTCATGTCACTGGAATCATTCTTCTAACCTTCTACAACAACGTACAAGTACTTTAGGCATGTAGTTTCCCTTTTACTGGCCTGTGGTGTGACTTTTGTGCTCTATGAATTACTATGAATCTACTAATAAACATGCATATGACATTTTGGGCTCTTGAACTCATAACAGTATGTGATCGCTAGTTCCGATTCTGTTAAGTGTTAATTATGATGTGTATAGTACAGTATATTGCATATTTAACTGTCAAGGTTAAAAGGTTAATAGGTTAGATATCATTATATTCCTTCAATATATCATGCTCATATGCTTATGCTTTTATACCTATTCTACGCACTGTATAGAGGGCTGCGTATATTATTTTCTTCTCTCTGCTCATTCTTGTCTCTTTACGATACTTAAACTAATTCCTTTCAATCAGAATTTTTCTACTTCTATAGCTCTGGCGGCTGGTCCGAACAGACCTACTGATTTCTGCTCATCCTGTCTGCATTAATCCCACCTCACCTGGGATTACCATAACAATTCTGACGAGTGATTGAATAATTATTTATTTGCAGCACCATGCATGCTCTCTAAAAAGGGGAAGTTAGTCCATCTGTGAACTTTTCTCCTGCTTTGTGCAGGAAGTTCTGAGCACATGATTTGGTCTTAATTTGTACCTTGAGCTTACTCATCGTCTGGATTAAATTCCTCTTTCAGTCAGCCCTACAGTATGTCTTCTCTAAGAGCAGTTCGGTCCTAAGGGCTTAACCTTCCACTCTTTGCATGTTGATTTGAATGAGATACTTATGTTTTATCTGATTGGCTTGACTGTGATACGAAAAAAGGGTGGCAGAACAAAATGAGTGGAAATGATACTCAACTATGAATACGTTTCCAGCAATAACTGCACAACACAACTTCCTTTTCAATCCTGGGAACACGTGTGCCTCGGGCTATGCCCAGTCAACAAACGCACATGCGTGTCCGAGGTGCATAAGGTTCAATACTGTATATTTTGTCGCAGCACTTGTGCTAAATGACATATAATTGAAGCCCAAAAAACATTCAATAGTGCTTAGATCTGATCCATCTGATCAACGTACTGTGGCCAAATTGGCTGAATTAAAACAATTCTGCATAGAAGAGTACGCCTAAATTCCTCCTCAGCGCTATTTATCACAAATGCAAGGTTGCAGTTGATGCCACCAAGGGTGGCACAGTCGGTTATTAGATTTAGGGTCAATTACTTTTTCATATGGGACCTTTTTCCCTTAATAAATGAAATAATCCTTTGTGTAATATAAAACTTTTTTGATGATCTGAATCATTTAAGTGTGACAAATCAGGAAGGGGCAAATACTTTTTTATGCCACTGTATACACCACCGATGGAAATGCATGATACACTTATGATCCAGATATAAATCTTCCACCTTTTAGTAAATCTATCAGGCTAGCTCATTCATTCACATGTACTCTTAGTCAAATGTTCAAAGCATATCTTGCTACAAAGCTTATGTTGTTTATACTTATTAAACTTCAAAGCATGTTTGAAGCATGTTCATAGAGAATTGTGTTTACTACCGAGAAATTTACATACAGAAAGAACATAAACAAGTTAGTAAATCATCTCATTTTCAGCTAGGTGGCGCTCTGCATAGCAGTCTTTCAGTAAGTATTTTTTTCGATCACACTACCCTGTTGTTTGTTTGAATTCCTACACAGCTGGAGTGGAATGTGGGGCGGGAGGCATGTAATTGGGATTTTACAACCCTGCCAGAAAAGTCCAGCCGCTGCAGGCTATTACATGTTAAAATTTAGTCTTAGACTACAAGCACGGTGAATTTTTCATATCCTATTAAAAAAAAAAAAACTTTAAACATAGTTTATGGGGAAAAAAATCTAAACAATATTGTGTTCTTATTAAATAAGGAAACAAACACAGCTGAATGGATCTGATGTTTAACACAATGTTCCACTTTTCTCCATACTGTACATCCCTGATCTGACATGTATTATGTTTAGAGTTTATTAAGTTTGTGGTTTATTATAGTTCAGTTAATTTCTTTTAGAGTTTGGACATGAAGCTAATGTAGCAACAAAAACCTTAAACCTAGACATGTTAAGAGAGTGACACATCAGCGCATTAGTCCTTCTGTCCAGCTCTCACTTCCCTCCTCTACATTCTCTCAAACAGAATTCAAATTTCCTGCTAACACCAGCATCAAAGTTATTGCATTTGGCACCTTGGAGATTATTAACTCGGCGAGTGGAGCTGCTGCCATCAGCACTTCTAGGAATTGAATCTTTACACCTTCTGTTTTGGACTTCTCCTACATATGACGATAAACATCGCTAGAAGATAACGTGTGCAAAATCATCCATTTTATTTAAACGAGCTAACGGAAAAATTTGACTGCTATCCATTTGGAATTATTTAAATAGTTTGTACCATTAAAACCATTTCTCGATTTCTCTCAAGTCTCAGTGTAACGTCATTTATTTTTATATATATATTTTTAAAAAGTATTAAAAATACAGCAAAAGTTTAAAAACTAGCATTAAAATCTCGGGGGAAAAAATCACTAATATTTCAATACCAACACTGGAGGGTTAATAGAAAATTACTATTAAACTTAATGTAGTGCAAAATAAGCATTTGGTAATAATCTTACCACAGGCGTTTTCTATACATTCAGATGTCTCCTCTGGACATTTAGAGCATGGATCTCCTTCTCGATATGGTTTTTCTCCTTCTATATATCTATAGAATTGAGACAAGAGATATAAAAACACAGTATCTCAAAATATTAGAATATTTCATTTCAAGTTTAAGTGAATTACTGTCTACAGTCTAGTAAATACCATGTCTTGGTTATCCAGAAGATGATTGTAGACAACCTACAGTACACAAGGCAGTTAAGGTACTGAAAGTGCTGCATTGAAGCATATTTATGAAAAGTGTGGTAGGAGAAAGTAATTGAGATGTCTACAGCCTTAAGAAGACCGCCACCCCATTAAGTCAGTTGATGAAGAAGAGCCATGTAGAGAATCTTTTGGTGACTCCAAAATTTTTTGGTGACTTCATAATTAGATAGCAGGCTGAGGATGAGAGAAAACCCATGCCAAATGCAGAAGGGACAGACTGAGTCGCACACTGCCAGGGAAACCCTCACATTCCCCCTCTCGAGTTACCTCACCCCTGAAAGTTGCAGCAGGCTGTTTCAGCTCATGATGCAGGGCACCCAACATCACATGCTCACAATCTGCTCAACAAACTCATTCCTCATCAAAACATCACCATCTATCAAATGCCTAGGTGGCGATGTTTTGATGAGGAACGAGTTTGTTGAGCAGATTGTGAGCATGTGATGTTTCAGCTCATGATGCGGGGCACCAAACATCACATGCTCACATTCTGCTCAACAAACTCATGTGAGGGTTTCCCAGGCAGTGTGCGACTCAGTCTGTCCCTTCTGCATTTGGTATTCAGTACAGGGGTCAAAGTGCATCTACTTCCTAATTAGTGAGATGGGTGAGTTGAGGTAACTGATGAAATCACAGCACGACCAGTTGCAGTTGAAAGAGTTCACATTGGTATAGCCTGTCTGACTTTTTTAGTGACCTGGTCATATTGCTAGGGACTATGAGAAGGCATGGGTTTTCTCTCATCCTCAGCCTTCTTTGTGTGCTCCTCTATTGTGTGGTCAACCATCTTGTCCAGCTACAGTAGTGCTATCTAATTTTGGAGTCACCAAAAGAGTCACCAAAAGATTCTCTACATGGCTCTTCTTCATCAACTGACTTAATGGCGTGGCCCTCTTCTTAAGGCTGTAGACATTTCAGTTACTTTCTCCTACCAAACTTGTCGTGAATATCTATTTTAGGAGTCACCGCTCAGGTGGGGTTTTTACTGGCTCAGAAGTCACTTCTATGGTTATGTGGAGGACTTCTAAGCTAATGTCAATTGGCCCCCATCTAATTATGATCATGGTTGGAGTTGCAGTGTTTCATTATTAGTTAAGGGTTCATCCTGTCTATGAGCCCTGTAAGCTTCCTGTAAAACTGTAAAACTGATCATCCTCAGTCGGGTCTGGGTTGTAGCTTAGGACAGCTTCTGTCTAGCTTGTTTCTATCTTTTGTAATTGTAATGTGGAACCTAGAGGATAAGGATAAGTTAGCTTCTATTCCAGATGGACACCATGTCCAAAGACATATAGGTTAGGTTAATTGGCATTCCCAAATTGGCCGTAGTGCGAGTGTGTTTATGTGTGTATGCCCTGCGATGGATTGGCACCCTGTCCAGGGTGTACCCGGCCTTGTGCCCTAAGTCTCCTGGGATAGGCTCCAGGCCCCCCGTGACCCTGAATACAGGATTAAGCGGTATAGATGATGAGTGTGAGTGAGTGAGTGAATGGACACCATTCTATGGTGTCTACTGCAATCAAGAGCTCTTAGCTTAGCTTGTGCTTTGAAATTATGAGCATTCTGGTTTTATCGTTGGTTACTGCCAAGGACAGCTCTCTCTCTCATTTTATCTGTTGTTCTTGGAATCTAGGGGATGAAAATAAGTTGGGCTTTATCCTGGCTTTATCCTCATCATGGGTTTCTTGTAGGCCAGCTTTTGTTTTGTCGCAAGTTTTACAGATCTTGTTCTTGGTTGTTCCTGATGGCAGCTCTCCTTGTGTTATCTCTTGTCGCTGGAATCTAGGGGATGCGGGCAAGTTAGTTTTATTCTGCATTGATGTTTTGTAACTGTAAGTTCTGTAAGGTCCAGCGTCGTAACTCTGCTGCTTCTCTTTTTAGCCCCTGGGATTAGCGTTGCTGTCTAAAAGTGAGTTGATGCAATCGTCAGGTCAACCATTTAAAAAGGGGGGTGGATTATAGACCTACAATGTGTGGTGTTCTGCTAGATGTCTGTTATTTCCTTGGTGTCTGGGTACCATGGGGAATGGCTTATTGCTATTCTATAAAATGTGTCTAGTTTTCATTTCAGGCGTTTGCTCATGCCGAGGGTTCATCTCATTTCCTGTTGGTCTGACTTCTGGTATTGTCGCAGGTCCTTCAAGTGTTTTCTGTTTCGCTCTTCTGGAATCAATTAAACACGCCGTGAACTGTGATTGGGTGGAACAGTGTCTCCAGCCTCTTTGGTATAATAAACCCGAGTATCCTTTGTGTGCTGCGGCAAGGTAATTATTCTTCGGCTATAATTCCGAAGGTGGCGTAGTCGGACCTCAAAATACAGGATACATTTTCATTGGCATACATTTACATACTGTTAGTGGCTCTTTGCTTTCTTATTGTCACAGCAGACACAGTAGTGCCACATTAGTATCCTTTCCAAAATAAAATTCAGATAGAAGTGATTTGAACAACACACAAAAAAACAACAACAAGAAGGAAATAAAGAAAAGAGCAATTTTTTCATTTTTATGGATTAAAAAAGTTTTCCCCCTACAGAGTTACAATGTACAGTGCCTAAGACCTGGTATGAGCAGAACTACTTCAGATTTAAAATAGCATGGTAAATTATAGACGTACCGTGGTGAATAGTTGCAGATCAGAATCATGGCGTTCTTCTCATCATTCAGCGTCTCGCAGAAGTGTGATGCACAGCCAACCCTGCTGCTGTTCGCCCACACCATCTGCAACAGCCACAAAGCACACAAAGTACAACACACCTGCAGACACTTTACAGCATAAAGATGTTTATGAAGTAATTGTACTTTTTAATCTGTATTTATTGGCTAGTTAACATGCACGGGGTTATAAAAAACCTTGAGTCATAAAGTACACAATGGAGCAGTAATGTAATTCGTTACTCAAGTTAAGTACTTTTTTTTTTTTTTAAATAACTGTACTTTAGGAAAGTATTTACAATTTGGAAATGAATAATATTAAATCAAAGATAAAACTTTCTACTCCAGCTATTTATGAAAGATCAGTGAACAAATATTTTGTTTATTAAGTTGCAGAACAAAATACAAAATTACAGTTGCAGTGTAATATTTGACTAATCTGTACTTTCACTCAAGTGTATATTTTAAGCAATTTGTCCAACATGACAAGAACAGTCTAATAAGAGCACTGGGCCTCAAAATTCATACTGAATTTACAGAACGTGTCTGACTTTCTTTGTACTCATATATCATCAGTATACGTCACTGTCACGGTTACTGCTTGCCGGACAAAAGAGTGACATGAAAGCAGAGGTGAACTGAACAAAAGGTCTTTAATAAAGCACACAACAGGGAACCAAAGGAACAGAACATGAACTTAAACCACAGGACATACAAACTATAAACATGACAAACTAAACCAGGAGTAAACTAAACATGACAGACTAGACATTACAAACAGACTGACAGACAGACTAGGAGAACATGGAGCTAAGGAGAACACAGAACCAGGAAGAACACAGAACCAGGAAGAACACAGAACCAGGAAGAACACAGAACCAGGAAGAACACAGAACCAGGAAGAACACAGAACCAGGAAGAACACAGAACCAGGAAGAACACAGAACCAGGAAGAACACAGAACCAGGAAGAACACAGAACCAGGAAGAACACAGAACCAGGAAGAACACAGAACCAGGAAGAACACAGAACCAGGAAGAACACAGAACCAGGAAGAACA
>QMIH01000122.1:133713-148149 GCA_003987875.1 Clarias batrachus
TATATATATATATATACTAGGACACTAGAGTTCATAAATAAAAGTTGAGCCATTATTTATTAATATTGGTGAACATGCTGGATCAGGTAGACGCGGTGCTCACCATGTGTAGCATATCAGCAGCTCTGGGACTGACCACAGCGCGGTACCGGTTATGTAAAGCCAAGATCTGATCCTTCTGCTCTTTAGTCAGCTGGCCGGACACTAAAGCCAGGACGATCCAGCATCGCGCGAGGTGTAAAGCTGTTTTCCAAATCATCTTTACTCCTATTCGGGAGGTTCCTCTGTCGTACAGCTTCAGTCCAGATGTGCGAACCTGAACATGTTCTGGAAGTGTATACCCTCCCGCGAGAGTGTGTCTGGCAGCTTTGACTGTAACTCCCACCCATATTACACTTGCTCAGCCCTCACTAGGTCAAGTTACATATTTTCTTCACACACATACACAACCCTGCTGACACATGTAGGGCTCGGCCGCCTCGCTCGCGTCAATAAAATCCGGTTACTCACTGACATTTGCTCCATGAATCTTCTTCCATATCGGATGTCTCAGAGCAAACAAGGGCTCACATCTGGAACAGAAATGTCGCTTTCTTAGTTAGCAAATGTGTGTCCTGACATCCTGGACATGTTTCCTTCTGTCTGTGCTTTTCATAAGAAAAACGAAATGCGACAGATAACAAAGGACACAGTCAGATCTCAGTTTTTCCAGGCATTTGCTGTACCAGAGTTACTTTCATAAGATCCTCACCATGAAGCCGCAGGATTGAGCAACAGCCTGAGGCTAGCTCTTTTCCCGGCACTCTTTTTTTTTTCTTCTTCTTCTCAAAATCACATAGCACAATGAATTAAAGAGATCTAAGAGTTGCATTTTTTTATTACTTAAAGGATCAATTGTGTTCAGATGAAGGTGTAATCAGGGATTTTGGTGAGTGTTTGCTGACAACAAAGAAGTATTTATTTTCTCCAAAGCCACACCCGTAGTTCACATTCACATGCACAGCTTAGTCCAAATACTAGCATGTGAACTGAAGATAAGTTCTTGAAGTCAGTATCATGTCTTAATTTAATTTAATTGACATGTCTTTAATTTAAATGTTGGTGATTTGTTCGAAATTTGTTGTGAAAGTTGTTATTGTTGTTTTATCCTGCTTACCTGTACTGTACATCTTCTAAAGTGATCTTTTTTTTTTTTTTTTTAGCTAGAACATTTTATTTTAAAGCTGCTACGATTTTAGGGAAATTTCAGATATTCAGATATTCATTTAAAACACAACACTTAAAAAAAAAAAAAAAAGAATGAAATCTGTAAGTACAGGGTGGGCCATTCAAGTGTCAGACCAGTTGAATGGCCCCCAAGGTCTCCCGATCTGACCCCCTTAGACTTTTATCTTTGGGGTCATCTGAAGGCAATTGTCTATGGTGTGAAGATACGAGATGTGCAGCACCTGAAACTACGGATACTGGAAGCCTGTGCTGGCATTTCTCCTGCGGTGTTGCTATCAGTGTGTGAAGAGTGGGAGAAGAGGGTTGCATTGCCAATCCATCACAATGGGCAGCACATTGAACACATTTTATAAGTGGTCAGAAACTTGTAAATAACTCATGAAAGAATAAAGTTACGTTAAAACCAAGCACACCGTTGTTTTCCTTGTGAAATTCCCAATGAGTTTGATGTGTCACATGACCCTTCTTCCTATTGAAAAAACAAAAGTTGGATCCAAGATGGCCGACTTCCAAATGGCCACCATGGTCACCACCCATCTTGAAAAGTTTTCCCCCTCACATATACTAATGTGCCACAAGCAGGACGTTAGTATCACCAACCATTCCCATTTTATTAAGGTGTATCCATATAAATGGCCCACCCTGTAGATTTAAATCTGTAATTAAAAAGCAACATGTAACAGTGGCGAGGATACTCCAGGATTCTGCCATAAAATTCTATGGAACCTGAAGTTAAGAGACGGTTAACCCAGGATGGAATGCATTGTGAGCACAAATGGCATCTGGAAAAAATAAGGATATCAGCACAGCATCTAAAGCCAGGCTAGTCAGCGTGATCATTTTCCTCATAGCAACCTACGGCTGCGAGGCGTGGACAACCAAGAAGGAAGACAATAGAAAGACTGACGACGCCTTCGAGTTGTGATGCTGGAGGAGACTGTTGCACATTCTGTAGTCTTCAAAAAAGTCGTAGGAGAAAAAGTCACCCAAGAACTCAGTTGCTCAATATTGTCAAGTCTAAAACCAACATGAGAATGGGTGAACTCAAAGCAGCAGCGATCAATAGAACTCTGTGGAGCTCCCTCAGATGATCTGAGGAACAACAGCGCAGGAATACTGTATGTTGAAATAAGAGCCATAGCACAGACCTTAAACATCCACTTCAGTGGTATGATGAAGTTCACAGAACCCCAGCTAATAATCCCTGGAGAAAAGTGTCATAAAATATTTGATTTAATTTCTAGGGAATTTGGGGGAAGAACATTCTAGAGAAGCAGAAGAATATGTATTTTAAGTTACTGTATTTAATATCTATTCAGGGGAATGAGCCACTTGAAACGTGTCCAATAGCCTCATGTCTTTTGAAAAAAAAAAAAATTATAAATCATTCCCCACACTGAAAGTCCAGGGAAAAAACATTAGAGATTTATTTTTGGGCAACTATGAGAAAATTTGCCAACCATTCCTTTGTGGTTTGGAAATTTGAATTGCATTGGGTTATAATCTGTTTAGGGAAAAAGTAAAGAAATGGAGCTGTAACTTAAACCCACACTTATAGACATGTCACCCACTAGTACATTATTAATTACTTTATTAAATGTTCTGCATAGACATTAGTTTACATTCCTGTCAAAGATTTCTTTTAAGAACATCTTATTTCTTTCATAGGTTTGTCACAGATGACCCATATCAGAACCGACCCACCAAGCTCTCAAACTTTACTTGAAGGACGCTTACAGTATGTGAGCCATTGTTATGGTTCTGTCGCCCCCTGCTGGATGCACTTCAAAATACAATCCTAATTATAAAGTCTTTCACAAATTATTTTGTTATTATACCCCAAGCACTATGACATCAGACTATGACATCATAGCTCTGATAATGATGGTGCTCTGATGTCATGTGAAGGGCCCTATTGTTCATGCACACAGGTTGGATTCTGTTGCCATTGGGATGCCTGAGTGGCTCAGGGTGATGACTTAAACTTATGCCAAAATTTTGCTAATAACTTCCTGAGTGACATCATATTGAGTGACATCATAGGTTGTGTGGTGTACCTGCTCGGCGATGGCACAGGTGCTTGGGCCCGATCATCACTGTTTTGCAACTATATTTTATTATTTAAGCTTGTGTTGGAGTACAGTGCAATAAAATCAGAGCACCCTTTTAAATGTTTCAAGAATATTCATGGCTGTATGAAATTACAATAAAAGTCTTAGAAATGGTTAGAAAAAAAATACAAGACTTAGAAAGGACTTAAAGGGTTAGAACAATTTGTTTAATTACTTTTGTAAAGTAATTCAAATGTTTAGTAATTTAATACAATGTCATAAAATGAAAAACAAACCAACATACACAAAGATAACTTCAAATGTACAGTTAAGTGTCACTGCTTTAAAACACATAAGTGAAGATGTCTAATAATACACAATACATCCATTTCTTTCATTGATTTCCAGTTTGAAATATTTTTCCCAGGAATGGCAAGAACTTATTTCCTTTTTGAGCTTTTGTTTCATCAAAAATCAGTCCATTACAATAAATCAACACTCGTTCCACACAGTCGATGAGCTTGAACATACAGTACAGTGCAAACTGTATACAAACAGGCGCATTCCTTACAATTTAAAATTCATTATCAGCCAGAGTCTTCATACAAGCATGTTGCTATTCACTACAGATTAAACCATCTGAACTTTATTCATTAATTCGTTCATTCTTCTGGGACAATATGCGGACAAAAACTTATTTTAAAGACATTATATACTTGTATGAAACACTAATGTTAATGTTATATCAGAGTTATGAAGGAAAGATTAAAATGCATTAAATTCAGTTCATTCCCCTGGAGTTAGACAAAAGAGAATGCAGAGATGTGTGTACTGTATTTCTACTCTGGGGTCAGGTGTCCCTGTTAGGCCCTTGAGCAAGGCCCTTAACCCTAACTGCTCAGATGTATAATGAGATAAAAATGTGTGCATTTGGGCCTCTTTCGAGGTTTGAACCCAATAGCTCTGTCTGTCCATTGTTGTATTGCTACTATTACAGGATTGTAAGTGCTTTAGAATATTTTCTTGACTAATAAATATAATAATTTTAATATTTTTTATTTGAAAAAAAAAAAAAAAACTAAAATACTGTAGCTTTTATACACCACACTCTCAAGCCCTTATTTAACCCACACAAATACATTCTTACATGATCCATGTAGTTTCTAAATATAAAAGATATATATAACTTAAGTTTTTTTTAATTACCTACCGACTCTAAAACAGCTGCTAACATTTGATATAAGGTATCGTGGTAAGGAATCAAGACAACACGAGCCTCTCATCTGAGAATATGTCACCCATGATTCACAGAAATGTCCTGGGATTGCATGTCAGGATTGGTGGCACGGTCTGTATGAACACACTCAAGTCATTAGAATATAAAAGAGATCATCAACCCAGAGAGCAGTAGTGTAGCCAATGAAAGTTCTGTAAATCCCGCTGCACCCACAGGCTCCATCCAAGATGTGTCTCTTGTACACGTGTACACACTGGTGAAAGACTCTGATGTACTTTCTGTTTGAGGTGTAGAAAAGATAGGAATGATTTTAAGACTTTACCAAGCAGGAAAGCAACATATTATGGCTAACAGGGGTGTTCAAGTCAAAATGGGATTTTTGATTGTGTAGAATAACTGAAAACTGAAAAGTTATGAGAGTTTCACTAGTGCAGAAGGTAGGTAGAACGTTTTCTCAGTACAGCGAAGCAAAAATCGGTCTGCCTGTTTTATATTTGAAACGCTGGCCTCCCCGGAACTCCTTAATGGCCCAACGATCAGGACTGTACGGGGGGATGTGGTGATAACTCGCAGCCGAGGTCCTTTAATGTGCAAGTGGTGTTGGTGAATGATTGTATGTACAGTTCCAGTTTAAGTTATCCATTGATATTCAAGGATCAGGAGTTCCACTCTCTGAATGTTCACAGGAACGACTTAGCCGGGATCGTCATTCTCTAAACGTATGGCCGTCTTTAAACGTTTGCACCATTCAAATGTTTTACTAAGAGTGATGACTAAGAGTCTCATCACCGTACTGTGGTTGAAGTTTTCAATCGGTTCTCCAGATATTTTAGTCCCTGTTTGGCTTGAACACGCCTTATATTAATATATTAATTTACAGCACTCAAATTATTACAATAATAATGACTCAACTCAATTCAGGATTAAGTGTAGTACTGAAAAAACACTTTCAGAATCCCAGATTTTGTGCTTTCAGTAATATACGCTTAAGTAACAGTTTTCAGCAAAGACCTACTTCCTACTTAAAGTACTAGCAAGTACTTCCTACCATAGTATTTCAAATCAGGCAAAGATGTACAGTAACTGTTAGCTAGCAGGTAAAATTAGCTTAAGGAATTTGTCACTCTTATGCACCACAGATAAACATGCATGAAAAGTATAATAGCAATAGCAATATCAGAATCACACAAAAAAAAAAGTTGATGGGCAATATAAATAACTTATTTTAAAATATTTTCAGCTGAAATGGTGCACAACTACTGTATGTAATATAAACATTGTCAGATTATAATCTTGGTTTTTGAAGTGAAAAAAACTTTTCTTTTCTTTTTTTGCTTTTCTTTTTTTGTTATTTACATTCATGGACAACTGAGTTTAGACCTGTACATCTGGGGGCGTTGCATACTGTAGTATAAGTTTGAGAACACTGCCTTGCTGTAAGTTCATTGAACCAACTACCATATGCACTTTATTTTGCATTTTATTTGCTCCTTTAGCAACATGAGATCTTTTAATGATAATTACATACACTTACTGAAACGCTCAAAGTAAAGCTGACTGACTGACTGGCTGACTGACTGGCTGCACCTGCCATTTTACGCCTAGAGATGAAAAATTTTAAATTGCATTAACTATTTTTGTCCACTAGGCGGCTCTAAACTTAAAATATTTAAACATCTACTCGATGTGGAAAAAACTGCACCATAGCAAATACATATATGGCGTTACCTCGGCATACAAATTTAGTCCGCTCCGGAGGCGAGTTCTTAAGGTGAAATTGCATATTGTGAAACGCATTCTACCATAGGAAATAATGTAAATACAGATAATCTGTTCCAGCCACCCAAAATTATTACCAATATTACCAATTTCCAACACTATAACCATATTTTTTGCATATAAAAACAATCGAAACATTTAGAAAAGACATGTAAATGAATTCTATAGCACATGTCACTTTAAGCACAAAATCACTTTATAGCATTCTTGCACACCCCCTGGACATCTCTATTTATATACAATATTTTTCCATACTGCACACCTAGTTTCACCTAGGCTTTAATATATCCACCCAGGTTTTTCTTCTTAATCTCTTATATTTTTTTTTCTATATTTTTATTTTCTTATATTTTTCTTATGTATATTTTTTACTGTACATATATTTTATTATTATTATTTTTTATGCTTAGTTAAATCTACTTCTACATTCCTTGTTATATTCTTTTGTGTAAATACTCTTAAATAGTTTTTTATTCTAAGGTCACGGGCAGTCGCCTAAGCATTTCACTACATATCGTACTGTGTATGAATGTGTGTGTGACAAATAAAATTTGAATTTGAATTTGATTTGATTAGAATAAAATGTGAAATAAATAGACATTAAACCTCACGTAACATCAATTTATGATTGCTCCTGGCACCGACTTCTTCAAAAACCAAACTGAAAGTGGCTCCACTTACACCACCGTCATACCATCCTTGCTAACATTCTCATGACCCATGGTGCTAAAAACAAAACATAAACTTCCTTCAACTGGTTTACCACTGACGCAAACTAATTTTGAACGGCTCGCAAACATCCAAGTGACATAGCCGGCATTCAGATCGGCTTGGTTTGTTCCACGTATGTGCCAAAAATACTTTGTATGCTGAGGCAAATTTTAGTTCTTAAGGTAAAAATGTGTGAGGCTGGGTGTCCGTATGCAGAGGTACCACTGTATTTACAAGGATCAATCAGCAATATATTAAAATAAAATAAAAAAAGTCTAATACAATAGGAAAATATACAGTAAATCATATAAAGCTATGTGTGAGTGATTAGCTAAATACCAAAAAGATTTCTTACATACTTATCTGTTTATTATATATTTGCGTTTTTAAAAAAAAAAAAAAACCTTTCCAACTGTTTTTGACTAATGATACTTAGTTAGTAGCCTAGTCACCAGTGTAAGAATCTAGAAAGAGAGTCCACCAGAGTCCACCTCTCCCTCCACTTCGTCACCAGCCTGCCTGCCTCCAAGGGGAACACTGTAATATTATTTGTGGACAATCGCTTTTCAAAAGCCTACAATTTTTATCCCCTTGAAAAGGCGGTGTGTAAATGTGAAATGTGAAAAGGCGGACGGGTCCTGAGCTCCTGCCTCAAGAAATCAGAAAAGAAAAGTTTTGTGTTCTGTGTTTGAGTTTTCGCTGTGGTGTGCCTGGTATGTGAGTTTTGTTTTCATTATCGTGTCTGCCTGTGTGTTTAATTACTAAACCCATGTCATCTCTGAACAGTAAATGCTTCCATGAAAGTGTATGCAATCGATCCCACAGCTCACATCCACACAGCTTCCCCTCCGATGCCCTGCATCAGGGTGCACCAAAAAAAACACCCCTCGTGCTGTCCCTCCTCATAATAACAGTAAGTTTAAGCCATTATCTTAATAATTATAACTAAATCATACACAAGGTAAATTTATTTTGAAAATAGATATATTAATTTACCACATAGATTCACATAGAGTGATCTTACCATCATCATTATCTGTTGTGGTATCCTCTGTCTCTGAACTGGGAGTTGTTGGAGTAGCGTCATCTCCGGCTGCTATGTGGAACAGTTATAGTCATAAATAGATGATGTACAACATGCAGAGTAGATAACACATCGCACAAGGTAAAATACAAGTGCAAGAGGACTTTTGGTGAATTGTGATTTTTAAAATATTTTTAAAAAATCAGTATTACAGGTTGCACACAAAGCTATTTAAAGAGAAGGCATTGGAAGACTGTCACTTACTAGTGCTTTCTTCGAAGGCGGTTGTGTAAACAATAGAAGGTGCCTCTCCACTACCACTGCCACCACCAGAATACGTATCCTCTCCTGAAAAAAGTTATTTTAATAGTTTTAAATTTAATGTTACTGTGAACAAAAAAAAAAACTACGTACAATTGAATATAAATCAAGGGGAAAATTACATTTATTAATTTACATTAATAAATTATTATAATAAACTATACTGCTTCAGTTTTGTATGGATTTGTTTACATTTGCCATCTAAATGCAATTTTTTATGTGGATATGTTTTTAAACTGAGTTTTCTAATTTGCTGTTTTATTTCCAGATTTGTCTTTTTGTTTTTGGTTTTGTTATTTTGTTTTCGGGTTTTGTCATGTTGTTTTTAGTTTTGTCATTTAGTTCTTTTTTTCACTTTTGTCAATTTGTTTTTGTAAAAAAAAAAAATTTGTTATTTTGTTATTAAATTTGTTATTTTGTATTCAGTTTGGCTGTTTTGTTTTCGGGTTTGTTACTTTTTTTGGTATGTTATTTTGTTTTTGAATGTGTTATTTTATTTTCGGTTTGTTACTTTGTTTTTGGATTTGTTACTTTGTTTTTGGATTTGTTACTTTGTTTTGCTATTTTGTTGTCGGTTTGGTCATTTTGTTTTTAGTCCAGTTATTGTGTTTAAGTGCTTGGACTTGAACCTGAATATGTTCTGCTATTGGTTTGAACTGGTCAGCTATCAAAACAAATTCAATTTTGGCAACACTGAGTGATCAAAAACGTTGTGTCGAATTTTTATACTAAAAACTGCATCAAGGTCATCCTATCCTAGTCAAGTCGAATCTCTGCCTTCTATAACTTCTATCATTATTTCTCTGATGGACTTCTATGATGGACATGTTTAAATATGGCGTTAAACATCACTGGCAAATAGTGAGTGCAAAACCATATCTCCTTTGTTTTAAGGAGCTACAGTAACAGTAAAACTTGGCTGCTATCCTTTAGGTTTGGGATTATTAACTTCCTTGTGCTAGTAAACATTGTTTAACTGTGCTAACAAGAGCAACGTCCCCATGCAGCATCAATTATTCTTTATTCTATAAATACGTGCATTTCACTTTGCAGTGTTAAAAAGACATTATGCTACTGTAAGTATTCAAATTTATGTAGCACAAAAGAAGACTTTGGCAGGTTCAATCTTACTGCAGGCGTTTCCTATACATTCAGTCATCTCCTCTGGACATTTAGAGCATGGCTGTCCTGCTTCATATGGTTGTACTCCCACCACATTTCCTCTAGAATTGAGACAAGAGATATTTACATTTAGTGTGACTGTCATTGCCTCTACTGTGTGTGTGTGTGGGCGTGCGTGCGTGCGTGTGTGTGTGTGAATTTTGCCCATTCAAAATTCAACCTTTAAGGCTAACGTGTGCACCTGGGCACGATGCCTCTGATTACAATGCCTGTGATACATATAGTTGAACATCCCATACATCCTATACTAGTTACACTCTACAGTACATCAGCCCTCTAGAACGCCACTTATCCAATCAAATTGCTTGCTCCTGTTGTATAATTAAGCATAACATACGGTGGGAAATAGTTGCAGACAACAATCATGGAGTTGTTATACGTGGACCCTTGAACTGTCTTGCAGAAATGAGATGCACAGCCGACCCTGTTGCTCGTCGCCCACACCATCTGGAACGGCCACAAAGCACACAAACAACAGCAAACCTGCAGTTAGTTTACATTATGTACACTGAGCTACATGTTTATTAAGTAATCATTCTTTTAAAATTGCATTTATTAATTGATTATCATGCACTGTGTATAAAAAAGCATCTGGAGTCATAATGGACCAGTGAGGAGTGTTGGGCAATAACGAATGAAATGTAATTTGCAATACAAATGAACGGCAAACTTTTCAGATATCTATTTGTAATTTTGACTATTTATAGTATATATATATAGATAACTATTTATCATTTTCTTTCCACTTTGTAATTATGTGCCACTTTGTGTTTGCCCATCACATAAAATCCCAATTGTAATGATTGTAATGTGACAAAATGTGGGAAAGTTAAAGGAGTATGATTACTTTTCAAGGTACTGTATGTAGGTTCCGGTCACCAAGTAGTGCCCTTGACCAGGGGATAGAGAGGGATTTTGGATTCAGCTGAATGTTAGAAGCTAGTTACTGTAGCTTTGCAGCTTGACGTAGCCATAAACAGAACAGCATGGACAGTTCAGAGGCAACTAAGAGACAATTACTAAGGAGGAAAGGTGCTTCGTGACTGCGATTCGGTTTTGTTGAGTGGGTTTTGGTTTCCAGTACTGCAGAGTGATAGATATAGATAAACATCCCAGTGCTGTTATACTCTATATCAGCACTCGTGGAATACATCTCATCCAATCAGATGACTCAGACGAGACTAACTGTTGTATCGTTTACATTTAGTCACATCCACAAAATGACAAATGGGAAAAAGACTTAATGGTGAAAAAAAGCAGAAAGTAGCCTCATACATACAGGACAGAATACGAGCTAAACTTTCATTAAAGCAGTTCAGCCATTAGAGTACCTCGACTACCATAGGCACACTAACTAATGATTTGAAGCAAGTCACTTAGACTTTGCATTAGTACTGTACGTCCCGTTAAAAAAATGACCATTTATAGGAATAAAATGTAGGATAGAACTGCTATGGACAATCTGGATATTTATTAATAGTACATTATGTTGTGTGGAAATGTCCGTTAAGTTTATGTTTAAAATTGTTGATGTTTAGGTATTAAACGTTTTTTGATTAGTGTTAAATGAATAGAATTTAACAGTAGTATTAATACAGTAGTAGTAATAGTATAACGATTAAGACAATCACGGCCACTCAGCACTCACTTTACCACTTACCTGTGTGTAATGTCCGCACATCTTTTTGCACGTTTGGTTTGCATATACATAATCTTTGTATTCATCAAACCTGCCGATAAAAGACACTCATTGAAAAACCTTACATTACTCTTACATTATTTTAGCAACATTAGGCACACTATCTTAATCTTAATGTATCATAATGAAGTGAGCCATGGCTTTATCTCTACCATGCAGCCATGGATCTGCTGATGTTTAGAAGACCAGTGGTGATGTAGAGGTTTTCCCCCAGTGTGTTCGACACGGCAGGATTGTGAGCCCAAATGCACCGAGCAGCGTAACCTTCAGCGGTAGAACGTAGGGTATCATTCCAAGCCTACATGGCAACAAACACACAATTTTAATTCTTTATGAGGCATTATTATTGTTCCTGTTCTGTTTAAAATTAATCAACACCTTCTGTCCAATCAGAGCGCTATAATATCATGTTACGTAATGCAGTAGCCTAGTATTACTCCTGCGTACAGTAAGTCAGGCAATAAATCGCTTTACTTGCGCTGCGTTTAAAGGAAACAAAATGCTCCCATATCCACATAATGTCCTAAAACTCATCCTAGAAGATTTGAGATTTGAAACGTGTTTGCATATTCTCCCTATGGATGATGGGTTTCCTCTGGGTACTCCGGGTTCCAACCATTGTCCAAAAACATGCAGATTAGGCTAATTGGCATTCCCAAATTGCCTGTTGTGTGTGAATGTGTGTGAATGTTGACCGTGCTAACACAGTCATAAAATGGGAAGAAATAGAATGGTAATCACCACTAGCCTTAAACGGTCCCTAGTTGGACTTCAGAGGTTCGTAGATGAATGGATGGATGGATGGATGGATGGATTGATGGATGAATGTATAAATGGATGGATGGATGGATGGATGGATGGAGAACGTTCATCCATTTTACTGTGGAGCCATGGAAGGCTGAAGCAAACCAGAAAATCCAAATAAAACTTGGAAATAATATACAGTGGAACCTCGGATTGCGAGTAACGTGGTTTACGAGTGTTCCGCAAACCGAGCAAAGATTTTTAATTTTAAAAAATTCGGAAACCGAGCAAGTATTACGATTTACGAGCGGAGAGTATCACACATGCGAATCTTATTTTGACACCGAGCGTCACTCTCTCACCTTATTATTCATTATTTCTTATGGGAAATGATGATTTGGTTTACGAGTGTTTTGGAATACGAGCCCACTTCCGGAACGAATTATGCTCATAATCCAAGGTTCCACTGTATACAGTAATAAAACACCGACATGTGAAGCTTCCCAGAGAGCAATTCTTGCTCAAGATTGAGTCAGGGACCCGTGGGATCAGTCATGGCAATGCTACTGCTGCTGCATTTATGAACCATCTTTTTAAAAGTCATAATGTTGCTTGTGCAAATTATTTTAGTCTCACTGTTGTTTTGATACAAAAATGTAGCCCACACAGCCAAGATTTTAAAACGATCAGCTCTTGATTTCAACGCAGCAGACTTTAGTCGATGTAGCCAAGCTACAGTTTTCTAACCATTAACTGGATTTTGCATTACAGGCCCAAGAAACTTTTTGGCTAGCCTTATTTCCATGTTTGACATCAACAAGGAGCTTTTAAGAATTCCCTCAGAGGAACATCTGAGGAACCCTTAAGGAAAACTGGAAATCTGACTTCCAAAATGAAAACACACGCACACACACACACACACACACACACACACACACACACACACACACACACAAAAAAAAACTTACGGACAGATGCTGCTTGTGGGAGAATGCCAGAATTCTTGAATTTCATAGCTGAGATTTTCAGACAAATAAAAATGTAACTAAAATTTTTTGATGGGTAGATATGCCTCGTTTTTATAAGGTGGCATGGAGATGGGAATTTTTCCCAATAAAGAAAAGCTTAATCAAATAAACCATTAAGGATTTAAAGCTGGGCATTTTTTAGGACGCTAGAATTTGCATATTACAGTCCCAGACCAAAGTTTGATGTCTGTATGCCATTAAGTAATTAAGTATTAGTTGTTAGTTTAAGACATGGAGCTCAGCCTTTCTTTTTTAGAGTTACCAACCTCAGAAATCACCAATTAACAATCAGCACCTCAGATTAGAGCCATTACGAAGCTTTCAACTATTCATGGGAGATTAGTGCATATTTTGGACTCCTTCATCATTGTTTTAGTGTGGAAAGAAACAAAGATTAGGAAAGATCATGGAGTTAGAAGGTGTGACTGGGAGTGTGTATAAAAACCATAATAATATAACCAAACAGCAAGCCGGTTACAATAGTGAACATGCTGGATCAGGTAGACGCGGTGCTCACCATGTGTAGCATATCAGCAGCTCTGGGACTGACCACAGAGCGGTAGTGGTTATGCAAAGCCAAGATCTGATCCTTCTGCTCTTCAGTGAGCTGGCCGGACACTAAAGCCAGGACGATCCAACATCGCGCGAGGTGCAAAGCAGTTTTCCAAATCATCCTTACGGAGCAAGTGTAATCCTTTTAGGGAGGCTCCTCTCTCATCCTACTTCAGCCCAGATGTGCACATCTGAACATGTTTTGGGGAGTGTATACACTTCAGCACGGCAGCTTGACTGTAACTCCCACCCATATTACACTTGCTCAGCCCTGAATAGGTCAAGTTACATCGACGACCCTGCTGTAGAGCTCAGCCGCCCTGCTCTTGTCAATAAATTATGGTTACTCACTGACATCTGCTCCATGAGCTCGAGATGTCTCAGAGCAAACAAGAGCTCACATCTGGAACATGAAAGTCACTTTTTTAGTTAGCAATGTGTGTCCTGGTCCAGTTTCGTTCGGTCTGTGCTTTTCTTAAGAAAAGGAATGCAACAGATAACAAATATCACAGTCAGATCCAATCCAATGATGTTTGTCCCACATGCATTTCCCATAGTAAAGTTTCTTTCATAATTTTTTCACTATGAAGCTGCAGGATTGTGCAGAATTGATCAACATGCTATGGCTAGTGCTTTAGCAAAATATGTAATATAAACCTACTGTATGTAATATACAGTGTTACAAAGTACTTGGAACTTTTTTGATGTAACACGTTAAATCCACCATTTAAGTACTTAGTTATTTAGTTATATTTATACATACGTATTATTGAGATTGTCTGTATAGTATATATATATATAGGCTATAGACCCCCCCCCCGCCCATATCCCCAGGTATATACTGGTATACCCAGGTATATACAGGTATATACAGGTATATA
>QMIH01000122.1:148198-160391 GCA_003987875.1 Clarias batrachus
GTGTGTGTGTGTGTGTGTGTGTGTGTGTGTGTGTGTGTGTGTGTGTGTGTAATTTTTTTTCTGGGAGGAGTTTGCAGACAGCAAGAGAAATTTTTCTTTTCTCTATACTAGCAGATGAAAAGGAGAGTTTTAAATTGAAAAGTAAGTATAGACATGTCTTTATGTTGTTTGGTTCAGGACAATTGTTGTTGTTGTTTTTCGTCTGCTTCTATATTGAAAGGCTTGCATTTTTTGCTGAGTGCATTTTATTTGAAAGTTGCTAAAATCTGAGAATTTTAGTCCAATATTTATTTTAAAGACATTTTTACATTTTTTTCAAGAAAACTGGAAGTGATTTAAATTTCTAATAAATACAGATGACAGTGGCAAGGAACTTCCCCGAAATGACCCAAGGAACAGCAGCGCAGTGAAATAAGAGCCATAGCACAGACCTTATATATCTGCTTCAAAATTATTGGTCTGATAAAGTCCACTGATGATCATCTCTGGAAAAATGTGTCATATATTATTTTGCATAATACCAAGAGAATTTAGAAAAGATGTCAGCAGTCTTTTGAAAAGATATGCAGGATGACCTGAAAGCAGCAGGATCAAGAAATGCATCACAATGTGAACTAATGAACATTTTGTACATTTAGCATTTAAACGAATCAGAAGCCATTTGAAGTATTATTCTGTGGTCAAATGAAGAGCTTTTTTTTTAGCCCTAACAAAGCTAATCATGTTTGGGAAAAAGAAGGGTTGATGTGTGTGATCTCACAAACACCACAGATATAATAAAGCACGAGGGCGGTAGCATCAGGATACAGAGCTCCATATACTGTAGTACTGCGCTATTGCATACAGTATGATTGAATTGAGTGATGTGTATTTGGTTCAGAATGGAACTGTGGGTGAAACACCAGTGATAACAGTAGTTCTGGTACCAACTGCTATTAATTATGGGCTCAATTAGGAGTCCTGGGATGAGCACAGAACGGTCTAGATGATCAGAGTAGATGAATTTTGTCGTTTCTCTGAATTCTCATTTGAAATATTAAAATAATGCAAACTACACTTGGATGACTGTTAAT
Organism: Clarias batrachus; assembly: GCA_003987875.1. NCBI lineage: Eukaryota > Metazoa > Chordata > Actinopteri > Siluriformes > Clariidae > Clarias > Clarias batrachus. Next base: position 149,272 of record QMIH01000122.1, read on the forward strand.
GTGCTTTTTGGTCAATCCCAATGAAACACATATCGAACATGATGTTTTATATTTTCTTTTACAGCATAATAATAATAATAATTCAATTATTTCTACTAAGTGATAATTCATCCCAATAATTCCAGCCTTTATTTCATTTAATTAGGTGAAAAGTGCTCAGTGATAAGAATTTACATCATTGTAACAATACAATCATACATTTCAAAGCAGTAGAATGACATAGGAGCATAATTAACTTTCTGTAGCCTGACATTTCCAGTTGATTTATTTCACTGAATGATTTATTTTTCAGGATTATATTTCTGGCATCAGTGCATTACAGTCACAAACAACATGTGTCTCCTATTATCATATAAAAGTGAACATATAATACAATTTGTTCATAAAATAACATAAATTCAATGTACAAGTATAATATATAGAATAAATAATGGTAACATGTGCAAGCATGATTCTAAACAATAATGAGCTTGAAGTGAAATACCCAATAATAAGTAATGTGAGCTTATACGTAATATTTAAAACAAATGTATTTCTGAACGTTTGTACAGTGTGTACAGTAAACATTTACAGCGAGAGTTTGTAATCCAAGTCACTGACATTATATACATGACACATAACACACACACATGAAGAACACTAATACCTAAGGTAAGTTTATAAATTATTCATCAGTAACCTGGACTCGACCTTAATTTATTGCTCCTGGAAAACTTTCGTTCGTCGCGTTCGTTGACCATCAGGCTTATGACAATCGAATGAAAAACGCCAACAGACCGGCGAGCAGGAGTGAAGCTGCTGAGGGTTTCGTCAATCCTGCAGAATTTAGTGTGCTTATGCTGTTAGCAAAATTGTCTATGTTAGATAAATTTGCTATGAGGTTCGATGAAATTCCCGAGGAAAACGTCGTTCCTCTATCTGTAGGAAATATACAAAGGAACATGAGAATTTATTGAACATAGAACATGCTGGCTAGACTTATGAAGAAGCTGATGAATATAGTGATGTGATTTATATGTGGAAGTATTCGTGCATTAAGCCATGAATAACAGTTACAGGTTTGTTCATGTTTCTATGGTAACAGATTACACGGAGACACGGAGAGAAAAAAAAAATCAGCTGACACTGGCGACTCATTCCATACAGTAAATGTTAAATAAATGTCTCTTAAACAAAATGTCAGGGATGTAAAGGAAGCATTTTACGAAACATTTTCGAAGTGTGAACTTACCACAGGAATTGCTCAAGCATCCTATCGTGCTGTTCGGACATGATGAGCATGGCAGTCCCACCTGATAAGGCAATTGTCCCTTGATGTTACCTCTGTAAAGCAAATGATATTATTATTATTATTATTGAAAGTGAGTACCTTTAGTGTGAGAACACATTGTTAAACAACATGGTTGATGAAAATATATGGAAAATACAGAATGGTGACAGATTCAAAGTATTTCTGTTCTGCTGTCAGGGGGCACTTATTTTTGTTAAAGATTTGCATCGCTGAAAATCCAAACATAGTTCTCATTTACCCAGTGATTAAAGATTTCTCTTAAAATAGATGCAGTCCCTTCCAGGATAACTCCGCCCACATCCAATGGCCTGTACTTTAATTTGTCACCATTTGGAGAATTTCCAGCTACAACAATATCAAACTGAGAAGATCGTTGCAGAATAATTTGATTACACAGACTTACGGAGGGTAATAGTTGCAGACCAGGACTGTGGCGTTTTGAGCGTCGAAGTTAAAAACCTCCGGGCAAAATTGAGCAGCGCAGCCGATGAAGGTCGTGTTCGCCCACACCATCTGAAACAATCACACACAGAATTTCTGTTATTTTGTGATTAAGTGATTAAGTAAGTTCATACTTTTCAAGATGTGTTGAATGTGAAATTGTACAGTGTTTTAATTGTAATTGAATACAAATTGAAATATTTTTGTATGTTGTATGTGATTTGTGAAAATGTCAAAGTAAACGGATCATGTTCGAAACCCCATGTGGATATTTATGACATTTTTTTCTTTACCTGAGTATAATCTCCACACAGTTTCCCTGGAGTGCAGCTGTCTGTGTAAAAGTCATAGTTCTGTCGCTCGCTATACCTGGTCAACGAAAATAAAAACAGTCATAAAAAAAACCCCACAAGACACCGGAGCACTGTTTCATATTTGAATTTAATTAATAGCTCAGCTGTGTTGAGGCTTCATCCGTACCATAATCCTATTGTAAAGTTGAGGGTCAGGGGTCCGAGCGTCATGAAGAGGCTTTCCCCAAGTACTCCGATGACATTAGGGTTGTGGTCCCATATGCACCGAGCGGCGAAATTCTCTGCCACCTGACTAACTCCGTCATCCCAGAGCTACACAAACACAACACAAGGTTCACACATACTGTAAGCAGGTGTCTTTAATGTACATTACTGCAGCCTGAGCATGCCTAAAAACGGACAAGCATAAAAGTTCAATTCTAATCCTTATTATTAAAAAAAATAATAAAATGTGTCTCTTAAACTGGATAAAACACTTTGTGGCCATGCTATTACTGGAAAATATTTGAAATGTTGTATGACCCTTATAGGAATACCTCAAATGTATGTTTTATTCCATTTATAGATACATTTAATGTTATCGAAAAGGTGAGATTATTTTGTAAATTTGAGATTTCAGTTTGTTTGATTTTTCATTATACAGTCTGTTTAAAAGTGTTTGTGCTATTAAAATTAAATTTTAATTCGAATACATTTTTGTTTAAGTTTTTTAAAAAAATTTTTAAACATATGTTACAAATGCTAGTGCCAATAAGCATTATGATTGACAGGCAACTGGAAACGCCTCTTTGTCTTGAGTAGTTTGCTAATGATCCACATCATTATGGAATATAAGAAAATGTAAGAAGTTCCCCATCTGTTACAAAACTTCAGACTTCAAGCACTAATTTACGCTTAATAAAAGTACTGTTACAGCTAGCATTCTAGCCTAGTGGCCATGCTCGGCGCTCACCATGCGTTGCATGTTAGCAGGTTGGGGATCGACCGTGGACCGGAAATTGTTGTGCAAATCCACAATCAGTTTCTTCTGATCGTCAGTGAGCTGCGCAGATGCTGAAGCCAGGATGAGCCAAAACAGGGCATAGTGTAGGGCTGTTCTACAAATCATCTTCAATCAACAGGGATGCTGCAATGAAAACAAAACAAAACATTCAAGGGTTAACATCTGTGCTTAGCATGTGTTCCAAATGTCTGTGATTTGTGTATAACTGAGGGTACTTTTACATAAGGCCAGATTGATTTGTACTGTGCCCAGGAACAACTGTACAATCAACAGTACTGCCAAAACCCTGAGAGGGCCTGTGAAGCCACACCTGAAAGGCCAGAGCTTCCCTGGTAACACAAGAAGGGACCCAAATCCTAGGGTGTTTTAAAGTTATGATTCATCAGATTACCTGATATCCACATTTGTGCCACACCTAACAACCATCATTAGATTATTTTTCAAACTCGAACCCTGCAGCCACTCATCTACAGCGATGTTCATCAACTCTAGACATTTCTACACTAAGAAGTACCCAGAGAGTACAAAGCGGCTACCTGGCCGAGGAACTACAGTCTGTGGGTGGATCTGAGAGGCATGTGAAGAACTCTATGCATGTTTTCTCCTGTGGAATCCTCCAATAACACCAGTGTTATAAACACCAGCATTCCACTAGCACTGTGGTATTTCTCACAGTATAATGCATGTGCACAAACTGGTTTGACTGGAACACTTAATAATATAGCTATAACACCTAGGAGTGGTCTCGGAATAACAAACAAAAGAATGGATTAGGGATGACGCTACAACGTAATTAATAATGAATTGAGCTAAGCAAGTCATCTACGTAATTTGAATGTAGACAAAGAAAACCAAACCCTAATCTTAGGAGGAAAGTAACCGAATGATTGCACGTACAGTAGCCTAGAACATTTTTCATCATGTGTAGTTTGTAAAATTTCTGGAATTTTAAAAAGTAACAGGAAACATTTAATTTATTGTTTAAAGAAATCTGATTAAAGTGAAACATTTTTGTTATAAAATGACACTAAAAACACATTGTACACAAAATTATTCCGAGACCACGTTGTTGAAATTAGGCAAAAATTTATCAGCAAATTTGTGAAAATGAATTTCAAATGGAGAGCAAACAAAAAAGTTTGAAAAAAAATCAAAATATTGAATTTAAGAAATGCATATAAAAAAATTATTGAATTAAAAAAATTCAATTATCGAATAAAAAAAATTCTATTATTGAATTAAAAAATGCATAAGTTGAAAAACTATGAGAAAAGTATTGTGGGAAATTAAAAATAAAACAAAATACAGAATGAACAGAAAGAAAAGCACTTTAAAAGAAAATATGCTTTTTTTCCATCTATAACATGCTTTAACAATTCAACTTTAAGTAACAATTATTAAGATTCTTGTGTATAATGATAAGGCTTATAGTCCTAAGAATTAGTTAGCTGGTTTGAATACCAGCTGTCAAATTATGCAGTAAATTTACACGCCCTGTGTTTTAAATTGTACAGATGCCTCTAAAAGTGGAGACATCAATTTGGAATGCTGATTAAAAAAAAAGAAAAAATGAAATCAAAAATGAAAAAGAAAAATGAAAAAAGAAAAACTCAGCCAACAGAATAAAACTATAAATGAAAGTTATGAGCAATGATAGTGTGATTGATGTTTCCTGCTAGAGATAAGGCTGGAGAGATCAGTGTGTAGATATCAGCCAGGATTACTAGTCTTATATATTACACACAAATTGAATAAAGTAAAATAATAATTTCGTGCAATTGATGCAGAATCTTTAAATGATAGGTGATTTTCCCTTTTTTTCTTCTTCTAATTTTGCATGTAATTGAGGAACGTGCAAAAGAGAATTCAAGACATCATAAATGTGTTTTTTTATTATTATTATTATTTTCTAGGACTGAACTTGGTCTTTAAAGTAAATTATTTAAAAAAAAAGATTTTCTTGGCTAAAACGCAATACTGCAATCTGTATGTTTTTGCTAATACACATATTAACATATGCAAAATAAATGCACTTACACAGCAGAATTATTATTGCAAACGGGACTTACATGACACAAAATCTGATCCAAAAATGTAGAGTGTAAAGTCGTCGCCTATTTCCCCAGCGGTGCCTCTCTGTCAGTCTTCAGATTCAAACTCAACACCTTCCTATCGTCAGCTCAGAATATTAACTACTGATTCACAACACCTTCCGTCTTAATAAACTGATTTGACTGAAAAAAAAAAAAAGAGGTCTGCCTTGCTTAATGGGCGTGTCCAATTGCTAACGTAAATCCTACCATCGTCATCTTTCTGCACAAGAGAGTCAGGAGAATAGGGTGTGTTCCGGAACAAAAGGTGGGGTGGCCAGGTTGGATGCGCAGACTTTACTGGGGTGGCACAATACAAATCTGCAGCCGTTACATATTTACATAATGTGGCTTGTGCAATCTGTATTGACCTGAGCAAAATTAAAATCATAAAAGGCTCACACCTAAGCAACAGCTGTTTGCTGTTAAACCAAGAATAAGAATCTTATATCTAGTTGGATATCGTTTTTATTTTATACCTTTAACCTGTTGTCCATTCTGAGATGCTTTTCTACATGAGTAGCCTTCAGCCTTCCTTTCAGCCTGGCCATTGTCCTAAAACTCTCCTGCTCTCATACTACCGTGCGTCAACAACTAGACACTTCTGAGTTTGAGGTGTGACATGTCAGGTGTGTTTCAAATACCATACTCTACATTCACCTAAATAGAATATCTTAGACGGTCAATTATATGGGGGGAGGGGGGTGTTTGCTGCCTCCTAAGAACTGTGTCCTACGACAAAACATAAATAGATATTCAATAAAATAAAAATAAAAAAAACCTGTCTCACAACTTTGTCATTGTTAATTCTTTAAGCCTGTGACTTTCATACGAATGTTAATATGCATTCAAAAGCTAAGAAAACAAATGTAAATGTGATCCTTTTGGCTTGCCTTTTCTCACTGTCACTGCAGGAAATCACATTGTGCCAAAATGTCACTCATGGCAAGGACACTCTTTTACTGAATCGAGTGAGTCAGTAAATACTAAAAAGAATAAAGTTTACAAAAGACATAAATTTTTTTTTTTTTTAAAGCGAAGGTTAAACCCGGGAGTTGCAAGGAACACTCTGGTTTCTGTTCAGCCTTAAGATGGATTCATTTCATTGATGCAGAATGACAGCTTTCTTTCTTTCTTTCTTTCTTTCTTTCTTTCTTTCTTTTTCAGATTTACTGTAACTTATTCACATACCGTGATATGTAAAAGTTAGTACCCCCATCTATTAAATCTGTGTTTTTGTGTTAAAACAAAAAAAACAAAAAGAATTCTCATTATATCGGCTGTTAGGTTTAGTCTAATACAACGAACAGTGGCATATAACATTTTTCATTGTGTCATTATTTATTTTACAAAAATGAAGCAAAAAAATGTGGGCAATATTTAGTACCTCCTGCTTCAATGGCTTGTAGGTCCATGTTTAGCAGCAATAACTTGAAGTAATCATTTCCTATATTCCTATATTCATCAATCTCTTATAACATTTTAGTCCATTCTTCTTTACACCATTGCTTTAGTTTGTTGAGGTTGTTGGACATTCACTTATCCGCCCCTCTTTTAAGGTCCTGCCACAGCATTTCGGTTGGGTTGAGATCACTGTCCTGTTGCATGATGTGCATGACAGTGGGAATGAGGTGTTTCTGCTGAAATGCTGTATTTGGTTTTTGCTGGTCATTAAGCCCAAACAACTCCACTTTGGTCTCATCTGTCCTCCGTAGGACATTTTGTTCCAGAGGTCCTGTGGTTTGTTCAGATGTAGTTTTGCAAACCTCAATTGTACATTTTAGACCGAAGTTTCTTCTGGGAACCCTTTTAAACAAACTGTACTTGTTCAGTATTCTTCTAGCGTGCTCAGTGAGACATGTGGGATCTAAGCTAAGATGTATTATTGTATTATCTTTTGTATTTTTGTATAAACTATTGCACCTTGGGGTCAGTGTGCGTGGACGTCCACTCCTGGCAACTGTTTTGGTTTGTTTCCACTTGTAAATAATCTTTCTCACTGTAGAATGTTAAGCTCTACTTGTTTGGGAAGTTTTTTTTTATCCTTACCCTGTGCAGCAACAATTTCTTTTCTACAACGATTGCTTACGTTTTTCCCTCCAGGCTTTGTGTTAACACACCTGAACGCTCCAGATCAGCAAACTGCCAAAACGTCTTCTTTTGTAGACGTCTGCACATCTGATGATGATCAGTTAGTAGAGGACTGATACTTAGCAGCACATGGCAGAAGCTTACCCTATTTTTGTTAAATAAATAATGGCATATTAAAAAAAAAAAAAAAGTTATATGTTGTGTGTCTAATGTTGTATTTGCATAATACTAGAACAAATTAAAAGAAAGGTTACTAACTTTTAACTTTTACTTTTTTTTATTTATAATTTACATATATGTATTTATATAGTATTTACACATTACATCCTCTCCAAATGATTGATTTCTATGACAACCACAGTGCGATCGTCACATGTATCCATAGTTTGTGTGTATGGTGAAAAACACCAGCTTATCACTTCTTAAAATACAATACTGTATGGAGACAAATGTTTTTGGCCAAACCTGTTAATTATTGAATTCAGGTGTTTCAATCAGGCCCTTTATCCCCAGTGAAAGTGAAACTTAAGTCTTCAGCATACCAAGACATCTTGGACAATGCTATGCAAGAGTTTGGTGAAGGCTATGAAGACATTGAGTTTGGTGTGGAAGAACTTGACCGGCCCTAACACAGAACCCTGACCTCAACCCCATCAAGCACCTTTGGGATGAACTGGAACGGAGATTGTGAACCAAACCTTCTCGTCCAACATCAGCGCCTGACCTCATAAATGCTCTACAGAATGAATGGGAAAGAATTCCCACAGAAATACTCCAACATCTTCTGGACAGACGTCCAAGAAGAGTGGAAGCTGTTATAGCTGCAAAAGGGGGGCCGACTAGATATTCAAGTATTTGGATACAATGTTATGGCAGATGTTGCCAAATGTCTGTTTTTGGATTCCCAAAGAACTGCCACAGAATGCAAAGGCTATCAAACAGAGCAAATCCCATGAAAATGGGATGTTTCTGGGATGCGTAAGCCTCATGACTGCTTTGTGGAGTATTTTCAGTAATGAGCAAAGTTAAGAAAGTTTATAGGTTTTGTTATGTTTGTGTTATGGATATTTCTGTGAGAATGATTTGTCAAATGTGTCACTGCTTAAACATAGTGACAGAAAGAATTGAAACAGTTTGATTATGGGACCCTTGAGTGAAGCACAAAAAAGTTGAAAACAAAAGTTCAGCTAGTGTGCAGATGACTCTAGCAGTCGGCATTGCTGAAATGTTAGGGTGTGAACCTTGGTCATCACCTCCACTCCTGGCTCTAGCTCTATGTGACGCTAATCAGTATGACTGTGTGACATAAAATACTCGGGAGCAACGTTCGCCTACACGTGTGTGTCGAGGGTGTGTCCTGTGTTTTTTTTTTTCTTCTATAATTGAGGAATCACGACAGCAGGTGATGAATAGGCCTGGAGAAACATCTCCGCTATTTGCAGATGCACTTCTGACACCGTGTGCATGAGCTTTTTTACAAACACATTTCAGCTTAGAGTGGTGATGAATATGTGTATGTTTAAAACTAACGCATGAGTGGTGGAACGAAGCAGTGTGAGGTCTGTAGTGGTGAAGTAGGAGCTTGGTGCAATGATATGAGCATGTGCACTGGAAATTAGGGTCCTCTACAGACTTGCTCTCCAGATCAAGCTTCTGACCTAAAGTTTATTGACTGATTCTGTGATTCCATGGGAAATTGTACAAAAACAATGCCCTATGAAACGAAATAATGCACACAAATAAAAAAATGTAACTTTATTTAAACTCTGGAGGTTGTTTTTGCACTGATTCACTTCCTTGTATTGTTGTTTGTGTTTTAATTACAGTTGGTAAAAGTTCACTGCCTCCACCCGTCATGCTTCAGTGACAAACCTGTATTTCTGGGTGTAACTGTTCTTAACAGAAAGGGAGACGTGCTTTTATGTCAATATCATCACGGTCAAGGTCAAACTGATATTCAGCTACAGGTTGAATTAGAGAAAAACACATGTTGTTCTTTCATAGTTACACAAACCAAAGACTGGACACACCTTCTAATTCCATGGTCATTTCTGATTTTTATTTATTTATTTTTATAACTATAAAACAATACCAAAGCCATCCAAAATATACACTAATCTCTTTGAACAGTTGATATTGAGATGTATATCTGCTACTTATGGCGTGTAAAGCTTCGTAACGGCTCTAATCTGAGGTGCTGTTTTTGGTGATTTCTGAGGCTGGTGACTCTAAATGATCTTCTCCTCTGCAGCAGAGCTACGTTTCGGTCTTGCTTTCCTGGGAAGGTCTTCATGAGAGCCAGTTTTATTATGGAGCATGATGGATTTTTGCAAATGCAGTTGACATAATACTCCAGAAATCTCCTTATTCTGGAATGTAGAACACAAGTCACAGAACCAAAAAAAACAAAAAAAACATTGAATTAGAAGGTGTGTCCAAACTTTGGACTGGTACTATGTATACAGTATGACTCCGAACTTGGGTGGAGCGTGCGAACTCTGAAGAAATGTCCAACGTTGTCTAACACTGTTATATTCATTTCATATTAAACTGGAATGAAAGTGTGGGAAACATGTGAACACAATAAGCCCATAGCATTGAGTGAATGACATAAATAAATAAATAAATAAATAAATAAATAAATAAATAAATAAATAAATAAATAAAAATTGGAAAAAATAATGCCACTTGCTTTATATTTGGAAAGAATATTTAGAAAAATATTTAGTTAATTAATGAATTATTTTGTAATTTTTTTTTTGTTGGTTTATTGTAAATGTGTATGTTACCTGTGGGGAAAAAAACAGCATGTGCACTAAATGTGAAAATTAACCAAGGTGAAAATAAATGAAGAAACACATGGAAAAAATCGAATTACATAACCAAACATTAAAAATAGAATTCAAAATGCAATGTATCTTAGAATGTAAAAAATATCTAAATAAATAAATGAAAGGTTTGGGTTGGGGGGGGGGGGTTACATAGAAAAAGAAAATTTGCATTATACTGTACATAAAAAGTAATATTTAAAAGTTAAAAGTAAATTACTGATGCAAGAAAACCACATGTGGAAAACCACTACTACTTGTGAAAATGAAATATTTAGTTTAAACTAAACATATGATATTATATAATAATAATAATTATATAAACCATTATTTATTAATGCATTATCAACTATTATGAATCTTTCTGTCGCATCTTTATTTTGCACTGAAAGTTTTTGTGAGTTTTTGTTGTTGTTGTTGTTGTTGGTTCTTGAATAGATGCATCATGAGTTAAACACACCAGAACACACCACTGCTGATCTTTTTTCTGCAACGGATGTTTCATGGCTAAAAAAAACATTGACTGTTGTTGCAGTCTCTCAGTCTAAGGCTAGTATTTTCCTTCTGTTAGTTATGGTGAAAATATGAAGGCAAATTATGAAAAATATTTAACAAAATGTTCGGTGCTGATGTATGTACGTGGGTGTGGTTCTGAACTGGAATGTTGAATTACTAAGGTGTGTAATTAAACACTGATTACATGTAACAATAGCACACACGTTATTAAAGCGAATGATCTGGCTATAATTTGACGTATTCAAATGTCAATCAGTGGAATGTGTGCGCAGGTCTCAACAGACGAACCAAAATTAAAAGGCTGCATGCAGTAGTCACAGTATGACATCAAAGCCTATTATAGCTTTCTTTTTTTATTTCAATTAAATAAAAAAGGAAAGTATGTGCTGTAGGAGATGAAACATAATTTCATTTATTTTTAAAAATGTCAGGTCTTTCCAGTTCTGTGATCACATTAATGGTCGTCATAACTATATATAGTTAAGCTGGCCATAAAACTATATATAACTATAACTATAACTGTAACTGTAACTATATATATATATA
>QMIH01000122.1:160660-217968 GCA_003987875.1 Clarias batrachus
TTGTATATAATAATTTAATAATTTTTATAATTTATCTGTATGTTAAGAATTGAAATCTTTTCCAACAGTTACTCAGTAAATTCTATGGATCATAGAGACAGGAAGGATTCTTTAATATGTGCATAATATGAAATATGATCAGATTGTTTTTGCATGATGTATATAATATAAAGAATCAGTTATCAGTTTAATTAAATGCACTTTTACTGATATATACTATAACCCATACCCGATACCACGGGACACTAAATGGCCTAGTATAATTTGTCAAGCTAATGAACATATGAAGCAATCATAGAATCTGGTCTCTGTGAAATTATGGTAAAAATAAGGAACATACAATCTTCCTACAATATAAATAATCGAAATATTAACTAGGTTTCTTAATTGAGTTTCAATATTAGTATTTGTATTGACAAGTCCAAAAAACGTTCTACTCAATATGAAATATGATGTAAATTATGTAAATACAAATTATATACAGTAAAAGCATTCAATTTGTGATTCAATTAAAAATTCTAATATCATACACAGTATGCCATGCGATGAAATGCTCATGAACGACTGTCCATGATCTGAATTAGAAACATTACACAGAAAAATATAATCACACTACAAGTGAAAATTTCCCAGTAGAAAATACAGTTCAACTAAAGCTATACAGTAGTTTGCAATAAAATAACATTTGCACCGCCAGGGTCCGGGTTCAATTCCCAACCAGACTCGATTCCCGTTTCCATGTGCATGGAGTTTGCATGTTCTCCCTGTGATTCGGTTTTCTCCCACAGTCCAACGACATGCAGATTAGGCTAATTGGCGTTCCCAAATTGCCCGTAATGTGTGAATGAGATTCAAGATTCAAAGAACTTTATTAATCCCAGAGGGAAATTGCTTATTCCGGGCCTATACAGTTGCTCACCCTTGTTATCAAGCAGAAAGGAAAAGTAAAAAAAAAGTAAAACTAAGTCAGTAACTAAGTTAATATGGTACTTACTGTTTGAGGACTTACTTGTGTATGTGTGTGTGTGTGCCCTGCGATGGATTGGCACCCTGTCCATGGTGTACCCTGTCCATGGTGTACCCTTCCATGTGCCCCTGTGACCCTTGAAAACAGGATAAAGTGGTAAAGAAGGTGAGTGAGTGAGTGAGTGAGTGAGTGAGTGAGTGAGTGAGTGAGTGAGTGAGTGAGTGATATAGGAGATGGGATCAAAAGGTTTTGAGATTAGCAATCCGATCGTTTTCGCTGTAGGCTGTAAAACCTGGCAGTAGAATTGGTTATGGATGGTCTGGTCCCACGGGATGAATTCTCAATGCACAATGCCACGAATGTGAAGACAAAGAGCATCCATTCAGTCGAGCTACGGACCTGCTCCGCCTTTTACGGCCAAGGAGATGTTGAGTTCTTCCACTGTGAAGACTGTTGCTTCATCTCATGGTCGAACCCATACACCCAAGTATCATCACCAGTAATGATCCTCGACATGAAGGACGGGTCATCCACGGCACGCTGACATGAGCTGACTTGACGCAATGTTCTTTCTGCTGGGTCAGCAACCTGGAGACAAACTTGGTACAGCAACATGGTACATATTCAAATCATACATCTGGATCACCTGGACTGTTCTGTATGACACATTGATAACGGGAGCAATGTTGTGGATTGCTCTCTGACGATCATCATGCACAAGTTGCCGAATGGGTTGAGCTTGTTGAAGGTCTTCCTGATCTCTCCCCATCTTCCAGTGATGTTCTTCCGCTCTAGGAGCACACATGCCACTCGAAACTCCCCGTTGCAGCATCGCCGTAAGCTTGCCAAATCATCTCTCTAACTTGTTGTCCCTGAAGAAATAGCAGACGCGGTAACACATGTGGCCAGAATAGCACCAGTTACACAGAAGGATGTCTTTTGGCACACTGACTTATGAAGGTCGGCGCTCTCCGTGACTGTGTGTGCATGCAGCCTTGTGCTGCCCAGTGTTGGCGTGTCACAAAACTAGTCTCAAAACTTTTTGATACCACCTCGTAGAAACGTGCATTACACAGGATCAGAATTTACAGAATAAAAGTGTAAAGTGTGAGAAATGTAAAAGTATAAAAGATATAAAAGTATGAAATTTGAACAATGCCGTGTGGGTGTGAGAGCAACAGTATGATTTGAAATAGTATAAAATAATAAAAGATGTGATTCAGCGCCTGTGTGATTGTCCAGTCTACTTACATGCAAATGACTAGTGTCCAAACAAGAAACATGCAACATGGGTGTTAGCAGGAATGTAGGGTGTGTGCGTATTGTGCAAGTTTCTTGATTTAGTCCTTGGCGTTGTTTTGGTTCAGGCCGGCGGGAAGATGCCCGTCCTTATTTTCTCTGTGTTGACCTTTAAGGAGCAGAAGCACTTGCCTGAGCGTAACAAAGAAAGCAGACTATTGCTCAGATGTTGTAAATAGAGTGCAGGTCTGGGAGCTCAGTGCAAATGATGCACACAGCTGATCGCATCACTCACCTGTCCTGCACACTGCTATCCATATCCATATGCACTCCTGAGTCTCCTAAAACTTCCTGCAGGTTTTTTGCAGTCAAATGGGCGTTTTGATTTGTTTTTCTGACCAGCATATGAGCAGTTCACTCCCAGGGTTTTCTTGGTCTTCCAGATCTCATTTTGACCTCCACAGTTCCCCTGAACTGACATCACTTAATTACATTTCTCACTGTGGAAACTGCAAGCTGACAACGCCTCGCTATCTTCTTGTAGCTTCTCAAGAAGATAGCAAGGCGTTAATAACTTTCATTTTCAGAGTCTTGCGCAGCTGCTTAGAGGAACCCATGGTTGTTGAGTGTCCGCAAGTGTGTGTACAAGGTTTGAAGACTTAAAAAGTATTTGTAAAGCTTTGAATCTGGCATTTACTAATGACAGCTGTTGCCAAGCATCAGATCTAACAAGGTGATTAAGGTCAGAAACCTTGTAAAAAGATTCTGAGACTCTGGAACTCTTGGGGTGCCAAAACTTTTGCACAGAGCCATAATAATGTTTGTTTTTATTTTTTATTTTTGTTACATTTATGGCATAAGAAGTAACTATGCATCACTGTTTGCTGAAAATGTTGTGCATTTGTCCCATTTCCAAAAGAGACTGTGTTAACATCTTGTCAATTAAAAAATCACCAAAATCTGTTATTTATCATGGGGTGCCTAAATTTTTTGCATAAGACTGTATATCAACTGTTCACTTGGCCTTCGCGAAATTGAAAAAAGTGAGAAAAAATACAATATTGAATTCTGATTGGCTTATCAGCGTTATTTATAGTTCGTCGATAAAGGAAATGATAGGCGGGCGATGGGGGGGGGGGTATTTTTTTCTACAGGAGGGATGACATCACCCTGGACAACAGTCCCCGTCCCCCCCATCAAATCAAACTTATTTGGCTGTCAGCAAACTTAATGGAGATGGTGTAAGTTGAGTTGGAAGTGTCGAAACAATCATAGGTGTACAGGAAGCACAGTAAGCAGCTTGAGACACAACCCTAGCGGCCTCTAGTGCTCAAGTTGGGGGTGAAAGTGAGACATGTCTATCCAGTCGTACTGCTTGTGGTCTGTCAGTCAGGAAGTTTGAGAAATGGACTACAGTAAGTCAGCAGTGAGTCTTGAATTGCTGCGTTTAAATATATAGTTTTAGAAAGAGGCGAAGATGCTGGGCAGCATGGTGGCTTCGTGGTTAGCACTGCTGCCTCGCACCTCCAGGGTTCGGGTTCGATGTGCGTCTCGGGGTCTGTGTGTGTGTGGCGTTCGCATGTTCTCCCAGTGGTTGATGGGTTTTGTTCCGAGTACTGCAGTTTCCTCCCACAGTCCAAAGACTAATTAACTAAGATTAAGATAATCAGTGTCCCCGAATTGGCCATAGTGTACGAGCGGATTGGCATCCTGTCCAGGGTGTACCCCGCCGCTTGCCCAAAGTCCCCTGGGATACGGTCCCCTGTAGACCTCCTGCGGCCCTGTATACAGGATAAAGCAGAATAGACGATGATGAGTTGTATTTCATTGTTTTTACTTCACTTCCAGCATGACTCACTAAGTGTAGCTTTTCTCTCTTTTTTTTTTCCGTAGATTATACCAATATTATATTTCCTTTTAGCAGAACGTTCATGTGAATAAATCTGAATTTTGGGGCTTGTCACTCATTTTGGGTTCCAAACAAGATGGTTTGAAGAAACACATGATTAACTTATTCAACGTATTTTTTTTTATCATTAATACAAATGTTATTTTTAAAGCACTTTATGTGGAGAAAATGACACTTCTACTGTTTATGTCATTTAAAAGAACAGTAAAATAATTAAAGTGGAATCTCTAAACCTCTGAAACCATGCTGTATTGCTCTGATGGACATATGCATGCTTCATTGCGCTTACTTCCACAGCTGTTTTAGTTTTCTAAAAGTTTGTGTGAAACCTCAGTGGAGCATGCTATTGCACGAATACGACTGCAAGTCGGCCAGATTTTTAGCAGCTTTAAAAATTATTAAGTGATTAAATGTGGTTTAAATTGCTTTATTAAATACCAAACGGTTAGCATAACATTGAATTGTCCGGCACTCCCTGTCCCGAAAACAGGTCTGAGTCACACATCTGCACCAAGACGCCATTGGTATTCAGGAGAAAATATCAGCCAGGAATATATCCTTAATATGACTTAATAATAATAATGATTTTTATTTGTATTAAAAACACACATTTGTATATATAGATATACTGCAGTTTTGTAAATATGGTTTCCACCCGAGCTGAAAATCGAGACACCTAACAACACTATGATCTTATCCAGATGTGTGTTTTTCTCGTCCAGGGGAATCCACGATCCTCATGGAGCTTTCACCGTTCCCAGTGATGATGTCATTATTCCTCCACCCCACCCTTCAGCTGTATTGATTTTTAGTTTTGTTCCCATGGCAGTAAAGCAGCTCAGACTCCGATCCTTAAGACCCTTTTTCCTTTGAGGTTCTCTTTGCGGGTGGATCTGTTATTTATGCAGTAACGCATAAATTTTTAATAATTTTATGACTTTTTTATTTGTTGACCTTCTGATGCACAGTCTTTACTATGTGTACTATTGTTTAGCGTGATGCACAAGTACAGCGAGAGAGCAGAGCTTGGGAAACTTGTTGATGTTTTGTCCAAGAAAGGTCACATGATTCCATCCTGACAGCTTCAGACATAATAAAGTCATGAATGTTTGGTACTGGTGGAAGACAATTATGCTTATCTAGACGTTTAACGTTCCAGATCTACAGTATATTCAAATATGAGCTGCTAATGGCTTAAACTGGTAACGTGTTTGTGAAATAATATTTTTTTATATTATATGGCGGCAGGTTAGCTTAGTGGTTAGCACTGTCGCCCTGCACTTCCAGGGTCCTTGTTCGATTCCCGTCTTGGGCTGTGTGCATGGAGTCTGCATGTTCTCACCATGCTTGGTGGGGTTTCTTCTGGTTCTCCGGTTTCCTCCCACAATCCAAAATCCATGCAGGTTAGGCTAATTGCCGTTCCCAAGTTGCCCGTAGTGTGTAAATCCATGTGTGAAAGTTAACCAGAGGTCTTAACAAGGTTGTAGGGAAGGGAAAAAATAAAATGGTCATCCTTGGCCTCCACGGTCCCTAGTTGGACTACAGATGGGTGGATGGATGGAATATATTATATATTTTTATTCTATGTGAAAACACATCCCTCTGTTGCGCTGTCCTTTTATTATCTCTCTAATATTATCTTTCCATCCAATCCCCTCTTACAGCTTACTACCTGTTAATTCGTCTCCACAGTCATTTATTAACCCCATGCACTCATCCTCAGTACAGTATCATTCTATCCATGCTTACAATGTTATGTTTATTTTCCTCCCATTCAACCTCCTCTTTCCTCCTCCATACCTTCATTCATATCTTCAATACCTTTTTATTTGTTCATCATTCCCTATTTACATTGTCCTTTTCTTACTATTCCCCATCCAACCCATCCATTTCCACTTTTATTCCTTTATTCCTCCTTCATCTTTGTGGTCCTGCCTCATTTCCACCTAACCATGCATACATTATTCTCTACCTCTTCATTCATTCATCCATCCTTCCATCCATCTATCCTTCTCTAATCACTGTACATGTTTAATGTTATTTTTCAGCCCTACTGTTCTGTTCACTCCTCCCTCCATCCATTCTTCTCAATCAGCTCACTGTCTTTTTATCAGCAACCCATGTACTTATTCTCACTACCCAGCTTTTCCTTTTCCATTGTCCATTGTCCATTATTATCTCTCCATTCAGCCACATCTACAGTACCTCCCGTCCATCTACACATCCTTCCATCCATCTCCACCTACCAGCTCTTTCTTCCTCTAGCCATCCTTTTCTTACCAGCCCTGCATCACTGTCCATCTATCCCTGCATACATTTTGCTTTACCAAACCAGCTCTACCATCTCTCTAGTTCTCCATTTATTGCCTACCTGTCTCTTCAACATTTTCACTCTACACTATCTCTCCATGTGCCTGCTTACTATCCATCCATCCATTTATCCATCCATCCATTCTTCTCTACCTACATGTTCAATTTTTTCACACTGCTTATCATCCATCCATCCATTCTTGCTCACTGCCCATTATCATCTCATCCATCTTTTTACTTGTTACCATGAAGTGCGCCGAATGAAGTGTGAGATCGTGTTTATTAAGTAAAATTACATTTCACACTCATAAGGGTGTATTTAAAAATGTACAGCACCATCTGGTGAATTTTCAGAAGAACTAATGATTTTTTCAAGGTTTAATTTTTTTTTATGATATAAGGGTGGTTTCCATTTTTTATTTCAAATATTTTCTCTTCCTGTGTGTCACGAACTGGTATGGCAGGCAGTTCAGGCGGATTTTATTTGCCGTGGGCATAAAAGGCAAGCATAAGTGCAGAGAGTTTTTTTTTTTTTTTCCAACATAAAAGTCTTAACAACCAAAACACAAACAAAACATATGGCTCTGGACATACAGACACACATATCCCGTCTCTTTAAACATTGACAGGCTTCTCTTAACAAATACAGACTTCTCTAGACATTAACAGACCCATTAAGCCTTTCAGACCATGTAAGCATTTCAGACCCTGTAGGACTGACACAAGACTGGACGGGACAGGAATACTAGAGACTGGATGAGATCAGACAGGACCAGGGACACAGGGGCTAGAGACTGGACGAGACAGGGCTAGAGGCGAGAAGGGGAGCACACAAAGCTACACACATAAATGAATTGACTAACCAAAAGACACAATTACACATCACACAACTCATCAGAGCCCAAATACCCAAACAGAACCAAACAGAACCAAATACCACATACCCACTGACAGTATTAATGCTCGACCCGGTTTCCCAGAACAATCAGCTATTTACAACACTAATAATGAGCTACCTCGGTTCAGGTGAGCACCCGCATCACCTGACCAAGGTGAATTCTGGGAAACTATGTCGATTAACAAAAACTACAAAGCAAAAACAAACATGTGCACACAGTGACCTCTAGTGGTAGTCCCTTACACTGTGGGCTAATTGTAATGAAACAAACACTATATGTTACCTCAAGCTTCGCCAAACAAACAGACAAAGATTCAAAAAAAAAATAAAAAACATATTGATATGTTCTATTACTCATCTTACATCACCACAAATTTGTTTTTTGTTGCAAATATCTTCAATGTACAGACACTCCCACTTTACAGTTGTATTATATGTATAGATTATGGTCCATCCTCAGACTGCAGAAGTCAGACAGGTTGCAGAGTGTTGCATTTCTGATGTCTGACATCCCTGGTTCGTGCGTGCAATAGACCTTCAGGAGAGCAATTTGACAGGATTCATTTCAGATATTGTCCTCTAGAGGACGCTGTAGGCCAGAAAAACAGGAAGAGCTTCAACGGCTTGAAGGTGATAAGGTTTTGTCAAATACACCCTTTGTCAACAAATCACCCAATAAACCATTTCCATACTCGGGCGGGGCGTGAGATGACTTATTACTGACAGGGCTATGTTTAGAACACTGACGATGAAAAGCTGACACGGTGACTCAGGAACTCATGTGCTCCATTTACTACTGTTACATGGAACATACAGTAGCAGTGTACAGTGTAATGGAGAAACAGGTAGGTGTTCAAATGAGGTTAAGACCACTAACTTCTTTCATTTCATTTTTTTTAAATCCCAATTTTATTTTTAAATTCATATATCTCAGTTTAATTTCTATCTTTAAGGACTGCTTTACGGCTGTGGGGTCATTATTTGTGTCATATTTTAGAAAGGAACAGTATACAGAAATAAAAACTGTACATGTCTCTTTAAGGTCTTTAGCTGGCTAAATACAGTATGAGATGAGATTGCCTCAGTGCATAATAATAATAATAATAATAATAATAATAATAATAATAATAATAAATAGGTAGATAGATACCAAGATAAAAGCTGGCACACAAACCGACAATCACATACACCAAACAATAAGTAAAGATAAATAAGGTAAAAATAAATAAGGTTCTCCCCATGCTTGGTGGGGTTCATCTGGGTACACTGGTTTTCTCCCACAGTCCAAGGACATGCTAGACTAAAGGGTGTTCCCAAATTGCCCGTAGTGTGTGAATGTTGACCGGAGGTCTAAAAGAGGATAAATACAGTGGTCGCAGTTGGCCTCCATAGTGTTGGACTATAGAGGTTCTTAGATGAATAGACTAATAAACAAACAAACAAATAAATAAATAAGTAAGCATTCATATATATAGCAGAAGTTATTTGACCAACTGCATAATAATAGTAAACAAACAAACGAATGAATGAATGAATGAATACGGCTGCTGGAAAGCAGTCAATGTGCGACGCCTGTTTTTTTATTTATTAAGGATGTAATGTCATAAAATCAAAAGACGAGTTCAAAGAAATCACTGAACGTCCAATATTAAGACGTATGTACACACGTTAAGTGTATGCAACCCTCTGACCACAACTGTACACCACGTTGTCTGGGTGACTTTTCCATAAACTGCCAAATGAAAGGGTGTTAAAGGGTGTTGAAAGAAGACGAACTAATCCTCGTTGTGTCCGTCACACCTCGATACACTTACTGGCCGGGCCTGAACAACCGGGAGAGACGGACAAAGACACACACACACATGATGTCTGAAGAGCTCTGTGTAAGAGAGCGTCCTGTGTCATGGATGATCTGTAACAAAAACATAAATGACGTCATTAACGTGATTAACATGCAGGTCATGGAGAGACAGATGGTAGGAAATACATTTGTATTTTTCGGTTAAATGAACGGGTTCCAGCAGACACAAAGTGCCTGGATGTATATTTGTTGAACCTGGGCGGAAGTGTTATACAATAAGGGGGCTGCTGATGAGTACAGAGGCATGGGGAAAGATCACATCATATTATAAATATAATAAACATGTTATATAAAATGGTTTTTATAAGTACAGTACATTTTCCTTCCCTTTCATTCCGTGCAAAAATGCATTCCAAAGTTTAGCTGAGACTCACATGAAGCTTCTGAGATAAATCGAGTCTTTTCAAAGTTACACTGTATTTAGTATAAACAACACTTTTCTTTCGCAGGAACGAGCCTTACAGCTGGCCAGAACTAGTCAGTTTGCTTTGGAATGCGGAGGCAAGTTTACGCGGCATTTTTGCACAAAACGAGGGTTGTGGAATTTGGTCCCAATTGCTTACAGTACATTGTACTCACGTTCCGGACCTATTTTAATGTACTTATACTTACCTCCATTTAACATTTAAGACTGAATTGAAACAGCCCAAACTATCCCTTTAATCTTTAAAGATTGTTAATAAAGTTCGGGTCGGCACGGTGGTGTAATGGGTAGCACTGTCGCCTTGCACCTCCAGGGTCCGGGACGATTCCCGTCTCTGTGAGTTTACTTGTTTCCCCGTGCTTGGTGGGTTTCCTCTGGGTACTCCGGTTTCCTCCCAAAGACCAGCAGACGAGGCGTTCCCAAATTGCCCGTAGTGTGTGTGTGTGCCCTGTGATGGATTGCCACCCAGTCCAGGATGTACCCCACCTCATGCTCTAAGTCTCCTGGGATAGGCTCCAGCGCCCCACCCATTTTTATTACAAGTATTATTTTAATACTTTTATTATTTAAAATATTTAAATATGTCGACTTAAATGGACAGTCATTATTTTCCACATTTGCACCAAACTTTGCTTAATGATAACGTTCTTTCATTTCGTCATTTTATTTATTTATTTATTTAGAAAAATATCTTTGTTTCTCATAACCATAATAGTCATTATATTTTGTATTTCTTTCAATTTGAAAAAAAGTGTGCTACTAAAATAGCATGCATTTAAAGCTTGTATCGCTTGTTTAGAACTGACATCCTCCTGAGCCGGCTTGAAATAACACGGGAAGCATGTGGCCACCAGCAATCCCGGTCCGGTCTGACTGGTCCCCAGTGAGACACACGCAGCGCACTTGACCTTAAACGTGACGACACGCGACATACCGGCATGCTTTTGCAAATATGTGGCCTTAAGTTAAACGCATTACAACACTGCATTACGGTGCATGTTTGATACTCGTCTCGAAACATGAGAAAGCCAGACGTAGAGTAGGGTTTTTGTTTTTCAAGCGATACGTTACGTAAATACAAAAGCGGAAGCTGAAAGTTAAAGGATAACTTGGTGAAATGTCAACGTTGCCATGCGCCAGTCTCAAAATCTGCATTTTCTGTTTGTTGGAGGACATTTGTGCCTTGCTACTATTATCAACCTGGATTCACCTTTGCTAGATTTCTAGGAGTGAAGAAAAAAAAAAAAGCACAGATTTTTTTTGTTTGTTAAAGGATGATCTCTGGTCATGTCTATCAAGACCAGCTTTTTAAATCTTACATTTTATAACAAGTCATTATAATATTCATGTAGTTAATAGTTCAAAGGGACTTTGTAAAATCAGGATGAGAAATTACTTTTAGGAAACTTCTAATTGTTCATCTAACATACAGTATGTATTTTCATACATAAACAAAAACGTTATGCTACAGCGCTCTGAGCTCTGACACTGGAGACTCCTTCCGTAACGGTTCCCTAAACAGCAAACACTTGTTTATCAACAAATATCCACCACGCGGGTTCCAACAATAGCACGTTCGAATGAGTGCATTAATATAAGCCTGCGATTTGCGGCTGGGGAAATTTCCTGCAAAAATGAATCAACACCTTCTGACCAATCAGAACGGAGGATTTACTCCCGTGTCATTACTCTCGCTGAGATCCCTTCCTATAATAGAAAACCGGAGTGTGAATAAATGTCAATCAGCAACATGCAAAACGGAAATTTCCATAAATCCCAGACAGGATGAAGCGTTTCATCGCACATGGAAAGAGTGCAAAGGCCTGGTCGAGCCGCAAGCGCTGATAAGAGATGATGTGTTAATGTACAGCAGCTAGAAAGACGAGTCCACTGAAAGTCCACATTGTATTGACACAAGCGGGAACCTTCGACCTACGGTTCGTTGCCTGCAAATAAAATACTGCGAGTAGTGCAGTATGTTTACTGACTCGTCACAAGTCCTTTTGCTATTACAACCACGTAATGTTGCAGCTTCTCTGCTTATTAAATTTAATAAACTGTTTCTTAAATATCCTCCATCTCTAGGATGGAATTAGGATTTATAAAAGAACTGAATCCTTACCAAGGAATACAACACCCCACTTCATTCTGTTACAGGAGAATAAGTTGTGTAAAGTTGTTTACGTTGCACTCGCGTTCCAGGTCTAAAACATGAAGTCTTGAATTCTTTTTTTTTTTTTACTATTATTTCATTTGAATAAATAATAAGAAGTGATAAATGAATCCGAGCTCTCGATCGGGATGTGTGGGTTTCACTCAGCAGCAATTCACACTTCAGGCGCTTTCCATAACGGATACAGAAACGTAACCTAACACCAGGTGTGTGAGCTGTGACTCCATTATAGAAACAATAAGGTAACCGGTTAGAAGGAGTGTGTAGTAACATAAATACTGTGATTTGAAAGACGGGTAACATTACTGCCAGCGCTGCGTTAATCTAAATAAATAACGGACAGGGTTTGTCTGCACTGTACATTGGTCAGAACTCGCTCTCTTAATGATATATTTACATTTCATCCATTTGAAGACCTGAAACCAGTCTGTCCAGCCGTCACAAAAACTTTGGCAGTCCTTTAAGTTAAACCTTCGCAATAACTGAAATCCAAATGTTGAGTAGAAATGAAGTTCTGAGCAGGTACACAATGAGCCGATTATAAACCGCAAGTTTTGACAGCGCGTCGAACAGTGGGCGTGTCTTCAATCCGCCGCTGGACGGAATTTATTGACACTTTTGCAGTCCTTAGACTCTCTGCCTGAAGTTTAATCTGCACCATCAGTGAAATCACAATGTTGAGTAAAAGTGATGTTATGAACAGTTATGTATGGGATTTAATAATCTACTTTAAAATAATCTACTAATGCGCTACTGTCTCAATGTCTCAGTGTCCTTCCTCCATTTCTCATCTGTGATTCTCTCTCCGATTACCGAACAGGGAGTGTATTTGTATTTGTCTGAGCACCAAAGAAAGAAGTACAACTTAGTGTAAACAAGGCGTCAGATTCTCAACCTTACAGAATGTGATTTCTGTCTATTAATAAGTGAGACAGAGAGTTCTGCTGTACAGAGAGACACACAGACATGGACGTGAGCTTCAAGCTGAAATAATAATAATAATAATAATAATAATAATATCACTGATCATTAAAGATCAGCAGATTATTTTGAGCTGTTTCCCATCAACTGGTGAAAAATAAATCAACACCTCATTCTAAAAATGGAAGAGTTATGTGGTGTAAATAGAGTTTATTTGTACAGTCGTGGCCAAAGGTTTTGAGTTTATATAAGTTTTCACAAAGTTTGCTGCTAAACTGCTTTTAGATCTTTGTTTCAGTTGTTTCTGTGATGTACTGAAATATAATTACAAGCACTTCATACATTTCAAAGGCTTTTATCAACAATTACATGACATTTATGGAAAGAGTCAGTATTTGCAGTGTTGGCGCTTCTTTTTCAGGACCTCTGCAATTCGACTGGGCTGCTCTCAAACAACTTTTGGGCCAAATCCTGACTGATAGCAACCCGTTCTTTCATTCTTTCAACAATACACTGTTGTTGGATTGTTGGAAGAAGTTGCTGTTGGAGGGTGTTTTGGTACCATTCTTTATTCATGGCTGTGTTTTTGGGCAAAATTGTGAGTAAGCCCACTCCCTTGGATGAGAAGCAACCCCACACATGAATGGTCTCAGGATGCTTTACTGTTGGCATGACACAGGACTGATGGTAGCGTCACCTTTTCTCCTCCAGACAAGCCTTTTTCCAGATGCCCCAAACAATCAGAAAGAGGCTTCATCCGAGAATATGACTTTGCCCCAGTCCTCAGCAGTCCATTCGCCATACTTTTTGCAGAAGATCAATCTGTCCCTGATGTTTTTTTTGGACAGAAGTGGCTTCTTTGCTGCCCTTCTTGACACCAGGCCATCTTCCAAAAGTCTTCCCCTCACTGTGTGTGCAGATGCGCTCACACCTGCCTGCTGCCATTCCTGAGCAGCTCTGCACTGGTGGCACTCCGATCCCGCAGCCGAATCCTCTTTAGGAGACGATCCTGGCGCTTGCTGGACTTTCTTGGACGCCCTGAAGCCTTCTTAACAAGAACTGAACCTCTTTCCTTGAAGTTCTTGATGATCCTATAAATTGTTGATTTAGGAGCAATCTTAGTAGCCACAATATCCTTGCCTGTGAAGCCATTTTTATGCAACGCAATGACGACTGCACGCGTTTCTTTGCAGGTCACCATGGTTAACAATGAAAGAACAATGATTTCAAGCATCACCCTCCTTTTAACATGTCAAGTCTGCCATTCTAACCCAATCAGCCTGACATAATGATCTCCAGCCTTGTGCTCGTCTACATTCTCACCTGAGTTAACAAGACGATTACTGAAATGATCTCAGCAGCTCCTTTAATGACAGCAATGAAATGCAGTGGAACGTTTTTTTTTTTCGGGATTAAAGTTAATTTTCATGGCAAACAAGGTCTATGCAATTCATCTGATCACTCTTCATAACATTCTGGAGTATATGCAAATTGCTATTATAAAAACTTAAGCAGTAACTTTTCCAATTTCCAATATTTATGTCATTCTCAAAACTTTTGGCCACGACTGTAGTTTTAGACTCACTGGTCAGACCAGAACAAAAAGTGAGTCGACTCTGTGGTGAATCGAATGAGTCGATTCACTGGAAAGAGCCGGAATTCTGAACTGTGGGGCGTTTACTCTGCGCGCGTGCGTGCGCGTGTGTGTTACACAGAGCTGTGTGCAGGTGGAAGTACAGACGCGCGCGAGTCTCTTCTCTCTCTCTACAGGTGAGTTCTTCTTTTTCTTTTTTGAAGCGTTCTGTAGCTCTCACTCACTCACACACACACACACACACCTGTATTTACCTTTCTGTCTCTACAGCATCTAGTCTGTTTAAAAGTCATCTGTGTCTTAGATGGAGTCGGGTTACACACACACACACACACACACACACACACACTCACACACACTGAGCACCTTCCATTGACAAATGATAATATTACTGCTAATGAAGTCTGTCTCCAATCCAACTCTAACCTGAATCTCAGTGACCTAAATATATGAATTAATCATTCATCAGTAATTGTGTTCAGGAGAAAGCAGTTAGTTATATTTGTTGTGGCAGCTAATTTATTTTTTTTAATATAATTTGTTATAATTTCTTTTACAATTTTATTAAACTATAATCTAATTAAAAGCGATGACAGATCGATAGATAGAAAATTAGTAACAATCAAAAGTTTCCCACAAGCATGGGATTTGTTGACTTTTTTTTGTTTGTTTGTGTGTTTTATATATTATAAATAAAATAGTGTTGGGTATTTGTAAAATAGGAGTTAACATTAAATAAAAAAAAAAAAAAAGTAAATAAATATACAAGACAAAAAAAAAAGCAGAATTTGTGTTTCTATGCTTTGGCTTTTACATTGAAATAAAAACATAGAATTTACTTATTTATCTACTGTATGTATGTATTTATTTATTTATTTATTTAAACATAAATAAACAAAACGAATATACGAATAGTTTAAAAGCATTGTCTTTTGGACAGAAAAAACATCATCTAGATTTAGAATTAAAAAAAAATCTTTTTAATGTGTTCATATTTATGAAATGTATTTTTAATGCACATTAAAAATATTCTATTTAATGTATTGTTCCATATAGGCTTTATGCTATATGTGCTTTATGCATAACATATATGACATTTACATACTCAGTTAAAAAAAAAACAGTTTAAATTAAATATCGAAACTGTCATAGGGTGACAATACCCCCCAAACACACACACACACACACACACACACACACACACACACACACACAGAGCTTGAGTATCTGTTGATGCAACGCTTGCCTGCTAGTTCCTGTCTCTGCTCACCTTTAGACTTGTGTTTTAGCATCCGCATGGATCTTATTCTGTGACACGCTTTATGTACAGCGTCTACTGAGGGATTAGGAAAGGTTTACGCAGTAGTTCTGTGTAAACCACAGCAGAGATTTGTGAGCCACGAGTGTATGTACAGTGTAAACACAGGAAGCGTGAGATGGCTCTGTTCCTGAGCCGTGTGAAGGAGGTGAGATGTGTGTGTAACCCGTGCGTTGGTTTGACTTTAATGACGTGGTGATGTGTTTGATGTGCTTAACCATGTCGTGGATGTTAGGATAAAGATCAGGCCATGATGGTTTTAATAACAAGAATGTTGTGTTGTCATGTATTCTCTTCAACTGTGTGTGTGTGTGTGTGTGTGTGTGCGTGTTCGTGTGTTTAATGTAAATGATTGACTAAGCTTGATAACTAGTCCAGATATCACAGGGTACATGCTTCCCATTCCTTGTGCTTTTTGTCGTGTGACGGTACACAGACTTCAAAGGGCAATGTTTTTTACTTTATCGAGTCTAGATCACGTTCCTGTCCTGAAAATTGAATAAAAAATTAAAAACGATATTTAAATGTAAACCCGATGTTTTGATTCTGTATGAACCTGTGTCTGATTTTAAATAATGAATTAAAAATGTACACACACTTTCTCATTTGCGAGCATTTTAAGTAGAATTAATAATAATCTTAATGAATCACTAGATTAGGGATAAAAAAAAGGAACTGGGTGATGATTAAAAAGGAAGCAATGAAACTGGAACTTCCAGTTCGATTCTGTTCACACTTAAATTTCATATTCCAGGCAGGTGTAGCTCAGTGATTAACGCATGGCATTAGTGATGGCAAGGTGCCAGGTTCAAACCCCGTCGCCATCAGGTTGCCAGTTACCTGAGCAAGGCGCTTGTTTTATCAATTGATTTCCTATTTGTCTCCTCTGCTTTTTTTCTTTATGAATTTTTCAATTTTCTCAGAAAATTCTTAACCCTATTTTGCCCAAAATGATTGGGTTTAATCCTTTAGTGCAGAAATCCGGAATATTTCATCTTTAGCATATTAAATTTAACTGTAAATGATCAGTCTCGTGAAATAGCTTCAAAGGTGCCTTATTGTACTTAAAAAGAAAAGACAAGTGACCACGGGTCTTCAATGTCCCCAAAATGTGTCTCTTAACATTCCAGCTGAAATTCCACTCATCTTTCAAACTCGCACTTTCAGGCGCTGTAGCTTTAAATGACCTAATTTAAATGTAAATGAGTTACAGTACTACCTCACCTCGCGAGCCTTTTTTGAAAGTGCATTTTTCGAGCGAGTCAGAATGGGACTTCCCTGGAATGCATGCTGTCTAGGCAGATTTCTCCAGGGCGTTTTTTCATCCAGGATATAAGGGTTATGTTTGATTTATTATAAATGTATTTATATTTAGGACAGACAACTGATATGTAAAAATGGCATTCATACAGTATTTGTACAGGAACCTGATCAGTGAACAAGCTGACACTTAACACTTCTCAAATACTCTGTGAGCTCAGAGTATAAGCGAAAGGTCCGGATAGCGCTGTCCATCGAGTCATGCTCGTGTCCTCCACAAAAAGGCGGGAAACACGTGATGGTCTTCTACTACCAGACCGGGAGGGCCGTAGTCATTATGGGTGGAAATTGGATACGACTAAATAAATTTGGAATAAATTTGGGGAAAATCCACGCCGAAATAAAGTGGGTGTTCACGACAACGTCATCAGTTACAAATGAACGTTAACGTCACTTATAGATTGGAAAATAGTACAGTAGATTCTACTGTATGTATCGTACTGGATCATAAATCTGAATATTGTATCGTCTGAAGGTTTGAGGTTAACAACCAAATATGACCCTGTAGTAATATCCTGTGCCTCGAGGTCCAACCATGGTTATAAAAATTGAAATAAATACAACGGTCACCACTGGCCTCCACCGTCCCTAGTTGGACTACAGAGGTTCCTAGATGGATAAATGAAATATCCTGTAGCAGGAAATTTTCAAATTTACAGTATGTTGAGTCCATATTTCTAGGTTCTAGAGAGTAGCTAGGACAAAACTCCTAACCCTCATCCCGGATTGATCAGTTCAAAAAGCCATGAATATTAACAACCGTTTCCTGAAGGTCCAGGACTGGGAACCACCTTCAGTTTGTTGTGATAAAAGCTAAAGAGCGTGACGGAATTCCACATTGCTCCTCTCTAGACGGATATTATCCTTCATCATTGTTGGGAAAAGCACTGTAGACTGACTTATCCTGCGATGTAAATCCTGTGGCGCATTTTGTATTAGTGTGGCTTTTCATCTTGGTCACGGTGAGAGCTCGATGGTAATCATAATCAGATCCGAATACATAATCAACATGTGGACTTGTGGACAGTAGATACTCATCATTGACTTGTTATCCTCACTCAGCAGCTGGCGTACAGTAATGTCCAGTAGTGGTGTTGTGACCTTAACCGTTTAAACTCTGTGTGTTTGTCTTCCATGTTGAAATTCACAAACGGCGCATGCTGTATGTATTAGCATATCAGACTAACAGCTAATTCCTAGTCAACATCAAACATCTTCTAGTGAATTTTAGGATTAGGAATTTTAGAAGCCTATTTCAGATTGTGCCACTACGATCTGAAATACATTTTTAAAACATAAAAATCTATTCCTTATGCCTTAATTGAAATGTCTATGAATACTGATTTGGGGTTAAATTAAACCAAATTGCATTTGGCCTTGAATTTGTGCCCAAGGTTTCAACTATATATTTTTTTATCAAAAAAATTGAAATCTAATCTAATTAAAAATTTTGTAGAAGACATTTAAATCTTAATTTAAATCATTTAAATTAAAATCTGTTTCAAATTCACTTAAAATTTTCGATTCATAAATGGTAGCAGT
The DNA here is from genome assembly GCA_003987875.1 of Clarias batrachus. Taxonomy (NCBI): domain Eukaryota; kingdom Metazoa; phylum Chordata; class Actinopteri; order Siluriformes; family Clariidae; genus Clarias; species Clarias batrachus. The sequence goes on from QMIH01000122.1 coordinate 179,137, forward strand.
CAAATCCGTTTTCATTTGGTTTTCTAGATTCCTGACTCGATTTCCGACCTGGCTCACATTCAACCCATTGAAACCCATTTTCAACTGAATCTAATTAATTCACACAATTCATAATTCACACAAAATCAAATTCTCATTCCAGCCATGAAAGTCTCAGGTTATGTTGTAATCTAGAACGTGCAAGACGTCTCAGACAGTCCAGAATGCAAAAATATATTCATGAAGTAATTTAAAAATGGATAAAAGTCGTCTCGGAGGCCATCTAAAATGCAAGAAAGACAAAGCGTTTCATATCTTGTGGAACGTCTTGTGAAACATGCCTTGGACATTCTAAAATGTGCCGAAGTACAGCGGACTCTTTATGACATTCTACAACAGAAGCAAAGCTTTGAGGGGCTTCTTGAATGAGTGAATGAACCCCTTCTAGAACCCCTTCTAGAAGTCTTTTTCCAGGCGTTCTAGAACTTTGAGGTTCTTCTTGAAAGCATGGAAGACTGGTTTAACTCCTGGAATGCACAGAGACTGAAGTTGTTCTAAAATGAGAGGAAGGACTGTTTAAACTCCTTCTTCAATGCACAAGTCTTCTCGCTTATCTTCCAGAATTCTAGAAAGCATGAAACACTCTGAGGTTGTTCTTGAATGCATGAGAAGACTTTGAGTTTCTTTCCTTGACACGTTTTAGAATGTCCAGGTCATCTTTAAGTCATTCTAGAACATGCACAAGGTCTTTTAGGTTGTCCTTGAATGCAGGAAAGACGTTTTTAGCACCGTCTAAAATACACAAGACTTCTCTCATTCATTCTAGAAGGCATAAACCTCATTTCTGAGGTTCTTTTTAAATACATTAAATACTTTTTGAAGTAATTCTACCAGGAAACCAGGGGGTTCTCCATCACATTTTAGAATGTCCAGGACTTCTTTGTCAAGGCGTTCTAGTATGAACAAAAATACTTTGTGAGGTTGCTCTCGAATGCATGAAAGGAACTTTTTTTTTCTAGAAACAACTTCTGATCTTCGCCCCAGGCATTTTAGACTTTCTGAGGTTCTTCTTGAAAGCATGCACGACTATTTTAACACATTCTAGGAGGCATGAAAGACTTTCTGAATTAGAACCCACAGGACGTCTTTGACTCATTTTAGAATGTCTGATATTTGGACAAAAAGCCTTTTTGAGGTTTCACTAAAGAAAGAATGCATGAAAGAATTTTATGTTTAGAATTTACAAGACTTTTCTTATATTCTAGTTGAGACTGTACAGTGGTTCTTCAATGCAGGAAATGCTTTCATGCAGACCTTCTTAAATCCACAGGATTTCTCTGGCACAATGTAGGATGACCAGGTCTTCTTTAAGAATGACTTTGAGGTTGTTCTTGAATGCATGCAGGTTCTTCAATACTTTTTGAAGTTCTTCTACAATATCCAGGCGTTCTCTGAGACATTTTAGAATCTCAAGATCTTTTTAAGACATTCTTAAATGGATAAAAGACTTTGTGAGGTTGATCTTGAATGCATGAAGGACTGTTTAAACTCCTTCTAGAATGCATAGGTCTTCGACCCAGGCATTTTAGAATGCATCAAAGACTTTCTGAGGTTCTTCTTGAAAGCATGTAAGAAAAGACTTTGAGGTTCCTCTGACACATTTTAGAATGTCAGGTCTTCAAGACCGCCAACCCCCTCGCACCCCCCCAACCCCCCTCCCCCCCAGACGAGCACGCACAAAAGATTTTTTGACGCAATCAGACATTATCCGGAATCCTCTTTGTTCACATCGCTGCTATAATCTCAAGTCGAATCTCTCTGTCCGTCCGTTTCATGTTATTGTTCCTGTCATGAAACAAAGTTCTCCTAAATCACCCAATCGCTCCTAAATAAAAGCCTGACGCTAACACGCAACCTTTCTGAGATCAGTGGGATTGCCTGAGCGCAGGTTCACCTACTCGCTCTTCAGGTTTACAGGGAGGACCGGGCCGAGTGACGCGTTTGTTTGTGTGTGTGTGTGTGTGTGTGTGTGTGTGTGTGTGTGTGTGTGTGTGTGTGTGGGTAGAGGGGTGTATTCATTCTTTTAATTAACGTGGTTTACCAAGGCGAGATTGGAAGCCTGTGGTATGCTGAACAACTTGAAAAGCCTCCCTGCGCGAACAATGATCGCTATTCATGTGGGCCTTGTATTCCTCAAAGCTTCGCTCTTCCTGTTCGAGCTGTTCAGAAGATCTGCATATGAAGTTCATGTTTAAAAGGCCAGTGTTGCTTTAGGATATTTTCGGATAATCTCATTCAAACTTCGAGTGGGATCAACGGGATCACGCAGGTCTGTGTTTTTACGATTATTAAATGAAACTGTATTAAGTGTTTTTAGGGTCAAGACGTTGTTTTGTTTCGGTTTTAACTCGCTTTTCTGAACCTCTCAACCCAAAACAAGAGTCGGCTTACAAAAACATTCTCACATTCATTTTTCCTTTCTGCATTTGTTTTACTCAATGATACACCGGTGTCATCTCTGCAGCCTGTGAAGGACATTGTCAGACCTTGGTAACACACACTTAGCTACAACATGCGTTGCTACAGTAGGGTGGTGCCCTTAATCAAGTGTACGCCTTTTGGATGGTTTATAAATATCGTTCACCTACATGTAGTTCGCTATGAAAGCTTTACGCTGAACTTTTATTCAAAACCTTTTAAAAAGAATGCTTGAACAGCATTTCCAGGAATGTTCTGCTTCCCAAAGGTACAGTACAGTATGTGCGTCTTTACAGGTTAGAATGCATAATGTTGTAATGGAAACTGCACTTCTTGTATTGTTCGAGTTTCTTCCAGGTTTATTGATGTCATGCTGAATAAATATGGTCAGTACGAGAGCGCCTGTTGCAACAAATCGAACGTGTGGTCTTGATGTTTTTCTACATTTCATACCGTATATCACGTCATCTTGAACAGGGGTGGGTGCGCTGAAAGGACCGGTACCAGGACGCGACGGGTGTATCTGTGCATCACAAGTAGACGGTTGATTCGATTTTTCGATTCGATAATTCAGTATCATTCATGTTTATTATCAAGTTTGTCTCAAGCAGCTCTATTTCTTACTACTGTATATTTCTAGGATCTAATACTCATTTCATTGATGTGTATCGTTTGTGAACAATCAAGTCAAGTCCATTTATTTATATAGCGCTTTCAACAATTGACATTGTCGCAAAGCAGCTTTACACAATCAAAAGAAGTACGTTTGTATGCAGTGTGTATGAATCAAAATGATAAGATAAGCTTTTTTTCTGTTTTCCGCACCACACTCCAGTCCAGCAGGTGGCGGTATTGCACCAACCGCCCATAAATCCAAAAGAAGAAGAAAGCGATATGCTTGTAAAATGCTAGTATTTGAGGAATACATAATCAGTTGGGCGGAACGGTGGTGTAGTGGTTAGCACTGTGGCCGTGCACCTTCAGGGTCCCGGTTCGATTCCCGTCTCGGATCCAATGAGATGAATGTAAGTGGCTCTGGAGAAACTAAATGTCTGTAAATGACATAAATGTGATTGTAGCAGCAGGTAACAAAATTCCCTGATTGTACACTACTGTATAATATTAAATAGGTTCCTCAAGTTTGGTATAAAGTGTTGGTGGCTCCGTGGGAGGCTTCTCACCAGCGCGGCGGGTTCAGTTCCCAGACAACGCCCTAATCAGCGACAAGGTTGCAGGGCATTCTTATATGCTTTGTACTTGGTGTTGTTTGTAAGCGGACTGAGAGTAACGTCATTTCAATTCTCTATATGTGTGCACTGTACACGTAGCGGAATCAACAATATAGTTGATTTTGACTTTGTCTTTTTGACTTGTATCTGGTTTCCAAGTCCAGACATAAATATGGTTATAGAAGGGCAGAAGGGGCATCTGTTATTAAAGCTGTGTTCGATTAAAATCGGATGGTCCGCTGTGGCAACCCCCTCAACGGGAGCAGAGGACAGAAAAACAGGCAAAAACAACTCAGATTTTGGGTCAATGTATCAATGGGGTCAGAACCAAACACCATGCACTCACACTCGCGTTAAGCCTCCATCCGTGATCATTCATAATTACACAGGGTGGGTGAAATCTAACTAGGCAATATCAAATCGCTATAGATAATACTTGTAGTGTTACTGGAGCGCCACCCCATGGTGCATCACTTTCATTCTGCTCTTACTGTGTGTGCGTGGTTAGACCAGCATGGGACGACACGGACATGATGACTAGCATCCTAAAAGTCCAGATCTCACTTCATGTTTTTTTTTGTTTTTTTTTTCCTGTGGAGCTACACAAAGGAGGCGATGTACAGGACAAAGATCGATTGCCATCGATTGCAGGTATCGATTCAGGAGGTTCTCAGCAATGTCGCAAACGAGTTCTTTCAGAACGCCCTTATCCAGAGCGACTTACATTTTTATCTGAGGGTTAAGCGCCTTGTGCTCAAGGCCTCAACAGGGGCAACTTGCTGGCCAGGGGGTTTGAACCTGAGACCTTCTGAACTTTAGTTCAACACTTTAACCACTAAGCTACCCCTGATACAGTTATGTATCGTGATTTAAATTTTTTTTTCCTGTGTCTCTGGCAGTTCATTTATTGCTATACTGACTTCAAAAATCGATGTTTTGAATGTCATTTTTAATTTACAGATGTTTCCATTTAAGGTGGTAAAATGTTGCAGTAGCTCTTTGATCCTACAGGGGGCACTCTAAAATATTCACCCATTGGAACGCAGCACATTAGGAGTTTGTATCAACATCCAGAAAAAATAGGGATATTTATAATAATGAAAGTGATGTCAACAAAGCGTACCGCATCGCCATACATATCGACTCAGCACCGCAGGTATTGTGATATCGTATCGGCGGCTCCCTGCTGATTTCCGATCCCTAATTTAAGTGCCATCATGGTACACAACCGCTTCTTCTTTAACCTCCCGACAGTCCGATCTATAGAACAGAAACTGATGAGGATTTGGAAAGCTTATCTTGGCTCAGTCTGATTATAGCTCAACAACATTTTGCATATGGTTTTAAAAAAATCTTTTTATTCTTTTCCTGCTTGTTTTAGGGCGTGGTCTGCAACACGGCATAGAGCTACCTAAAGAGCTGAACATTTTAATTGTATAACTCAAATAAAAGGTGCAGTCATGCTAACGCTAAAACGGCCCGAGCATGAAAACACCCTGGTGAACTCTTCAGGTCTTGGGTGTGACTTACTTCTGTGCCAGTTTCGCAACCGCAGGAGCGTGTGTCATTTCTCAACCCGAGCACATTAACAATCTGATGACTGTTTGCATGCGCACTGAAACGCTCGTATAACATCAATAACACATGTCCTGATATCAATGTCTTCCTGTATTTCCCCCCCAGCCGCGTGACGTCGTTGCTCCCTGAAGCCGCCGCTCGATTCTTCGCCTCAGCGTCTTGCGTGCGATGCCGGTGCGTAACTCCCGGCCATGTGACTCTGCGTCAGGATCGTCACTAAGCAAGAACAGCGCAGGCAGCTCTGACAGCGTGATCAGCATCAACCCGGGCTACGTGAGTACGGCTGGTTATTGTCTCGTTAACCGTATCTTTTATTTTTTAACAATTGTTTGACCCAGAGCCTGGAGGAGACGCAACGCGGAAAGCTCTTGAGTTTATTGAAATCTAAGATAATTTAAGCAGAAAGAAAGTTATAACTTGAAAGAAATTCATAGACAATGTTAAGACAAAAGTAATGGCACCCTCTAGACAGAGATGCACTGTTTTTTTTGTGGGCGGAGTTTTCTAATTCAGCTGTGATGTCATAATGCTTATTAATTTATACCTGAAGTTCTGTTTTGTATCCTTTACAAGATTTAGACAAAATCTTTTTTTTTTTGTCACACTGATGCCTCGTGCTCATGTTTAGTATTTCAGTGGCAGAGGATACACCCACGCAGCCTCGAGAAGGACAGTTTTGCCCAAAACAACGTTACTTCACGTAACGACCGGGACGATAACCTTGAGCCCCGGAGAGTACATCGTTCAGGGAGACAATGTTCAAAAACAGTCTCGAATGCTAAGAGCAGGAACAGACCAACTTTGGTTTTGGTTTGCCCCAGAAAAGGAAGTTACGAGGTGGTGCTACAAACACTGGGTTAGTTTGTCTATTCATGGAGCAGATAAGAAAGGCAAATATCAGTCTTTCTGATCCACTGGTGGTTTTTTACTGCCGTGCCGTAGAACAACAACAGCACTGAGAGATACAGGTCCTTCTAGCACATACGCTTGGAAAACATTTGCCTAAAAAAAAGATTAATAAATGATTAAATACATGCTTGTGTCTTGAAAGCAGCCCAAACAACAACAACAACAACAAAAAGAAAGGGGGGGGGAAAAGTGAAACTTTTTTTTTTTTTTGTAGCTTTTTAAGAATTGTTCCGACTTTTCTGTTGCGCAAGAGGTCATGACCTTTGGAGGCTTTTTCCACGGCGCTCGTGGGTAAATTATTCCGCAAACTTTTTTTGTTCATTACAAAATAGAAATCAGCATCTGCTAGTAAATATCTTTTATCGTTTAATGATGCATAGAGTACTGTCTGCACAACCTCCGAGACGTTTTGGCTGGTGATGTGTGTGTGTGTGACATGCGGCTCCGAAAGCATTTCTTCACACAGCACTGATGCTGATATAAACTCCCTACAGTTGTGAATTGTGAATGTATTCACTGAGAAAGCTGTGTCATGTTAATACACAGCAGCCTGAAGTTAAAGCATGCTCTGCTTTCTTGTTTATGTTCCCGGTAGAGTAACAACATGATGGAGCATCTTTCTTCTGAGGAGCGCGAATGTCTCATGTTCCTGGAGGAAACCATCGAGTCTTTGGAAACGGAGAACGATGGCGGCGTGTCAAACGGTGGACCGGCCCGTCCGTCTCACTATCTGAACAATAAGATGGCTCACCTGAGCTCCATTAGGCCAGTTAAGCCGGAGGGTGAGTACGAAGGGCCGACATGAGCAAAGATGTGAATGTCTGAAAAAACAAAAAAAAACATCAGGACGTAACAATGGAAACATTTCTTATCTTCGCTAATGAAGCCAAAAGGGTTTACTTGCGTCTTAGTTCCATTTGAAACCTTCATTCATCATAAACTGAATAGTTTGGTATGAAATGGAAAAGCCATAAAGCAGAGTGTGTAAAGAAGAATCCACAAATTAACTGGCTGTTGTAAAAAAAAAATGTAATGCCGGTTACTCAACATTTCCCCAAGTCCTTCTGAGGCTGTAGGAGAGATGGCATTCTTCTATTTATAAGATTTGTCAAATTTGGTTTACATAAAAACCCCTCTGATAATGTTCTTCATACATTAACATTTCCCCAACTAGAGCCCAACTAAACTACTACTAGTCTTATTTTCTTAATGTTTATCACATTTCTCTCCGTTTTCTCTCCACTTGTTTGTCTTTCAGAGCTATCAGTCCATGAGGACCCCAATAAAGTTCTTGGAAAAGATCATAAACCGCATAAATTGCTTGTTCCAACGCCACTAGTTTTAGCCAATGGCAATGCTAAATTACTAAAAAAATCTGATTTCTCCACTATTGAACCAAAGCCAGCTATACAGATCAACGCACCTAAATCCCCAGCCATAAACTCTATTGGAAGTCCTGGGAGACACGAACCAAATCCTTATGCCCCCAGTCAGCTGAATGACTTGCCACCTTCATTTATTCCTGCGCCTCCAGTCAAACACGGTGCTACAGCCAAAGACATCTCTCCTAAGGTTCATCTTGATCCAAGGTCAGGCCAAAAGCCCAAGAGCATTTCACCAGATTTGCCAATGGAGCTACTTCCTCCTCCCTCAGACTTTATGGATGAGCCGGTACTCCTTCCACCAGTACACACCCTGCCCTCGGGCCAAAGCCAAACCCAAACACGAATTTCCTCACAACCTACGTCCCAATTACCGTCGCAGCCAGGTCGAAGTGGAAGCATGTCGATCGTCCCTCCTACAAGTTTTGATGGACATGTTGAAACAAGCAAGCCTCTAATACCACTGTCTGCACAACCTCAAAATTTGGCCCCAAATGAACTGGACAATTTGCGTAAAAAGGCACCACAGAAAAAAGCTCCTGAAAAAGTCCTATTAGGTCCACCAAGTTCTCCAAAATTTGGCGAAGATACCACTGTCGTGGACTCTGGAGAACCTAGAAGCCCACCAGTTGTGGCCCCCAAACCCAAAAAACTGCCTTCCGGCATTGTTCTAAAAAACCACAAAGAACCCGCACCAGGTCATTCCCTTGTTTCACCTGGTGATCGTATGATAGTCAACCAACAGAAGGTTCACCAGGAAGCCCTGAAGAAACTTGGCTTGCTGAAGGGTGATGAGACGAACAGTCCACCACACAAGGCCTCCTCTCCTCCGACATCATTTAACACGAGTCCTTCTGCAGCATCGTATTCTGCAGAACCTGTGCTTGCGCATGCTGAGCACCATGGAGTAGCTGAGGCCCAAGGAAAAACAAATTTTACATTTCCAAGCATAGTTCCTGAAAAAGAAAGAGAAAGCCTGTCGTTCACAAGGACACAGAGCTCCAAGCCTTTTGAAATGAAAACGGCGTCCTTGGAACGATCGGGTGTAGGTCTGAAAAGCCTTACACTTGAGAATCACTCGCAGTTAACAAGCCAGGGACAGAGTACCGAGAATGAGCCAGGTTCACTAGGACATCTGAGAAATACCCGACCTCGGCCTTCTTCTGCAGGTAACTGGAAGGACTTAAAAATCGACCCGATACCTCCTGAATCGACCAGGCAACCTGACCTCAGGAGATCTCTGCCCGTGCCTGTTCCATCACCAGCACAGCCAAAAGTCGAGCCCCAGAAGTCTCTTCGGTCGCATGGCATCAGCGTGGTTATCTCCCCACAGAGTAACAACGACGCGGACCGCAAGCAGGCTCTGAAGAGATTGGGACTGATGAAAAACTAAGGTTTAAATGGTTTCACAGTTCATCAGACTTCCTGGTCAATATGGCGCCCCAACGCAGGAGCGCTGATCCAGGATGAGTCATTTTTGTTTATTATTACTAATCATTAGTCCGGAATGGGGAGGCTAGGGTTTGGCAGTCTTACTCAAGGTTTCCAACCCTGGGCTTGGAGAACTGTGTCCTGCTGATCAACACTAGAATGTGGAGGACAAGCGAAGCCTGGAGACCCCCCTATCTCCAGGATGAGGGTCTCCAAGATGAGGGTCTCCAGGCTTCGCTTGTCCTGTAAGATGGAATTGCGTATTAGCTGTAAAGAAGGAATCCACAAATGAACTACGTAATTCATGTACTGTACATTCATATTTGTATGTACACTGAGAAAGGAGCAACAAGACATTCTCTGATTTCTTTTGGACATTCTTTTCTTTTTTTACTTTTGGTGGATAAGTGTAATATTTAGCAAATATAGACATTTAGACATTAATTGTGGATAAATTGTGATGTCTGCTGCTATATTGTTTCTTGCTGAAGGATTTGTTTGGAAAAGTGAAGGATCGTTAGAAATGTCTTTACTGAAATGCTTAGTTATAGGTGCTGCCATTAGTGGACATTACTTACACACACACGGTGAGGGAGTTTCCCTACTCTTTTTTGTTTGTTTATTTTTTCTTAGAAAGGTGATCGTTATTTAAAATAAGGGCATTTGACACTAAAGGTCAGTCTGTATATTGCTCAGGAATGATGTCCAAACTGTCCTTAATTGTCCTGCAAGCCTTGTCTCAAGTATACACCTATTCTCACTTGACCAGCACTTTATTATGCATGTACAAAAAAAAAAAAAAAAGATAAATATTCTACACTCTCTATTAATAAACTTCTCTTTCTTGATTGCATTACCAATCCTCCTCATCGGAGCTACAATTTCAAAAAACGTTCTTTTTTTTCTTTTTTTTTTTGTTCTCACACAACATACAGTAGGAATTCTCATGTCATGTAGGACCAGTTTGTTGCCATAAACACAAGACGAACCTGATTTGAAGTCATCCATGAGTGCCAGTACAACCAGGGATCAGGGTGTGAGTTTTTTACGCAAGTATCTCAGGACTGTTCTGGCACTGAGTCACAGGCCAAGCCTTTATGTCCTTCTGAAAGAAAAAAGGAAGAATGTCGATCCATGTTTTTCATTTCAACACAGTTCTGGGTTTTTTTTTTCACGACTTCGTCAGGTTGCACTCTAATCCTGGAGGAACCGGTCAGACCTGATTCGAGGCACCAGGTCTTTATGGCGTAAAGTCAGTGTTCTGGAACATTACCCCTTATCACCTTGAAATTCCCGTTGCTGTTTTACTTCGTATTCAAGACACCTGACCTTCTGAAGACCTCATGCAGTTATTTAAATGATGTCACAGTTAACCACCAAACGTGACACGTGAAACCACTTATTTAAAGGCTTAGTTGCTTTTCTTCTGTGTAAATATATTCTGCTGTTCTTGCTCTCACCCCAACTTGGTGTACCACTACAACAACAAAAATTTTTTATTCTTATCTCAGGATTCAGTTGTATCCTTAGATTCCTGCTAAACATTTGGACTTCATTCGAGTTATTTAAAAGAAACTGTACGGTGATTGCCCTTCACTGCTACATACTGTACAAAAACGTGAGGACCCGTGCTTCCACAGAGCTCTAGTGTCCTCTAGTGGATTTGTAAGTGCATCACTAGTGAGTGTGCTTTCTCTGGTGCGCGGGTGCGAGGCTGAAAATAATCCCCAGGCCTCGTCAGCATTTTTGGGAGACTCTGGAGGGCAGTATTCAATTTCTATATACATGACACCAATCAAAAGTTTAAACACCTTTTAATTTCATGGTCTTTAGGCTTTCAAATACACAATATTCTCCTTTAAACCGTTGATATTGAGACGTATCTGTTACTCATGCTCTGTAAAGTCTCTAAATGAACTAAGGTTTGGTCTCGCTTTCCTGGGAAGGTCTTCATGAGAGACAGTCTCATCATAGTGCTTGATGGGTTTTGCAAATGAACTTGACAGCACTGTTCTAGCAAGGCGGACCTTGTGTGTGTTAAAAGAACAACTAAATAATGTGTTGCTGCTGCTTAATGGCCTAATGCCATATGTGTTATTTCATCATTTTGAAATCTCCAGTTTTGTTCTAGAATGTAGGAAAAAAATGTATTAAGTAATGGGTGTGTTCGAACTTTTGACTGGTTCTGTAGATTTAGTTTGACTCATGGTGGTGTAGCGGTTAGCACTGTCGCCTTGCACCTCCAGGGTCGCAGGTTCGATTTCCACCTTATGGAGTTTGCATGTTCTCCCTGGTGGGTTTCCTCCAATTACTCTGGTTTCCTCCAACAGTCCAAAGACATGCAGATTAGGCTAATTGTGGTTCCCAAATTGCCCCCAGTGTGTGGATGTGTGGTTTGCATGTGCGCCCTTTGATGGATTGGCATCCTATCCAGGGTGTAACCTGCCTCTTTTGAACCCGAATAACTTTTTGTTATAGTATAGTATAGTATAGTATAGTAATGCATGGAATAGTAACAAACACATCTTGATGAAGCGAACATGAATCTGTGCACCACCCATGATTTTGAGCATGGGTGTGTTTTGATGCTGTTTCTCTCTTCAGGAAAAGGAAGTGACCAGTTTGGCCGTGAGGTTTCATTACGACATGCGTGTGCTCTGAGCCCACACAAGAGGACTGGGATGATGAGTAACTCCAGTGGCCTGCTGATTCGGTTTATGTCTCACAGCTGGTCCTTCCAGCTCCTCAGCGTGAGGTCTCTTGCGCGCAAACAATAACCACAATAACACTTGTGGTTGACCGGCAATCTCCTTAATATCTCCCGCCGGGGTCTGCACTAATGACTAAACAGCAGGTCGGATATTTGCGGGTTTTGTGCTGCAACTGGAGACAGTTCAGATACTTATTTCATTATTTTATTTCCTTTGTTCATCTGAGGATTTTCTGTTGCCATTTTACAAACTCAAAGCTTAACTTTGCCTATAGGTTTAAGTTTGACCAACTTCTGAGATGAAACAAGAGACTGCATGACTGCATGTCACCCACTGAAAGTGTGGGATTTTTTCCCCCCTAAAATGAGCAATACCCAAAATATCATCATATTCTGAATACGGTAATCCATATAAAATGATAAAATGAAGAAAGTTAGCTCTTAGGAAGTGATAGCAGCTGTATTTTTTTCCCCTTCTAAGACTTCTAAGACATTTGTATGAAATTTGTCAGATTAATTCTTGTTTATTCTGAGTTTATTGAGATCTTACTCAATGTGTGCCAAATGGTTTGGAATAACACAGTAGGCTTCAGCACTTCGTACATACTTGTACTTGTTTAAAAGAAAAATTTTACACCTGTTGTGGTGTAAATAGTTGCTAAAAAAAATATAAAATTAAGAATTAAACAATATAATATTTGTTAAATTAGTCATTTTTTCCATGTTAAATCCTATTTCCCCATTTTTAACTCCATAATGTGTCAAGCTAAAAGCTCATTTGCAGGCTAGCTTATCAATGCTATTGGTTCCTGTTATATACAGTATTTACAAATGCAGCAAAAGAAACCTTGAAAAATGAGACTTTATCTTTTAAATCATTAAGGTAATGTTTTCATAGATTCTAAGTTGGAATAAATTGTGGGAAAAGCATTTGGTAGCTAGCCAGTTATCTAGCTAATGTTTAGCAAACATACTGAGATTATTAGCTAGCTAAGAACATAAACTCTCAACCTTATCCACGTTCAGCTAACTAGCATCCATGTTCATCTTGGTTAAATAACAAGCTATTGTTACCATTAATATTCGTACTAGTTTTCTGAATAAAAAAAAAACCTTAGCTGTATTTTTAAAGAACCACTAATCACTTTTGCTTAACGCCCTGAATGTCATCATCAAGTAAAAAAAAAATATTTTTTTTTTTTTCTTTTTTTAAATAACTTTGTAATTTTTAAAGATAGCTTCATTATCTGGTATCATTTGAAGTTGATTTCAAGCAATAGCACTGAACGGTACCAAGAAAATCTGGTGACTTTGATTTTACATACAGTATCTACATACAGGGTATTTGTGTATCCAGCTAGGTATCTAGACAATGTTTGGAAAAGGCTAAAAGACTCGAGAGTTTTTGCTGTTTAGGTGGGTTATTTTAAAGGATAAGAACATCAGAAAATCTTATCTTGTCTGTGACACTGAAAGTGTGTGTGTGTGTGTGTGTGTGTGTGTGTGTATACAGTACAGTGTACAGTATGTGTATGTTTCTATATCTCTCTCATCTGGATGCATTTCTTTCTGTGCCTGACTGAGGCTATCTCTTTGACGTGTAAAACACAAACGAGCACACCATTTTCAAACTTCTGGTCCACGTTGAGACCTCAGAATGTCTGTTTTACTCTTACTCGGCTTTTAACTGTAGAAAACCATTTTGTGTTTATACAGTACTTGGTCATGGTGCAAGATGTTCTCCTCCCTGTCCTGGTTGTTCCTCCTCTCTCTTGACCACCCATACCCGTTCTCAGACAGATCATCTTCATGAGTGGATCGTCAGCAGATTACCTAGTCTGATTACTTGTGCACGTAATTTCATATCATCAGACATTTACAGGCCCTTTCTTTATGTCAGTGATGAAAGACTGAGATTAAAGCCTTGCTCTGTGATCCAGCACCAGCATGTAATCAGTGAAACAGAACTGCTGACCAACCTGGAGATAATAAAGGAACATTGGCTATATATATATATATATATATATATATTTGAAATGTTACACTGAGGCCAAATCAGATAGTAAACCCACATTTAAAGGTTAAATGATATCAAACTGTTATCAGGCACTTCATCATGAGCAGCTGTTCTCACCGGATTTGTCTGAGTGTTTCACCTCTAGAGGTCACTATGACATACACTTGACTCACAGGATTAGGTTCCATATCCTCCACCTATGGAGTGTTTAATAATCACCAAATCATTGCTCTACCTGATATCCTGGAAAACTAATGGACCACATCTTAAATATAATCTCATTTGTTTAGTGGTTGTGTCTAGAGATGGAAAACATTTACATTTATTTTAACATTTTTAAATTTCAGTTTAAAAAGCTATTTGCAGGCATGCTCATCAGGCTTATTGGTTCCCATTACCTACAGTATTTATAAATAGTGTTTTACAATAGTTCATTTTACATCTTAAAAGTCATTTGGCCAACAATGAAATATTATGAACACCCTCACCCCCCCCCCCCCCAAAGCACATGTTTAATAGAAAAGGTACAGGAAATGATCGTCTGAAAATCAATAGAAAGAAGAAATGCAAGTTCTGTCAGGCATTTGTATTTATTTTCAAAGTTTTGGTGACATCAAAAGACTTAAATCGTAGTTCCGTCAGGATGGATGCTTTTTTGTTTTTGTGAATTTGCGCCAAAAATCCAGCCCTGTTACTTATTTAAAAGCAAAAACAACAGGAAAAATCTTGTAAAAATTTCAGGTCTTGTGTTTTAAAATATTCAATTGTTAAAATGTTTTCTAAGCTTCTAGCTTGCACTAAATGGTGTGGATTAGCATTTATTAGCTAGCTAGTTATCTAGCCAAGTTTTAGAAACCATGATTAATGGTTAGAAAATATGCTTGGAATATTAGCTACAGTAGGTAGGAACATGGAATTTGAACCATATCCAGATTTAGTCTGTTTAGCTAACTAGTTGTAGGCTTTCAGCTGCTCCCATCGACGGGTTGCCACATGAAGCGCTGATCCACACACAACTTTGCACAGGTTTTTCCACCCTTCCTGACACAACCCTCCCATTTTATTTGGGCTTGGGACCGGCAATGCATCCAGTGGCTGGGGTTTGGGCATTCCACATGGCAAGCGAGAAACCTTCCACTGAGCCAAATGTTAAGTAACAAACTAACATTACCATTAAGACACTTGCTAGTTTTTAATTTTAATCTTCAATTTGTAAAAAAAAAAAAAAACTTTAAATTAAAATCTTAATATGCGAAATTGATTTATGAACTGAAACTGATTTAAGTGGTTTATAAATGATCTAATATTAAATTTTATGGTTTCTTAACAATCTAATACAATGTTTTGTTTTCTAAATGATCTGAAACTAAATTATGTGGTTTACGAATGATGTAGAAATAGTTTTGTTTTCAGGTGATCTGAAACAAAATGCCATTTTTTTTCCCTCAAATGATCTAAAAACTAAATGTTATAGTTTCTAAAGCATCTTACACTTAATTTAATTTGTTTCTAAATGGCCCAAAACAATTTTACCAAATGAACTAAAACTCTTTCATGTTGTTTTCTAAAACATATGTTGTGGTTTCCAAATCAACTGAAACTAAATTTAATGCTTAATGCTGTAAGATTGAACATTTGAAATTTAAAATCAAGTATCTATGCAATCAATTTCTACCAAAAAAAAAAAAAAAAATCTCTCATTTTTTTATTTTTTAGATGTCATTTTTTTTACTTCCAAAATAACATTTGGGTAACTGCAGTGGCAAAACCCTTTATGACATATCATTTTATTAACATTAAGGCTCAGATTCAGTAGCTGAACATGTACAAAGTAAACTATAAGTAACCTATAATGATAGAATTCCCAATTCATGTAGTTACATTGTTCTAATAAAATTGGCAGAAAATGCCACATGCCAACTACAACCTAGTAAAAATAAATAAATAAATACATTAGCCTGATAGACTAATTAGAAAGAAGAAGATTAAAGAGATTAAATAGGTGTGAGTGTATGTACATGGTGTAGTGCAGCCTCATGTTGTGTGTTCCCGGGATGCGTTGGGATCCATATGACTCTGACCAAGATAAAGTGCTTACTAATGTTTTATTGCATTAGGAGATTTACCTGAAATCTACATTGTGTTTGATCCCAGAGACAAGACTTGGTCCTGAACTCAAATGTTTGCCTTGTCCAGAGGTGAGAAGTGAGAAGTGAGCTCACGGTGCTTGTAGAATCTCCCTGGAGTGTATGGGATGAAGAGAAAAACAAATAAAAAGTGTGGTTTTCTATAATTATATTAATCTCATGGAAAACATTTTGGGGGGACACTTGGAGTGTAGGCGAGGCAACTGAAACAAAAACAAAAGCCCCTGGATATGTAAAGCGCGCCCTGATGTGGAATGCCAAACTGTCCATAAACACACAATTTCTTTCGTTCTTTCTCTCTCTCTCTCGAGTTTGATGACACCTTGTTACACCGTGTTTGATGACTTTCCTAGCTATTAGAGCAATGTTGCCAAAGGACACATGGCCTTCTCGGATCCCCATACCCAAACCATATTCATTCCATAGGTTCCCCCTGGACACCTTGTCTACTCAGAACCAATGACCTCATCTTTAACTCTTTAAATTAAAGCATCTTTTTATCTATAACATACTGTACATCCATGGGCTGCTTAATTCATCTTTCCTTTTAGGTCAAAAAGAGTTGTTTAAGCATTTTACTGCATATCATACTATGTATAGTTGTGTGTGTTTGAAATAAAAAATAAAAAAATAAAACTTGTGGTTCTTGTAATTAGGGGCCGGGGTAGCTCAATGGTTGGGTACAAACACTAACCACTTAGTTTACAACGGTACCTCAACATACAAATGACCCGTCTCACGAATTTTCACCTAAAGAACTGAAATTTTGCAAAAAAAAATTTGCCTCTGCATAGAAAGCATTTTTGGCATACGAGAGAACAAAGTGAGCCAAACACTGTCTGGGACCCTTTCAAGACTTCGTCTGTAGACAGCCAAGTGAAGGGAGTTCACATATTTTTTGTGGGTTTTTTTTGTTGTTGTTTATTTTCTGTGCAAGATTTATGGAGCACAAAGCACCGTGGGTACCAAGAATGTTAGCAAATATGGTAGCAAGAAAAAAAGGGAGCCACTTTTAGTTTCATTTTTAAAAGTGCAAAGAGGAATCATAAATTAAGGTTAGGTGAGGTTAAATTTCTGTTCATTTAGATGCAAAAATGTGATTATAGTGTTGGAAATTGGTAATATTGATAATATTTTTGGCTGGAATGGATTATTTGCATTTACATTATTTTATATAGGCTATATATAATTCGCAAAACGATTTTTCGCCTTAAAAACTCGCCTCTAGAGGGGCTTAAATTTGATTTGCCGAGGTACAGCCGTATCCCTAAACACTAACCCCTTACTCTTCTCCTAACCCTTGTCTTTAAAGATATGTTGGGTAAGTGTCCAAGATTCAGCTTTGAAAAAATTACTACCCATGCTCGTGGCCCCAGAATCCACAGTAACTGCACAGAGTAGAGTGACTGATTCACCCAACTCAAATACAAACTGATATTCCGTCCTGTAACTCAGTTTCCGGAACGGATCGTCTCGCCAAATAAATGTTTCCAACTTTATCTTTTTTAATCAATATTTTATATATTTTTCTCCCAAGTCAAATAAAGCTCAACTATTGCACATTTAAACCCTTAAGACTCTAGTGACACAGATACGTGCCGAGATGCCTGCATAGGTCATAGATGATTTAAAAAAGAGAAATTTGTTGGTGTGTGTTAATGGGGAGGCTGCAGACTTCGAACTGGGTTTTCGGGTTTGTCAGTTACAACAAAAGTTATCATTACTTTTATAAAAGGTTCAATTTTAATGCTACCAGAATATGGGATTTCTACAAAAATGTAGAACTCACAAAATCAGCATATTACAACTTTTTTTTTTTTAAGTCATAGAAACAACCGAAAACAACACTAAAAACCCCTGACGTATTTCTTTGCCGATGTGACCCATTTTAAATATTTTCTCTCAGTCACGTTTATATATAGTCGGTTATAATGAGTAATAGTTCAGTTTATCATGATGCATATACAGGTTGTGCTGAAAAAAAAAGTATATGTCACTTTATATTACACAATCTTGTGCCCTATATGTGTTTATTTATTTATTTATTTATTTATTTTTAATGCTTAAGTTTTAATACAGAGGTTTATTATGAGGCTGTGTTGATGAGTTTTGGGGTTGCTTTGAGTTTTTTTAGTTGCTTTTTTGTGGTTTGCATTAGAGACTGTTTTGGGGGTTGCATATGAGACCGTGCTGAGTTTTTGGGTTGTTTGGGTTTTTTTGGGGTTGTTTGGGGGATTTTTAGTTTTTTTTTTTTTTTTTTTTGGGGGGGGGGGGGTGCATACGAGACTGCGTCATGAGTTTTGGGGTTGTTTTGACACTTTTTGTCTCCCAGAGTCAGGTCCATTGATTGCGCGCACGGTCTAGGAGAGTGTGACCTCTCGCGCCCACGGAAGCCGTGTCCATGGCAACCCCCAGTGTGAATTCCTCCCGGGAAGAAAATAAGGAGGGAGAGAGACGGAGAGGGGGGTCATTGAGAGAGAGAGAGAGAGAGAGAGAGAGATCAGTGTGTGTGATCCTTCCTCTCTCTCCTCCCCCTTCCCTCGCGCGCTCGCGCTCTCTCTCTCTCTCTCTCTCTCTCTCGATCGGAGTTGAACATGAGCAGTGGCGCGCGCTCCTGTGCTTGCGCTCAACCCGGTGCACGCTCCTGTCTCGCGAGCCGGACGCTGTAACGGAGGGGATCCGCGCGCTGGGAATAAGAGCGTCTCCGAGCCTCAGCACCGAACTCTCACACCCGGGATAAAACAGTCTGAGCTTTTTCTTCCTTCCGTATTATTATTATTATTATTATTTTTGTTTATTCTTCTTCTCCTCTGCTCCGGTGTCCGAGCTCTCCGCGCGCGCTAAGATGTTCCTCCAGGCGGTAGCGCGCGCCTGCGCCGGATTGGTGGCCTGCACCCTGCTCGCCTTTGTCCCGCAGCCGGGAGCCGCATCCCTGAGCCGACCTGCACACGGTGAAACTCCTCTCTCTCTCTCTCTCTCTCTCTCTCTCTGCGTCTCATCCTCTCTTCCGCGCGCTCGCGTTTGGGCATGAAATTATCGACTGGCACGCGCTCGGTACACCTTGTAGGTTTGATGAAAAGATGGATTTGCAGTCAAATGTACATCTCTCACATGCATATGTTAAGTCCAGTTTATTAATGCATTTAATGCATTTATTCTTGATGTGTTCCCAGAATGTCCCATCTCATTTTAGAAAACTTTTTTGTTGCAGCCTTTTTTCTTTTTTAAAGCAGCCATAAGTGAAATCCATTTGAGAGATGCATTCAAGGAATTAGTTATCAGACAAACACTTTGAAATGTGAGTTTTTGTACATGGGTCTTCATGCATACATCACTCTTATTTGTTAAAAAAAAAAAAAGTCTGAGAGTGCACTGAGCAGTTCTGTGATGCATTTCCCAGCGCATCGACTTTTCATAAATGTAATCTACTAATGATCCTAAGGCACTTAAATGTTTAAGCCTTTAATTGCAAGATAAAGTTGCAAATTGCATGATGATTTTTTTCCCCTGATTTTCTTTCTTTCTTTTTTTTTTTTTTAGTTGCAGCTCTCAGGTCATGTATGTACATGCATGTAATGTTTTGTTCTCTCGTAGAAAAGCTGTTTATTTATTTAAGTATCTATTTCAAAAGTAAAAGTGCTTCCAAGCATTTCATTCTCAATAGCAAATCATTTGTGTTTGTAGAGTTGATCCTTTAGATGATGTCAGGCTTACAGGCTGCCTTTCCGATGCCTTGTTCTCAACTCGAAAGCTTTTCTCAGAGCCACTCTGTATAGATTGCCCTCAATTGCACTTTACAGCACTTTCCTTACTGAAATAGAAGCCTGTTTATTTCTGCATAAAAAAACCCTTCAAATACTATGAAGGATGAAAAACATGCAGGTTAACTTTGATGTTTCTAAGCATGATACTAATAGGAAGCTGGTGAGATGGTGATTTGTTTTATTTATAGATTGTGCACATGGTGAATGTTCCTCCCAAAACATCCACGTTGCTGTGTTCAGACACAGGTTTTAAAATCTGTTTCTGTTTTTTTTCTTTTTTTCTTTTACCAAATAAAATCAGGAATGATTGACAGACAGATAGTTGTTTTGAACTCTTTGAGGCTAATTGACCCTCTGGAAGCCCCGCCCCCATTCCCTCCATCTCATGTTAATCATGTTTTGGCTGGTTCTCCTGTCTCACCTCGCTGCCTTTCTAAACAGAGAGGTTTAAAGGTTTGTTAACCTGAAATAAAGCCATACCAACAACGCAGAAGTATAATGCAGAGTTAGTCATATTTTTCCATTGAGAGAGAAAACTGGCTAAAGAAATTTTGTCCAGGAAAAGATTCCGTTGAAGTGACGAATTGAGAACTTTAGAAGTGCTAATGATGATTAAAGTGATTAAAACCGTTTGTGGTCAGTACAGAAACAAGGGGGGAAAAAACTCAGCAGAGAAAATATCGTCCGTGTCGAAATATTTCATGGTTTCTGCAAACGACATTAAGGAAGAAATGTGTGAAAGCTTGTTTTTAAATTTTTTTTTTTTACTGAAACTGAATATCGCACACATTCTTGTTTTCACACTCAGCTTCGGGTTTGCTATGTCTTCGTATTTTTTTGATCATTTCTTAAACGTATGGGGAAAGTTTTTATTAAACAGTGTAATTATTTATTTTAATCCTGATTGGATCCATATGTTGTTCATGTGAAGGAATGCTAAAAAGATTAATATAAAACATTATTCCTAAAAATAATGATTTAAAAAAAAAAAACTCCTAGTGCTAATGTTCAGACTTAAACTATTTAATGTTGATGTAAAAAAAAACTAGAGCACAAAACGAGCAAATTAAAATATCTTGAATATGGGTAAATTTATCTTTTAATTGTTACTTTGATTTGAGTTTTATATATATATAAGCTTATTTAGCCTGTCAATATTTTACTCAGTTTAAAATGTTCATATTTTATTAATTGGCAGATATTTATTAAAATCTTTCAGCTTTTATTTCTGTAAAGACGTGGAATTGGCCACAAATCAAGACCAGTTCAACTTTCGCCTAAAATAATACAAATATAATCAGGAAAATGATTTTTGGTGAATCAGCCTTGATTTAAACTTTACGTTTTAAAAAAAATATTTAAATTGAGTCCCTGTAAGGCAGAACATTATGGATGGAAGGGTTACCAGAGGTCATGTAGTAATTCTAGGGGAATAGTGTTATTGTATTAATAATAATTACATTAAATCTTATTAATCGTACAATCATACAAATATTTAGGAATAGTGAGGAAAAAAATGTTCCATGCTACATTTGTTATGTAGAATCTTATTATTATTCATTATTATTTCACAATATAACAGAAGCATTGAATTTATGGATATTTTATTTCATAAGTACTATTTCAAAATGAACAATTCAAAAAGTTGAAGATTTGAACATCTGTGTAATCAGATTATTTTTTTTATTGATACTATGCTGCCTGACCAAAAAAAAGTCACTCTTTCACACTCTGAGTCCTGTAATACGTCCGTGCCATCACGGGAGAAACCCTCCATAGTGCTGGTGATTCAGTACATTCAGGTGGTCAGCTGACTTCATTTTATCGCCACATAACGTTGCTGAGTCTCGACCTGAGCGACTGAAGCGACACCAGATCATAACACTGTCTCCAGAGGCTTGTACAGTGGACACTATGCATGATGGGTGCATCTCTTCATGCGCTTCCCTTCTCACCCTGACACGCCCATCACTCTGGAATAGACTCAGTCTGGACTCATCAGGTCACATGACCTTTTTACATCGCTCCAAAGTCCGGTCTCTATGCTCCATAGCAAACTGAAGCCTTTTTTTTCTGAAAAGTTTCACTAACAAGTGGTTTTCTTATGGACACACAGCTGTTTAGTCCCGATCCTGTGAGTTCTCATCACATTGTGTGTGTGTGTGTATGGAAATGCTCTTCCTTTCACTATGAAACATACCGTAGCTCTGGTTTCTACTGTAGATGATTTACCATGCAACTTCGCCAAGTGTTGAAGATCTTCTTAGTTGCCATTTAGTGGTCATTTAAATCTCCTTAGTTGCTTTCTTTGCTCAGTGTAGCTCAATAATTTGACTCTTCTGAAATGGCAACTTTTTTGTTTGCTCAGGCAGTGTGTATACAGTGACACACACTCTCCCGCTCAGCAATAACACCATGAATTACTATATAATGATCATTTTCATATTTTAAATCCATATACAATTTGGGAAAGTTTGTTTTTCTTGATGTTGCAGTACGACACATTGATGTCATAGGAATAAGGAGTTTTCCAGAAGGCAGGACATAAACACACACAATCACACTGAGCATACACATTTACACGGTACACCACCCTGTTTAACTCCGCAATGATAGCAGGTCACACTCATCAGTGGAGGTGAAGCAGAGAGTTTTGGAAATTATGTGTTTTGTCTATGTGTGTGTGTGTGTGTGTGTGTGTGTGTGTGTGTGTGTGTGTGTGTTTTAAATAACAGAGGACACTTCTTCTGCTGGAAAAGATTTTCCTGAGGTTTTCATCAACTTCCAATTATTTCTTTGCAGTAAGATGGAATTTATGAATGAAAATAAGCATAATCGTGTGTGTGTGTGTGTGTGTGTGTGTGTGTGTGTGTGTGTGTGTGTGGGAGTGTGGTGGGGGTAACATGTTGAAGTTTCACACTCAGACACACAAAAAAAGCTGTCCCCTTAGCGGCTGACAGGGACGGAGCGTGTGTGTGTGTGTGTGTGTGTGTGCGTGTGCGTGTGCGTGTGTGTGTGTGTGTGTGTGTGTAGGGGGTTCTGTTTGCATCTTGGGTGGTCTACTTCCCATTGTGGGAAAACTCAATATTTACATTTTGCAATTTGAACCACTTTTCCTCTTTTTCGTTTTCCACAACATCCACCGCGCTCAGTACGAGGCCATGTGGCGACGTTAGCGCCGCTCTGGTGTTTGGCCGACGTGGGCCGACATGAGCACCTGCTTACCAGTGTTGATCTGATCTATGTGTAATTGTTTGTGTGTGTGTGTGTCTGTGTGCGAGTTTCTGTAGCATGTTATTCGAAAGTTTGGCCTAAAAAATAAAAGGTATAAAGGAAACATGTAGGCTGAGAAACACGTCTCGAAGACGTCCACTTCTGACGGGGTCGGGTCACATGGTTCAACCAGAAGGTGGTGGTGTTAATATTGTATTCTGATCTTGATCAGAAAAATGCGTAGTCACTGAAGTGAAAAAGCTTTCTGTAAATAAATGTTTATTTATCTCTGATGGAAGACGTCTCAAGTGTCCAAGCTTTGTAATTTTCCGACGTGGAAAAGTTTCCAAGTGTTTTTTTTTTTTTTTCTCTTGCAAGCTTAAGGAACGAGGATTAAAGACAGACTGGTGAGCTAGAAACGACTGTTTATAGCTGCTGTAACGAAATGATATGAGGGACGGACGTCCACCATCTCATTAAGAAAGACTTTGTAAAGATTAGAAAAGTCAGCATTTGGACAAGTTTTGGACACACCGTGATTTGAAACTCCGCCTCGTCTCCCTTCATGGTTGTTGATGGTTTAGAACTTATAGCCTGATCTTAAGATGTGTACTTTTCTACCTGGAAACACATCTGCCTGGGAATGTTTTTTTTTTTTGTCCCCCTGTCGTCCAGTTGTGGACAGGTTCTAAGCGCTTCCTGCTTCCTGGTGTCTCCGGAAAGACAGCGATAACGTAGTTGAAAAAGATGTTTATAACGAGTCAGATTAGATATGGGACGAATCGGCGGACGCGGCGCCACAGCAACTGCCGGCGACTGCTGGCGACGATGTGTCATGCTGCAGCGGTGTGCGTTGGCGTAACCTCTGGTCCGTCTCCCAGCCTACCCCGCGACCGGCACGGAACGGGACGACAGAGACCCTGAAAGTGCTAGAAAGGCTCGGAGACAAAGATAGATGCACAGACACCGAGTGAGACGTAGCTGAGGCTCGACAGGATGCTTTCTGTGTGGGAACTGAACCCGGTGGCCTGATTCAGTCGTGCCAGAGAGCACGGAAAAGGCCAAGCTGGTACTGCAGACTCCCACGGAGAGGGGAGGGGACGGCCGAATACAACTTCACTCCCTCTTTATCCCGCCTGGGGGTTTGTTTGCTTTGTCTTGCCTTTCACTCGATGAAGTTGCCCTGTTCTTTTGTCAGCGTGAGCAATGGCCTTGTACGCGGCCGAGATCTCCGCTGCCGCTTCTCGTGAGCGTAAATATTTCAGGAGTTTTATGCCAGCTATGGTCGAGGGAGGAAGAAAATACTGATGAACTGATGAATCACAGTTTGCTAACAGGTCATTAATGTATCTATGTTTTTTTTTCTTCTTCTTCTTTTTTTTTAAATTGAAAAACCATGTTTTTTTTTGGTTTGTTTTTTTTTTTGCAGCCAAAACCTTTTTAACTGTAGAGTAAATTCCACAGATGACTCAGCACTGATCTGTTTCATGCTTTCCAGTCCTGGAGTTTAATCACTCTAGATAATAACTATAGAAACTCGATAACAAATATAGATGATCCTGTCACCATTTTGTTTTCTTAAGTCAGACCCCCTGATTATGCCTCATGTACCATTTTGAAAGCTTTTCGATGCTAACAGATTGGACACACGTGCTAACTGATTTTAAAAAAATAAAAAAAAAATTTATGTTAAATGGCCGGATATCATGACTGGCGATTATCCAAAACTCCGAACTGCTAAACTACACTCATTTGAAACATGTGCATTACTAGGAGACGGTGATAGTAAAATAAACACTCGGTCGGTTCAAGGCTAACTGCAATTGTATGCTGTTTTTTTTCCCTCGCCTTTTGGGTCGTGGTAGGGCTTTGAACTAAAACCTTGTCCGTCACTAAGAAACTCTGCTGCAGCTGCAAGAGCCAGTCCACCTTTACACACACACACACACACACACACACACACACACATAAAAACATATACACTCACATACTTCTGTAATACATACTTTCTGTGCATTTTCATCGGAGATTGAGAACAGGTTGGTTTAGACCTCGGCGCGCAGTACTAGTCCATGTCATCTCCTATTAAAAAAATAAATAAATGCAATTTTCATCTGGGAAATTTGCTACAATTTGAACCTTATCCAGCAAGTAGACAGCAGTCAGAAATCTCTTTCATTTGGTATACCTTTACACTAGGACAAATCAGGATGGGCATACGATTGGGTACGATTACAACAAATAAGACACGTAATGCTAAACTGTCTCATGTAACCTTTAGTAACGGATACAAATATGCTAAATTAAAACTAGCATCTACATAGCACTTGGAGAGAACTGCAGATGGGGGAGAAATTATTTAGTGATGTATCATTATTCTTTAGCGTGGCAGTTTATGAATCACCACAATGACTCAACGCGGAATAGATTTTGTTTTTTGTTTTTTACACATTTTTTGGTATGTGCAGTTCCTCTATAATCCTACAGGTGGTGGTACTTTAAAGCACAGCGCCCTCGTCGGCACCAGCAGATTATTTGCTAAGTTTGTTTAAAATTGTAGTGAACTTATAATTAACTTATAGGGATACTAACAGAATTGCAATACACATCGGATCGTCACCTAGGTATCGTGATAGTATCGTATCAGGGTCCCTAGTGATTATTATTTATTTATTTATTTATTTATTATTATTATTATTATAATGGGTAATAGAAAGTGAGTGCACAATGTCTTTTTAGGGCAACAAGATTTGATTTTATTCTAGAAAAAGAATCATGTATTTTTATTAGTTTTAAACCAGCCCTCCAAAATGCTATACAGTAGATTGGAACCCAAAATTGGAATTTGCAGCACCGTACATGCCTTGCACTCAGATGTTAAGACTTCTCTAGGAAAGATTGTAAGAAGATAAGATTTCCAAACGTTGCCATAATTAAGCGAATGTTATTTACATTTATTAGGAATGCTATGAAATTGAAATTATTATCTAGAATTCCATGGAGAACGTCATTCAGCTCAGTTGTGTTTGTCTGAAGTTCTTAACACAAAGTTTCAATACAGCTTCATGATTACAGCAGCAGCTCTGAATTTCATGTTAAATACAAATTTGAATCATAAGGTCATAAGGTTGTGAGCTCCAGTCCCAGTTCTACAAAAAGGACTGCTTGTTCTTCTTCTATGATGAACTATAAATGCATGTGTTGAGTCGCTCACGATTCCCGTCCCGATTCCAATCCCAAAAGCTCGAGAAAAGTATCAGAGCGCTTGAACTTCTCTCGCTCCGTCTGAAAGCTGGTGGTGCATATTTGAGGTGGCAGTTGTAAAGTTTATGGTTGACCACGTGGTAAACTGTCCAGCGCGACCCGGGCTCAGCTAAAGAGGCGAAAACGGCAAAGCGAAGGAAAACTGTCGCGGATCACACAAAAGCATTCCAATGGCCTTAAAGAGAGAGAGCTTCAATCACATTTTTTTGAAACACTTCAAAACCCTCTTTCTCGCTCATTTCCTGTTCATGTCCTCGGCCTGTCACTTAGCGCACTGCGTCTAACAGCAGGTTCGTTAAAAACAAAACAAATCCCGCCCAACTCATAGATTAATTTACAATTTAAAAAAAATGTAAAGTTAGTTTGATGGCTTGGGTGTTCAAAATGTAATGGTTACAGCACAACTTTGACTGTATTAGATTAGCAACCCAATGAAGAACACAGTAGACAAGCAAAAACTTTGTGCAGTGTTTCACCATGTGTACACATTAGCAAGTGTCAATATGCACTGTAGCGCACAATGTATTAAATAATACAACTTAGTCTTCTCTAAAATCTTTACATGCTAGGCTTTGTATTAGCTTTGTTAGCAAACTACACACACCAACTGTATAGCAGTTAGATTTGTGCTGCTACCAACAATCTGCTTAACAATTAGCTTTGTTAGCAAACTACACACACCAACTGTATAGCAGTTAGCTTGTGCTGCTACCTACAATCTGCTAGTGTAGTGTACATTAGTGTACATAACATGCAAAGAAAAGGAACAATTTGAGATCTTTTGGAATCTTTAAATCTGTAGCTATATACACAAGCTAATATATCTACAGATTTTACTCCTAAACCCAAACATCAAAGATTCCAAAAAATCTTAAAAAGTGTTCCTTTGATTTGCATGTTATGTACGCTGTTCGCTTTAGCTGTTAGCAGATTGTTGGTAGCAGCACAAGCTAACTGCTATACAGTTGGTGTGTGTAGTTTGCTAACAAAGCTAATTGTTAAGCAGATTGTTGGTAGCAGCACAAGCTAACTGTATTAGCTACAAATACTACTACAGATTTTTTTTCAACAGAACTTTAATAAGAGGTTGTGAATATTTACTGTATGTATGTACTGTATACTGTGTGCAGTTGGAAGACACGATAGCAATTCGAAATTTTATTTAAAGTCAAACTGTAATCACCAGCATTCCTCAGGTGCGACAGCGTCAGGGAAAAAAAAGGGTCAGACTGAGGAATCATTCAGGGACAGTTGATTGGCTTTATCACTTCTTCGATCACATTTTGCCATATCTACAAAGTTTGTTCAAGTCAAACAGGGACTTGAAGGCATAACGGTGATTGAGGTTTACAGTAAGACCTTAAGCACATGACGATGGCGTTTCAGACGTGAAGCAGGCAGTCTGATCATAGCTCAGAAAACTTTCTACCTTGATGGTATCTAAGCACTAGTGAAACACTGAGATAAGTGTATTAGCGTAGCAGGGTATTATATAGAGAACTGGAGGGAGTTTTTACTCTCATAACGGTTATTCTTCACAATTAAAAGTCCCAGTTTGTAATTTCCATACATTTGAGCAGATCTAATCTGGTTAATGGAGGAATACTTAATGCGCCAGCTGTCGTGTACATACTGCATGTACAGGTGCACACTTGTGATGTGATGTGAAGTGCAGTTAGCAAGCTAAACCGTTACAAGATTAAGATTTTTCTACTCGTCTATGCATTTTGTCCACTTGACACTAGGAGGCACTTTTTTGTTAATGAAGATTTCTGAGCAAGTCAAACAGTAAATCTAATACCATCTACTGTACAGTACCCATGATTTTAAAGTGACATGATGCATATTCAGTGGTGGAAATGATTACAACCTATTATTATTATTATCGTTATTAGATTATCACATTAATTACTGAGAAGTTCTGTTTAACAGCTTAACATGTTTAATATAATGCACTCTTAAGCTAAAGTTTCATCTGAATAATGTCGGCTTGTAAAAAATGATAGTGAGAGTTTTAATAAACAAACGTGTTGTAGGTGTGAAAATGATATAGCTTTAATAAAAAGCAAATGCATACAATTAACTTGAAATTATAATAATTCATAACGGAATTATGTTACTAAGTTGTTTGTTTCATTTTTTTTTTTTCACGTCTCAGACAGCCCCTTATTGTGTGTAACTTACACTGTGTGAAAGAAATACCCCAGGTTTTTTTTTTCTTTTTTTTTTTTTTTTCTGACATGCAAGTTATGGCTTGCATGCTGTCTTAGCCACTGCAGGAGAAACTCATACGTGTTACAGTTTCCCTTCATTCCTCATGTGGCCACGGACGTTCGCGTGTGTCTGTAAAATCCTGAGTGTGTCCGACAGCCTGCTATTTTCAGGACCTCGTCAGGGTCTGCTAGATGAACCTCTTATTTCGCTCTTTTACTGCGATTCGAGTCCAGCTTCCTCCACGACCCCGAAACTGCAATCCATAAACATTGGCACTAAAAATAAACACTGTGGGAAGTTATTTTCGGAAATGTCATGGGTTTAAGGTCCACCCTGTTCAATTACCTACTCTGGGAGGAAAAATAATTAA
The DNA here is from genome assembly GCA_003987875.1 of Clarias batrachus. Lineage (NCBI taxonomy): Eukaryota > Metazoa > Chordata > Actinopteri > Siluriformes > Clariidae > Clarias > Clarias batrachus. The sequence goes on from QMIH01000122.1 coordinate 207,822, forward strand.
GAAATAAAACACTTCAGGATGCGCAGTTATGGGCAATAATCAATGAGAGGATTAAGTGGAAATTAAGCGACATTTGTGGTTTAATATGGATAGCAAGAAGTGAAAGTTATATGCTGCTTGTTACATTACTCATTGGAGAATCCTTCCAAAAATACAGAAACTGTCTCCTAATACTGTAGAAAGACTTTGTATTAAACCAGTTTTTTTTAACCATTTCATGTTAAACAAAATGTCAAATTCAAGTCCTTGACATTGTTTTGTTTTTGTTTTTTTAACATATTAGGAATAATAATTGATGTGGTATAAACAGTTATGTTCCTTGATGAAACCATATAAAGTACTAGAATTATGGTGAAAACATTTTCTTTCATATTGGTGGAAGGTAACTAAGTAAATTTGCTTTGTTCCTTTCTTTAAGTACATATGTATATCTTGAATCTGTACTTTACTTGCGTAGTTTTATTAGAAAATGTTTTTTTTTTTACTTTTACTCCACTACATCCTGCAGCCAGTATCAGCACTTAGTACTTCACTACATTTCTGTATGGAATAGTATTAGAAGCTGGAATATCGCCACATTCTGACTATTATGTGCAATTGTGTCATTTTCTTTACCTTCATAAAATGCTTAACAACGAAGCAGGTGTTTAAAATAAGACTGGTTGCATACAATTAAGAACAAAAAAAGTATGTTTGCAGTCGGGAAGCAGAGATCGAGAGTTTTACTAGGTCTTAAAGGCAACTAAGAGCTAGTACAAGCTCTGTACTTTTATACTGACTCGGTAGCCAAATAAAGTACAGTGGAAGGCGAGTACATTTGTACTTTTGCTTAAGTATAATTGTAAATAGAGAACTTCTACCTCTACTTTTATTTCGGCAATATTTTACCTAGGGTGTGCTTACTTTTACTCAAATACAGGGTTTGTGTAACCAATATCGCAGCACCTGCTTCATCCATTTTCTTCAACCTGGATATTCATGTTCATGTGCGTGTGTGTGCGTGTGTGTATTATCAGTATGGTCGGTATTTCGAGCTGTTGTGCCGATCTCAAGAAAAACACAGGCTCTCTTGCGAACTCCGAGGTTGTGCTGATAGCCCGACTCCTGTTACACTCACACACTCGACTCTGCCAGAGAAAACTGCTCGCTCTTACGTTCTGCCTCCCGAGACTGAGTGTGTTCATCCCTCCCGCCGGACCCGCTGCTTAACCCCACATTGATTATACGCAGGAAAATTCCTTAGCGCTTTGTGTTTTGTGTGAGCCCCTCTGAACTGATTAACTCAGTGTGTGAGTCCCTTAGTGCTGTTCGATCCTGATTGTTTAGAAGGCGTTTCATTTTCTAGTTAAGATCTATTAGCTCATATTAGTGCCTATGTTCTGATATGCGTTATTCAGAGGAACGTCTCACAATCGGGTTAAGAATAACATGCGATCAGGGATAGCTCAGTGTTTAAGGCATTGGACGGCTGATCGGAAGGTCTCAGGTTCACCCTGATGTAATTGCCCAGATGTAAAGAAAAAAAAAAAAAGAGAAGAAAATGTAAGTTGTGCCAGATAAGGGTGTCTGCCAAATACTTAAATGTAAATGTTTTCTGTAAAGGCATGTCGATTTAACATTTACAGAAGGAGTCTCTAGTGTCAGGGGTTTGCTTTCTGGCATTTTTATAATGTTTCGCAATATCTTCTTAAATTACAGGACACCTATTATGACATTCACATGGGTGTCCAGTATTGCATTGCCTGCTTTTTAATTTTTGTATTGACTTTTTATTTGATTTTATTTGATTTTTCCCTATTCTGTAATCATATTAGAAGTTCCTGATCCCTCAGTATTACCTCATTTACATGAATGATTGGAGGAGGAGCTTTACCTGAGAGGTTTTTCTGCCTGGACATTCACTTCGGGGGAGACGTGTGATAACTTGTTGAAGAAATAGTAAAATACGGATGTTACATGGATGTTCCAGATCGTTAAATGCAACCACAAATAAATAAATAAAGATATTTTTAGTTAAATTTAGTTGGTAAAGCTGGCAAACGACAGTTAGTGTAATTAGCAGCAGTGAAACTAGTTTTAAATGATTACCGGTACTGTTTAGCCAAATGCTGAGGAGAATAAACCATGGAGGTGGTGAACAGTACTGTAAATCTCATGAATTTCCCTGTTTATTATCACTTATTCCACTTTACAATATCAGCTAACGTCCATGTTTACTATGTAGGTATATCACGTTGTTCCCTTGATCAGGTGTTCGAGAGGAATTTGGGACTCAGTCTTGCGTTAGCTTGTGATGCTAGTTAGCTTTGAAGCCGGTCTCCCCTCTTTATATTCCTGTGGAGCGATACGTATACACTCATGGATCGCTAACTTTTCCGTTCACATTATTCCCGCGGTCCTTACCGTCATGTAAAAGGAATGAAACCATTCTGTTGTTGGAAGCTGGTACCAGTAACACCACTTGTCATCATTGATTATTTTTTTACCTTAAACCGCAAAGTGAAGGAAGGAAGTTTGGAGAAATGATTGATTAGAAAGCTGTAGAGTAAAACCCCAGCATTATAACCATCGCACGAGCAGGTAAAGGATATTATATAAAGTTGATGTAAAATGGTATACAGGTTAAAGCATGACCCGCTCACAAGCTAACGTTTTGTCAAGACCGGTAAAGGCGCCGTTTGTTGAGCGAACTACAGTATGGAAGAACTGAAAAATGATACTAATCAATAAACATGGAACATATTGGCTCGTGATTGCAAACCTGTGTAATTGGATTCACTCTGAGCATGTGCAGTACCTGCCTCAGGGATGGGCTCTTTTCATTTCCTCAGCCTTCTTCTGTCTGTTGTGGTGCTCTATCCGGAATTCCTGGAAGAAACTCGGTTCAATGTATTCACTCGCTTGTTTCTTTGCTTTTTTTTTTTTTTTTTTCAAGGCAGTTTGACAAACAAATTCCTGAAAGGATCCCAGATATACACAAAAACACACGCACATGCGCACGCATGGACAGCCTGATTTGTCAACCCAGTAAACGTTCGTGAAGGTTTCGGTCACTTTCTCAACATCCGCATGTGAGGGGTTCATTGTTCGCCTCATCGTCTGCCTGTTCCTCATTAGACCCTCTGAAAGACGCTCGTAATACACGTGTTCTGGCTTGCACTGGGGGAGAAAAAAAAAAGGCTCAGAAAAGCAGCATTTCTACAGGCAAGCAAGTGCTGAGAGCTTCTTGTCGGTAGACCACATGTTAGAAGTCATGAGCATCACTTTTGGTTTGCAGGCTCAACATCTGACTCGCCCTGTTCCTATTAACTCTACAAGGTACATTGTGGGTGTTCTGATGGTTTTCCTATCTAGAGGGGAAACTTTCATCCAATCAGATAGCGCTAAAGTAGGTGCTGTCGTCCTGCCCGCCCTTGGGGTCTAGATCGTTGTCTGATTAGCGTGCTAATTACACTTTTATTAAAACATCGTGCTATAGGAAAATAGGAAATGAGTCATCATAAGTCGTTCACGTGATTGAAACATGAATTATGTGGAAAATAAACCCAACTGAATCGTATTGATAAAATAAACAAGAAATGAATCATGAATCAAGTAAATGAATCACGTGAAACCGAACGCATCAAGGGATAAATAAATGAATCAGTTGAAAACGACACATGACGCTAAATGAATCATCCAGAAAAGAATCGCATGAAAATAATGCGTCTTGTGGAAAAATTGATCCAATTAAAAAGAGTCGCACGCTAAAAATCCAACGAATCGAATAAAAACGCACAGGGAAAAGTACAAAACGTATAAATGAAAATCATGTCTAAAGTCTCATGTTTGAAGTTCGTTTCATCTTTGTGTAGGAGTGGATTTGATTTAATATAATTTTTATTATAATTTCTTATCTATTATTTATCGTATAACTTTATGAGACTTCACGGGTTAAAGAGAAACATCACATGGCTCCGCGGGCCATCGAGGATGGACGTGTGTTGCTGCGCGGTTTAATGTGTGTGTTTACAGACTGTGAGTGTTTACATTCCGAGGCGCTGTAGTACATGAATGAAAGGAAATGCTTTATTCTGCTTTGCGAAGAGCAGAAAACACTCCGAGTATTCAACTGCAGGACGACCGAACAGCACTCGCTGATGGCATGAACGCATGCTGATGACTTTTAGAGCAGCGACGTGAAAAGCAGAGGAGCCGTGCGAATCTTCGCCTGATCCGCTAACCTTTTCGTGACAGGCTTGATGTCACACAGGAGTTTGAAACGACTACGAACCGTGGACTCCGTGACCCCAAATACGTCCTGAATCATATAAACATGATGCCTGTGCTTTTTTCTTATTCACCGTTTCAATGAAGACTAGCATTATTAGCTTTATTAGCGTTTACGTAACGCTAGCTGACCTCTTGTTCATTCAGTATTAACAGTGTTAGTGTTTTGTGGTGGGGAAACTCCTCTAAAGCCAATACAGCCTATAAAGGTCTCATTCGTAAGCGTGTGGTTTGTGCAGCCGCCACCGCTATATATCACATCTTTCATGTTAGGCTACTGAATCTACCTGTTTGCTGTAAAACATCCGGAATGGAGCCAGCTATTTCTGAAATGTTAATTTTTAGCATATAATATAGTGCACTGTGTGGCATTTGAACCCTTCTTCTGTACAGCTAGCAGCCTTGATCACACAGACCCAGTCATTTTATGGTTTGCTTCTACAGGAAACGCCTAAAAATATCAGGCTAACACTTTTGCTGTAATTGCCATGTTGGCCCCTCTTAAAGTCGCTTTAGTAACTAGCAGAAAACAGCAGAGCGGGAGGCTAATTGGCACCTGTGGAGAGGAGAGAGAGAGAGCGAGAGAGAGAGAGAGGGAGAGCGATAGAGAGCGAGAGAGAGAGAGAGAGAGCCCGGTAGCCTCAGTTCCCCCGAGTGCAGCGTAAAAGACGCAGCATCAGACTTATGCTGAAAGAGTCGGACGGCCTTTATTTAGACAGAAATAAACAAATTGCACAAATTAGTACTACTAATACAATTAATACTAATATTACAAATTATTACTAATGGTACTAGTACTAATGACAAAACATAGAGGTAATAATGGTACTGGGTAATACTAATGTTAAAGAAAATTCTAAATTGGTTAGCCTAGCTAAAAAAAAATTGAATACAAAATCATACCTTTACTGTAAACCCTAATACTCAAAGTAATTAAACATATTGAGTACAGTTAACTTAAATAATTACAATTAGTTCAAATTAATAGACCTTGATGAGTATTTAGAACTTTTTGGTATTCATGAGTTTGTAGAAATGACACTTTTCACGTTAGCTGAACAAATTTGATATTTTAAGAAACTGTAAAAGTACTTAAGTAACAGTAACTATCACCTTAAAGTTCCACCAACTTAAAATCTTTCAGTCTAGCGATTTTGTGTCTGATGTTATCAGGGCAATAGGGCACTGGTGGCTCAGTGGTAGGTGTTTTTTCTGCCATGTGAAAGGTGCGGGGTTCAATTCCCAACAACTGTATGAAGTGCCTGTCCCAAACCCAGATAAAAATGGGAGGGTTGTGTCAGGAAGGGCGTCTGGGGTAAAACCTGTGTCAAGCTTGTGTGCGGACCGGATTGTCTGCTGTGGCGACCCATTGCTGAGAGCAGCCGAAAGACCAACAACAATTTATTTGATATGCAACAACTAAATAAAAATGACAACATGCTATTAAATAGTATGAGTGAGGCTACTCAGTAAACGAACGATTAATATGAATGAGTACAACAAATTGTTTACTTAGCATTGGAAACATCATTACTTAAATATTTTATGTAACTGATTACCTCTTCTTTCCTTTTTTTTAGTTTTGCTTATTCGGGTTTACAGTGTAGTTACTTATGGCAGTTTAAATAGTAATCAAATTTTTTATCCAATTTTACCCACAAACTAACATAAATTGTACAAAAAATAGACTTCACAAAAACTAGCTAGTACTAATGGTTTAAAAGTTATGGCTGTAACAAAGATACTCATGGCGCAAACTAGCATCAACGGTATTTTACTAAAAATACTTCTTTTGTCAGGAATTGTATTCACTATCTAGTCATTATTTTTTTATTTACAGTTTAATTAAACTGAAACATTTTAAAAGTTGAGTTTTAACAGTTGAGAAGTACAAAAGAAAATTAGCACTCGGTTTCCGATGAATGATCTCGGTCCAATATGTTTAGAATTTCTGTTTGTGTGCCTCAACAATAAAACCTTCCAGCTTTGAAACTTGAAACGTGTTATTAAACTTTGATCAGCGCTTCAACCAATTACTTAATTAGAAAAGTAAACACGGGCGTTTCCTCAGGTCTTTGTAGCTCCGGAGTTGTCTGGTCGATTTTCTGAAGCTCCATTGTTTACGGATTTCAGCGTAGCTCATGGCGACAGACACAGAGACGTGTTTTTGCGTATTTTCCTGTCATCTCTCCTGCCTGGTTGTGTTAAAGACCTCCACGGGCGTACTGGTAACATTCCAACACCGAGTCGTGATGAGTGGCGCTTCCTTGGTTAAAATGCTTCTGGTAATCCTCCCAAAGCCTTACATGAGATGATTCATGTCCTGTTCTTCATGCTAATGCAGCACTCTCATGTCTTGAACTTGACGCATCATTTCCCATTAAGTCCTCTGAAGTTTTTTTCCCCCCCTTTTTCTTTCTTTCTTTCTTTTTTTATTCCTCACACTCACAAAGTCAGAGCTTTGGCAATTTTTCCAGAAATGTCGTCTGCTGGAAATGCCTCCGGGAACGCAGACAACAATTGGCGATTTTGTCGAGGATATCAGCCTTTATATACTCGGAGGTTGTCGAAAGGAATCCTATCTTCATTAAAGACCTTTCTTTGCCTGAGCTTGTATCAAACCCCACACCAAGGCACCCAGCGTCTAGTTTTTCTTTTTTTCCCCTTTTTTTTCAAGTTTGCCTTTGATTAGTTGGAGATTTAGCAGCCCTTTATGTGAGGTACATTTATTCTCCTAGAAACAAATGGCACCTTAAGTTGTTTCAAAATGATCAGCTGTGTTTTTCTTAATAATAAATAGGGTTTTGATCAAATTAACCTCTTTTCCCGTTGTTGACGTTTGACAAATTAAGTAGATGAATTTGTTCCCATTACTGTAATAACCAGGATCAGAAAAACAAATTGCATAATCATTAGATCACTAAGGGGAATGGTGTTATATTAAAATCAATCAACATCCAAGCACATCCTACAAGTTAGTTCATGTTATCAGTTATAGACAGCCTTGCTCTCTCTCTCTCTCTCTCTCTCTCTCTCTCTCTCTCTCTCTCTCTCACTAATATTGTCATGTTAATAAGAAACCAGGAAACATACAAAGCTGACACTGGAGACTCCTTACAAAAAAAAACAGAAAACATCTCCATATCTGCAATAGATGTTTTGAATATGCAGTTTAATCGATCTTTTGTTGATTGATTCAATTTAATTGAGTCGATGGGTCAGTGTTCAAAAATTGTTTTAAAATTGTTTAGCTAAATTTACTAGTACAGTGAAACCTTGGATTATGACTATAATTCGTTCCGGGAAGTGGGCTTATATTCCAAAACACTCGTAAACCAAATCAAATTTTCCCATAAGAAATAATGAAAACTCAAATTATTTGTTCCATAGCCCAAAAAATAAATACATAAAAATAATTAATACGATATATAATGTAAAAGTAAAATCAAGTAACCTGCACTTTACCTTTAAAAAAAAGTTAAAATAAATCCTGATAGATAAGTGTTTCCATTTGTGCGCGCAGACGCAGTGTATTTGTGTGTGTGTGTGTCGAATTAGCCCCTTCCTTCACCTCATCTTACACAGTAAAACTCCTCTTCCCTCCCCCCCCCCACCTTGCTTTTTAAGTTTCACAACAAACACACACACAACGGAAACACTATTTTAACGGGGAAAAAATAAATCTCTCTAATGACACTCACGTGAGCGCATACTAATGGAATCACTGCTGTAAAGTAAAAAATAAAAAAAATTAACCAGCACTTTACCTTTGACGACAGAGCAGAGTTTTCTGTGTAAAGCAGAGAGTAAAGCTGGGGAGGGGGGTGTAAAAGCGAGAGAGAGTGTGTGTGTCGGTGTGAGTGGGTGTTGAAGTGTCAAATTACATGTGCGCGCACACACATAGGAGACACGCTGAAACAGAGAGGGAGATGTTGATTATACCATTAAAGGAAGATGAGCACTAAGACCCAGCAGGGGAGACGATTACCCACAATTCTGCAGCACAAGAGAGAGAAAAATCATTGGCTCAGTTGTGATCACGTGACGCTCAGTGTTAAAACAAGAGCGCAGGCATGATACACGATACTCGGCACTCATAAACCAAGACTTGCTTGTTTTTCAAGTCAAAATTTATTAAAAATCTTTGCTCGTCTTGCGGAACGCTCGCAAACCGCGTTACTCGCAATCCAAGGTTCCACTGTATTCTAAAATGCTCTGAAAATGATCTGAGGAATTCCCTAAAAATACTCCATGGCCTTGGCAGAAAATAAAATCTGCCTCCATCATCCTTCTTTTGAGTATATTGAGTCGTTGGTGCGCCCCCTGCTGGAGTGGAGTTTTTGAAAAAAGAATATAAACATTTCAGTCAGAAACACAAGTTATGTGGATTTCAATATTTGTTAGATACCTTTATGTGGTTTTTGATACTAAGAAATACAAGTGAAATAAATCAGACAATATTGCTATGCCCCAAAAAATAGAATTGAAGTGAAAATATACCTGCGATGAGTTCTGTTACTCAATGTCGTTTTTTTTGCTTGCCACACTGTCCAGTGCCGTTTATCATATATCATATAAAGCCTGCCACAGTATCCGACTGCACAGCTGGCTGTATCGTTACACACTCCTGTACTCTCCTTAACCCTGAAAAACTGTAAATACTCATTTTCCTTTTTTTCCCTTAGCATAACAATTCTGAACATCAGGCGGTAAAGAAAATCACCAATGCACAAACGTGCAAGTGCCTTTACACTCTAGCATTTCTTAGGAACGTCACACACATGACAGTGTAGTGAAAAAAAAAATCAAAGCCCATCTTTTCTGTCCTCTTTGCAAAGCAGACGCCTGTGTGGTGTTTCCTCTCCCGTGTTGGAGGTTAAGAGCTTCATCTGGATCTGTTACTGCTGTGAGCACTTTTATAAGGTGGTGAAAAGAGAGCGGTGCTTGTGTTGATGTTCTGCCATCTCTCTGCACGCACGCACACACACACACACACACATACACACATACACAGAACGGTCCGGTGATTCATCTGTTAGCAGAACGCTCTCATTTCAACACCCTCTCTGGGTTTCACAGCAGACTGCCTCTCTCCTTCAGAGGCTCTGCGGCTTTCCCTCCGTGTCATTAAGCTCAATCAGGAGGCCTGTAAAAAGCTCCACAGATGCCTTCGTCCCTGCGCTGTGCTTCCCACCGAGCCGTTACACACTCACTCACTCAGTCCAGCGATGTCCTCGTCAACCTTCGTCTTCCTCGGTGGCTTGTAAATAAATGCGTCTAATATTTGTTAGAAATAATAAATGAATCCGGATCCGTTCCCGGGATGCTGATTAACTGCAGCAGTGCTGGCTGATATATTAATAATAAATTGAATAATATTGTTTTAGCAAAAAAAAAAAAAACATACATTGATCTTTTACGCAAAGGCTTTATATTCATGTAGGCTGATTTTTAAAAGTCTGTTTTCATAAAGGAGTCTCCAGTGTCAGAGATTTGTGGTACAATTCTAAAATCTTCAGGACAGCAGTGTGTGTGTGTGTGTGTGTGTGTGTGTGTGTGCGTGTGTGTGTGTGTGTGTGTGTGTGCGTGTGTGTGTGTGTGGTTTGTCTTGGTAACATGACCCTTTTTTTTGGTGTCTTTAAGCTTCAATAGAGATAAAAGTTGTAATGAACGGGATAAAGGATAAAGGTTTTGTAGACGCCAGGTTCTCCCTCTGCTGGTCCAGATGTGCAATAATCTCCTTCTCTGTCTCAAAGTTCCTCAAAGTTCCTGGAAGTTCTTCCAAGTTTCTTGTTTCTGACCATGCTACTTTTATGAGCTTCTCCATCCACACACAGTGCACTCCTTCATTAACTTCAGGAAAAGGAAAAGGGGGGGG